>CM030369.1:196545523-196969656 GCA_003604175.2 Clonorchis sinensis | reverse complement strand
ATCCAGCTGCAGCAGCCTCTGTATCACCAGAAGTGCGCAGTCGGAAGCGAGTGGAGACTGATGGGGCGGTTAGCTCAATCACTGTGCTTGCATCTTGAATTCTTGTTTCCGAGACACAGCACACATCAATGTCAAGCGAGTCCAGTGTGAGAGCAAGAGTAGCTTGTTGTCCTGCTTGCTTCAGGGTGTGCACATTGAAGGCGGCCAGATAGACTGAGTGTCGAGGCTTGAAGAGTGATTTGGAGATACCTGAGGATGTCAGGGCCATGTGACGAGCAGACGCTGCACGCAAAGCCGATGCAAGACGAGCGGAGTCATCAGTCCTAAGTGCTGGGCCTACAAGAGGAGAGTTCCATAGGGAGTTCCATAAAGTGAGACCACAACAAAGAGGGCTAGACCCCGAGTATGTCTAGGAAAGCACTCTGATTTCATCACTACATTTTGTGTAGCGTTTCCGAAGAAATGTCATTCCTTTTGAAAATTTCATATCTTTGCCGGGGGCTGTATGAGTTTTACCAAATTTTTTAACAACGTGTAAATAAAAGTTGACTTCACACACCGGGAGTTCAATTATACATTAATTCTGGAATCACAAGACAGCGCGAAATACCTCATTGCATAGAATATCAGCAAGTTTAAAGGAGCTTTCTGCAGCGTTTATCTGATGTTCTAATCCATAAGCCCGTACTGCGGCTTCAAAAACCCATAAGTGTTCTTCATAATCCACGAGAACCAGTTCAGTTATCCCAGATCTGAAGTCCTGCTGTCACTGCTAACTTCCTCCCTTTGATGGGTTCAGTTGTAGCACCCTTTCGGTGCCTAACTGCCATGCTATCAGAGAGCACGAGGGTTGTGATACTGCCAGGTTGCCCGAGCCTAGACGGAAGAAGTCGAGAGGCACAGGTCGGGTTCGAACCACGGACCTTCCGACAGTAAATTCGTGCTCTAACCACTGAACCGTATCGCCCCCTGTTGATGGGATGTGAGTAATTGCGGAATTTTCTGGTAGCTGTATCCATATTACTTTCGTCTGAATAGTCATGGACTCCTCTATGCAATTCGGCTGGTATGATGAAACAGCGGACTGTTATTTCTCTGCTCAGTCTCTCGGTAATGAGTGTCCTTGGCTGAAAGAAATTTGAACTCTGGATATCTGGCATACGGAACGACCGCTTCCATAATCGTATGTTGGGTTGAACTGAATTTTTGGCCCGAAAGGGCAAAAGTTTCAGAACTTTGATCTGTATCATTGTTTTGAGCGGCAAGCCGGTGTCTGTCAGCCAATCAATCTCTGGGTGTCCTCATTCACAAAGCGCTACGGACCCTTGAAGCCTGTTGTAGAAGTTCTGCTTAATTCACTGTGAGTACCTCCGGGACCTGTCGCCGTCCGAGGTGGCAGACAGATGAGTGTTATGGTATAAAATTTATATCCTCTCGTTCAGACATGGTGGTTCATGTACCATACCTTGTATATCGTACCAACTGTAACGGAAGGCGGTCTCTGTGTATAAATTCATTTGAAGAATTTCGTGAGCAAGAGATTCATCTGGGGTTCACTTGCCTCCTTTTAGAACCGAACTGGTGTGTAAACGAGTGTACTTCGCGAAACAGTTGAGGGCTCCTCAGTAGTTGGCTGCAGGCAGCGTAGCCCTGAAATAGCCAGTTTTCTTGATCTTCGGTTCGCCGGCGAATGCCTCGAACTGCTACCATAAAATGACATTGAACGTGGTTCTACCGGAGTATGCTATGTCGTGTAGTCCAAAGTGGAGCCAAAAGCCTCAGCAACCTCACCGTCGCTTGATCAAATTGCTTGAGTTGGTTTTATCCACTAGTTATTAAATTTATCAATTCCCCGGTAGTACAGACTGAATGCATGAGATGTCAACCAACGGATATTTCCTTAATAACGTTTTGCATAAATTCGTGATGGAGACACTCACTTGTTTATAACCAAGCTCTTACTTGGTCAAGATTGACGCTGACAACCACTAATTACTGCAGATCATTGCAAGATACAATCTATGAAAGCCAGTGATATCACCTCCAGCGGACTTACTACTACAAGCCCACTCATTATTGTGGCTGCAGTTTATTATTTTACCCATTTTACTGTTTTACGCACTTTATAGCAATGACTGGAAAAACCTGTGAATCAGTCGGTCAGACGTCAGAAAATTCGAAGGAGCGGGGACTGATGTGTGTTTACTACTTTGAGTCTGTGGCCGAGGAGTGGTTGCTGAAAGAGGCGAAAAAATGTCGAAGGGACCATTAAGACGAGCTACATAGCATGAGTAGTTTCTCTCATACTGTACGAGGCAGCTCAACAGGTCAAGCAGAAACGTATTTTTTCATATCTGAATTATTGATAACACTTGAAAACCCCGACTTCTATTTTGAGTCCCACTGTAGTAGCACAGTTCTTCCGAAGTCACAGACAAAGATTTCACCTTACGACATAGGGCGCAGGCCATCTTCATGAGTAGCCAAACTTTTTGAACTACGGTCCATGTTGACTCAAATAGTCCACAAAAACGCAGATTTCCTCTTCCACAGTCGGTAACCCCAGTGATTATCATGTTCGCTGTATCTTGAACCAACCCAACATACATAGTGGTGTTCATACAGCCAACAGATTCCACTCCATCACAATTATCCCTTCTAAAATTAACCTCGCTCAGCACCGAATAACTTTGATTCTTTGTTCAGTCCTCTGGGACTTTCGCATTCAGCTGAACCGTCTACTAAACCGAATGAATGACAAAGCCAGCTAGAGTTAATGCGGAGACCAATATGGAGAAACCAATAACAAGTTTCATTGTTTAAGTCACACTAATAATATAGAACCACCATCCATTAGGATAAAAGTATTCGGACTCAATGAAGAGTTATATGAAATCAAGTTGAAAATCCGTTTAAAAGGGTTACAGTAAAATAAACTATTTCCATTGGGAAACGTCGGTATACGGAAATAGCTGTTTAGGAAGTTAGTTAGTATCACAAGTAGTTGACATGGAGTGCTCGCCACACCGGTCGTCGTAGGCTGCTTTCTGTCTGGTTACAAATACACTTGCTTAGTTGTTTTGCTCGACACTATGCAACGCGTAGAATGCTCCCTTCAAATTAAGAAGTGTTTCTGGTGGACCCGTCTCGATCTTACGTCCTTCTGCTAGCACCACAATTAAGTCCGATTTCATGACTGTCGAGAGACGATGAGCCACAATCATCGAAGTCCTGGATCCCATGGCCTCATCCAAGGCCGACTGCACAATACGCTCGCTCTCAGTATCCAAAGCGGAGGTGGCCTCATCCAGAAGGAGCAACTTCGGTTGACGTACTAGGGCCCGAGCAATAGCAATTCGTTGTTTTTGCCCTCCAGATAACTGAGATCCACGCTCACCAGCCATGGTTTGATATCCCTGTGTGAAGGGGAAAAACACAGGAGCCTGATCTGAAAGTGTGGCAATGGGTTAACCAGACGAAGCCGATTATTCATTTTCCTAAGAAAGTTGTTTCACAGTAAGCAGTGGTCTACCTACACTGGCCATGGATTAATGACTCATGGATTCGACGAAATTCCCGCTGTTGGGCACTGCAGTTATCAAGTGTCGTTTCACACAGACTACAAACAATGAATATCTACCTAATGGGAGACGCTGCTCATAAGGTTGCTAAAAGCTCGACGGCAAAGAAACGGTTTCTTCCTTCTTGGGGCCCATCAAGAAAGTACACTAGCAAACTTATGTTCTACTTGAACACCGTGGACTGTCAAAATATTTAAACGAACTATTTTAAATGGAGTATCGTTTCTGTCTGCTGTCTTTCACCGCAACGGAAGTTTCATCCCGGCACACTTGAGAAATGTTCCACTGAGAAGCGTGGGAGTTTCATGCACCGGTCCATTCTTGTTTCAGTTGAAAACATTATTAGTAACGGAGCTTAACTCCAATTTTGAAAACTAGCGTTACGAAAGCCCTGTTGTATAATAAAACAATAGCAAAGGTTGATACAGATACAGATACGTGTAAACAAAATTTTCAATAAGCATACGCAACCTAATGAACCACCTGAGGTTCTCCAAAGTTCATGTCGTCACAAATAGTACTGGAAGTTCTGGTGTTTGAATATATATATATATATTCAAACACGGCAAGCCTAAAATTAATCCCATCCCTAATGGATAGACAAAGTTATCAGTAGTTTTCGGCTTTGTCTTCCTACGCACTTGCGTAGGTATGAAATACCTGCCCACGTCTTTGCAACGGTTTGGATTTTACAGATTAACACCGCTTTTATTAGTAGATGTCGACTGGCCACATGTACTGCTCGTTTAGATGGAGATGAGAAGCAGGATGTGAAATCCACTAATGCACGTTTGTAGTGAGCACAAATACCGGGACTGTCAAAATGCCTGTCGGGGAAACAGTATGGTGTGATTATGGGAAGGTAAATTTCGTTGTATATCACTTCGAAGAACAGTAGCTAATAAATAGAATGCCTTCTAGCAGTTGATCAGATGACCGTTGATCTGTCCACTGAGTTTTACAATTGGCTTTTAAGCGTGCGCCCCCATCTACCCTCTACCCTATCATCAACTGGGGACGAAACGTTTGCAAGGCAATGGCCACGCTCGGCCAACAGATCTGATAAACCATAAGTAAACATACCCGAGCTACCAAAATTTCGGCACACTGACAACCAGAATGCTTTTTTGAGTTGGATGACCAAATAACTTAGTGGAAGGTGTCATGACCTACATGAACGCTGAATTACGTTGTCGGACGAAAATTCATTCATTGGCAAGTTATCGCGTAATAACCCAGATTCCTGTGTGAGTACCAACCAGTACTCCACAAATATACATACCGGAGTCTGTTGATGAAGCTAGCGTGTGCTGATATAACACCCCTTCTTTATCTTCCGACTTAACTAGGCTTGGCATGTTTATTAGCACTCCATTTGGTCTCATCGTCTTTTTGAACATCAATTATTTAAGTATTAGTTAGCAGCAATTTATGCTGACCACAGATACTATTGACTTCGCCACGAGAATTCGCGCCCCACTTTATCCCTCATCAGCCAAAAGGCTAATTATGCCAGGAAGACAAAACATCATATAGGTTGTCATAAGATGTGGAAAAATGCAGTAGGGGAGACTGAAGCGAACACACACAAGATAGTAAAAGTGACAAACACATCACGGATTTGTGCCACGCTGACTGTGCTTCTAACGGCAACTGTCCACGATGAACATAAGCGACGAAGTTGAGTCGGTCCACATTAGAACATGTTGAATATAATCTGTTTGTGCTTTTGTTTGGCACCCTCATGACTTCGGACTGAATTAACCTCGCAGAACCTGCTGACGTGATTTGAGCTGTTACATTGTAGCTAAGCTAGCGCAGTTGGTCGAGACAAATAACGCAGAACATTCTGAGTCCTCGCTGCCAACTAACGCGCATGGCCGTATACCTGAGTTGCTTATGCCTTGTTACCATCAAAAAGGTGAGATGTTCTGATGGTTACAAGCGGACAATCGTCGCATACCTTCGCACCCATACAGAAGTACCGACCTGAACTAAGCAGTGGTTAGCAAATTTCCCGGGTAACCTAGTATTTGGGATACTGAACTTTGCACCGCCTCCTGCTTCATGCATGAAGTTATTTCGGAGATTATTTCCAGTGTGGCTAATATTCGGTCTTTAAGAGGGGTAAAGCAACTGGTAACATATACCTGTTTGCCTGTGAGAGTCAGAAGAGTTGGGAGAATAAGGTCACAATTGCGCTAGCTGCAATCGCTTCACTAGGGGAAAAATACAAGCTGGATCGATTTGTTTCCTTGAACAGTTTATACAGGATGGACTGGAGCAACTGACGACAAGTTTCCAACGTCCTCTGCATAGCCTAGCCATGAGACTGTTCCTTTATGGAACGTCTGCGACCAACAGATAAGCAGAACGAACAAATGAAGGAGGAAATTGGACACGCTTGACGAAATCCGGTAGTGGTTGAAGCGGAAGCAAACAATAGGGGATGAATTCTGATCAAGAGCCTCCAGAACTAGAGACATCATAAAGGCAACATTGATGTCTACCCATAGTAAATTGTCGGCCATTGGGTTACACAACGGCACCCCTTGTTTTGTCCCAGCATACAAACCTCATCAGTATGCTTTCAATATCCGTGGAAGCACATCAGGTCGTGAGGGAGAACGGTATGCCAAGGCGTACGATTTCCTATGCCTCCGACTCAACTATTATGGGCACCATTCACCGATGGATTGAGCAATTATTTTCTGGCCTTCCGTGTAAATAAGAGCTATGCTGAATCTGGTTCACGTTCTAGGGTCACACTCTGGTATCCCGATTTCTGCAAATGAGCCAGTCACATGCGTTGTAGAGTGCCAGTACAACACTGATATGGTTTCAGTGGCAGTTCATCTTTGTCGAGATCGGCTGGAACGGAATAATTTACTGCCATCATTTCTGTTCAGACCACTAACATTTTTTCAGCATGCTTGTTTCCTCATGCCCGCTGCATCTCTGCAGTAGGTTAATGATGTTTCGATCGTTCTTTACATTTCAAACTGAGTGTAGAGTCAACTGGCCAACAAATATGGCACGTTTCTAAATGGATACTTTTGGATGATATCCACGAGGTCGCCCACTGGCTCGTGTATCCATGCACGTGTTCTTTCGCGAACAGATGGACGTATACTGCTCACAATGGCTAGGTAGACCCGGTTAAGTGCGCACCTATATGAGGGTAAATCGCGGCTTTTGGAGATCCAAACCAAAGAAATCACTAGGGAAAAATTCTCTGGAACACACAAATCTGGGGTGTTTGCATCCTCCAGCTCAATGATAACTGCTCACTGAGATCCGTGGAACAGCGCTGCAGACTGGCGAACGAAATCCGCCCGTTGCTTTTTCAACTTGTATTTTGTGGCTGCCCAAGCCGACATGAAAATAAGCGACTTTTGTTCATTCTCAGTAATTCTGATTCCCTCAACTAAAACAATCTACTAAAATGAAGTGTCCAGTCGGGAGATGAGGACTACGTGACTTGACTAAGGGCTACTTTGACACCCCATCCATTCAGCTGAGTCACTGTAGAAGCCCCTAATTTGGTCACTCGACTGTTGATTAGCGTAGAATTAAAGGTAACAAGTATGCTTGATTGTCATAGAGGACTTTCTGGTAGATAATAAAAACCCACGTCGAAAGCATCCTCGAACCCGTCTAAAGTTAGCCGTTGTTCACTCAGTCCCGGTTTTAAGACTGTAAGCAGGTAGTAAGGTGATCGCGGGAGCTCAACAACGTAGAGAAATTTTACATGGCCGGACATTAAGTGGAAGCATATGCAGAAAGTTCCCCGCTGACAATAAGAGCACAATACGGCTTGATGAGCATCATCGGTTTTTTGTTCACTTTCACACCATTATCGTTTTTCAACGGTCGTCCTCCTGTTGTGGCGTAATTATTCCGGTAAGTCCACATACCAAAGGGAAGCACTGGACTCGAGTATCGCTCTTATTAGAGCTCTTCAGCAGTGAATATCCAAAAGCCGTGCCGGGAGTTGAACTCCGGACATCTGACATGCGAGGCGAGCGTGTTACAGCTACTACCAACGCACGTTGGACGCATCTGAATTTTCATGTCTGAGCAGCTCGCTTGGGCGATGTGACTGGTGTGCCGGACTAACCGGACAACGACCCAGCAACTGTCCTGGTTGTGACGATCGATTGACCCCAGCCGAATGGTGTCACACACGCTTGAAACCCACTGGGCAAGCTTTTGGTTGCAGTTGTGGGGTTTTGCGGGATAGGTATTTGGTTCATATTCACACCACTCTTGTTTGTTTGGTGTTTTGGACAGCAAGCATTGTTGCATTTAGGCTATGCTGTTCTATTGGTGATAAGGCTGGATAATAACCGGCCGCCGAACGGAGGAAGGGGTTTCATTAGGCTCATTCTAGGGACTATTATTGACAGCTGCACCCGCAAACAAACTAATTGGTGTACCAGGTCTGCGAGGACTTGATATTGGTGACTGAGATTTATTTCACGAGTCCTCTGAATGAACGCCTGCCATTCAGGATGCTCAAAAAACGTTGCAACTAAACTTTCTCCGGTGTGCACCAGCTGGTCGAATCCCGGTACAAATGTGTGCCAAGACTCCGCGGACGAGGATACCACAATGTCCATCAGTGGTTCTAAATCCAAACTTATCCGACTCCACCAGATAGACAAGTAGTTGTGGTGGGAGAGACACCTCTGCAATTCTCTTTGGTCGAACGACCCCCATTGGGGGTGGAGTGAATAAACATTCCTAAGCAGAAGCTAAGTACATAGATGGCCTTCTGGGAGTAGTTTCAGAGGAACCGGTAACGTTCAGGCCACCTATTTTCCCTTCAGCTGAAAGAGAAATATGCCAATATCTTAACAAGTTAATCATCAAGCAGTTAGGTCATCCCTCCCTAAAACCAACGTGTATCTGAGTTGATAAAAATCCTCGTCCCTACAATGCGTTCAGAAATTCGACGGTTTTGTCCGGATGGCGCTTCCATATTTCATTCGCAGTCTAGCTTCCTCAACATAGGCTGGCACAGTTCATGGGGAGGCACACCTAGTGGAATTCGGCTTCTCCATTTACTTCAGAGTCTGAAGTGCCGGACATAAATATTGCACGAACTATGTGCAGTTGAATTCTACCGACGGTGCTCAGAGAAATAGGCACAGAGGGTAAAGGCGATGAACCTACCTGTGGTAGAGACATGACAAAATCGTGTATATTCGCTTTCTTCGCGGCGGCTATAATCTCTTCCATAGAGACTTTTCTTGTGTTATCCCCGTAAGCAATGTTCTCCTCCAGAGTTAGGTTGAACAAGTTCGGTTCTTGAGAGACAATGCCGATTTGAGCACGAATCCAAGTGGGCGCCAAATCACGCAGATTCCAGTCATCGAAGAACACACCACTCTCGGGACCATGATTAGACGGGTCATAGAAGCGTTGAAGCAGTTGTAGGATCGTGGATTTTCCGCATCCGGATTGGCCCACAAGAGCTACTGCCTGGCAAGGCTCAACAATGTGTGAGAAGTTCTATGAAAGGATAACAGTAAAGGCATATATTCGTTTCTGGAAACGTCCAATAGACCGGTCGAAGTGATATTACCATGAGAAATGAGCACTCACTCGTAGAATGCGTAATCCCTTGCGAGTAGGATAGCGGAAATAGAGATGATTGAATTTCAATTTTCCCGTGAATGGCACGTCCGGAACGAGACCCACGTTTCTCGGAATTCGTGATATCCGATCAATCGTACTCAAAATCCCCCGCGCAGACTTAATCGCTTTTTTGGCTTCAGGTCCAAAAGAGGTACTTCGTCCAAGAGACTGAGCTCCCATGTTTAAGACTGAAAATGTGCTAAAATTATAGATGTATGTGTATCTGATGTAACTGCAGCAAAATTAGATCCAAAAAATATACACGGTTGCCTGCACAAATGTGCCGAAAGGTTTACTTCAATTTACAGCATTCCCTATTCACTATTAGCACCACATCTGCCGCGGAGATTACTCAATCTTTGTTTTTTGCCCTCCATCTAAAGTCATGAGTCAAAGTCTGACTCCATCAGTCATACTGAGCAAACAGATTTATTCGCTAAACTCTTATTTTAATCCACTATCAGTGGATGTTCCACAAATCTTATGGCATCGCTTACCAACTGGACTGTAGAAAAAGCCTATACAAAGCATTGTGAATAACTAGCGGTTGTTCAAAGAGGGTGGAAAATGAAAACTTCTACTAGCTTCTAGTTTGAAGTGAAATTTATTCTATTTTGGCCTGGCGTATAAAGGTCCAGGGTTATTCTTAAAGATGAGTTCTTGGTATCACTTAATCTAATCGCATTTAAAGTAGGTCTGCTTATGCGAGCTGCCTCATAGTCTGTCTTGCCTAAAAGTCTTTAGTTTTCTGAAATAGAAGTTTCTTCCTTATCTGAAATGAGAGTCGTCCTTCCACTCTCTTAGTGTTTCTTCGCAAAATGATTGACCTGTGAGCAGCATCAGATATTCGTTTTTCCTAATAACCTAATCAGTATTTATTAATATCTTGGTGACCACAACAAGAACGGATTTGTCAGGTTACTGACGCGAAATTTTAAGATTTTCACAACGAAGTGGATTTTGCCTTTTTCCTTCATTTGCTGGTTCCTTGTTATTTAGACTTTGATTCGACAGCACATCAGACTGAGGAAAACTAAAGAGTTGTTTTTTTATCCTTTATCAATTTCTCGAGCTTTGACTCTAGGATTTTCGTCGGTTTATATGAAGCTGGTTTAAGCTTGACCAGGCATATATTTTAGTAATTAGTCTGGCATAACCCTGAGAAGAAATACGCACGAGTTCACAGCCTAGACGGATATAACAAGTGACCGGTGATACACATTAAATAGGAAGAAATAATGGCTGAAGGTGAAATTTATTCACACCGATCGGGTTGTACAGTCCCAACTCCATCAGGTTAGCTGTCTGACCTACAGATATTTCAGTTACATATCAAACATCCGTTTTCCTTGATACATCAAATTTCGCATCAAACCTACGACAATCTCTCACAAAGGAATACATATCAACCAATAAATTTTCGTGCGTAGTTTGACTACCTATAAAAGCAGATCAGAACATTATATATATATATATATATATTGGTTTGAGGCTTAGCCGCACATTTGAGGAGATAGATTTGAACCTCCATGACGTCTATGTATTCTGACCACGCCTTAAGAAAATACAACAGTGATCTCATTAACTCAAGGATAAAAGGTTACTTACCGAAACAGAGCCAACACGTCGATTGTCCCTTTTTCTACCAAGTAAGCACCAAGACTGAATACCGCGGAGAAAGCGAACATTGAAATTGACTGACTCAGGGCATAGACCAATGCAGAGAGGAGGCAGCCCTTAATGACGGTCCTTAATTTGAACAAACATGGCAGAAATTGACGTGCATTTGGTGATTTGAATACCAAATACGTGTTAATAAACAAATAAACAGGCCTAGTTTAGACACTATTCCTGCGGCCACTCCTGTCATTCTAGTTTAATCTTCAATACTCATCGCCAAATTTTTAGAGTTAACAATCACTATGTGAAGTGGGATGCTCGTACAAAAGTTACGAGATTTTACCGAAACAAAAAGGGTTTGCTAATCGTTCGCCTATCCTAGCGTTTTGGCAACTGAATCAGTCGTCGGTGGACTAAGCTGTGCTAGCGGGAATCAACGTACTACTTATAGGGACGGGTTGTGACAACAGGGTTTTTCAGTTTACTGGTATCTGAACTCTCGAGGTCATGCTGAAGCTCAAGCAGACTGCTTTTTTTGTCGATTAACCGTTGAAGTGGATGAGTTCGGCAATCACTGACAAAATCCACAGGAATGTTCAAGTGCACAACCGACCGGAACGTCGATTTATCGGTTCTGCAACCAATGGTTGACCTTGATATATTGAGATTTTGGTGGTAATTTCGTTTTTAAGATGACAAACAGAGTGTGAAGTCACCCTCCTAAAAAACTGATTCACTTTTGGTTGTTATGCACGATCTAAAAGGGCCAGGGGTCAGCATCAGCCAATATTCTGCTAAGCGAGACGGATTGTGCCGCAACCGATAGAAACTTGGGCTATAACCTCTAACAAACTGGAACATGAGGCGGCCTGGTGCAGCACATTCAGTTGCCTGAAAACATCACAAACGGGAGATTCAGCTGGGTTCCAGGTGAGTCTCTCGCAAAAACCAAATTGATATGCAAATGAGTGTATTTCTCGAAAATAGTCTCGACTTGTTGTGCAACTTCTATGAGTGATTTATACGTAGCCGTAAGTTGGCTTTGCACATCCTGGTCTAATCACAGTGAATTTGTAATACGCTTTAATTAGCAGCTTGTCACGTCCGTCTGTCGTACTGTGCAGTTCAGCTTTTTGGTTAAGCCATCTGATGTTCGCCGGCACATCCGTGGCTGCTAGACAAGATAGGTCACCGACGGACATGTCACTGAAAACGAGGTCAACTGAACCGCCAAGATGATTGGGACCAGGAAAACATGGCTGACATGGTGGTGTTGATCGAATTGTTTCTGAGCTAACTAGCGTCCTAATGAGAAAATCCATGCGGGTTACCCTCGACGGATGTAGGATAGATAGCAAAACAAAGGTAGTGCCACCAGGTGGCTCATGTCATTGTAAACCTATGGAAATTTTCCCACACTTTGAGGAAAATTCAATCCGACGAAATTGGTGCGCTTGGAATAATCAGGAAAATATTTAAGGTTCCCGTCAATGGGCTCACCTCGTCTTCCTGCGTCACAGAATTGGATTTTGGGCTTAATGACGAGGTAGTGGAACGGACATGCTATCTTGGGGCGTCAGCGAATCGGCACCTATCGATTCATGTTGAGGATCGACTCAAGCGCACCAAATTTCATGTTTTTTCCTTTCCGTGCCACATATCTACGAGTAAGAGCGCAGAACTCTGCTACGGTTGTTTTCAGGATGCCTTTAGTGGGTTGCATATATTAGATCTGACCTAACCCACCAGACTCCCACTACTTATTATGGGTGTAGCAAAGTTGAAATGACCTGGTGAACAGTCCTGACCTCCCTTTTCTCACGGCTTAACACTTGCTTTCCTTTTGAATCTACTTGGTTGTATTTAGTCTGTTGGCCATTTCTTTCACAAAGAATCGATTGGACAACAAATGTGTTTCACGAGTAATTTATTTGCGGTGAGGTATTTTGTTCAGAAAATTCTAATATCATGGCGCAATTATGCAGTTCAGTCAGCGGCTTCTTTTATGTTTGTTTCTCCACCAGTAACGATGCAATATGTTAGTTGCAAGTCAAGGCAGGTTTTGTAAAGATTGTAACCGGTAAGGCTCCAGTAAAAACATCAAGAGCACTTTATCAACAAGCTGGCTTCTTTCTCGTTTACCCACTGGACGGCAATTCTCTATGTCACGCATGTCTAGTTCCAGTAATTATGGGAGAAATTCATCCTCAGTGAAAGCAACAGCAACGCTGAACGGAGAATTAGGGATCAACACGTTACCAGAGGTGCCATCATGCGATAACTTTCTGGTCACTTGGTGCAGAGCAGTGCCCCTGGAATCAACAGTCAAAGGGACGTAACACTGAACAACCACCTTAAATTTAATTCAGTTCAGACGCACCCCGCTGCAAACTCCTGGTTTCAGTGACTAAGCGAACTTCTGCGCTGTGCAAAGCAATGGGCTTTGGCATGTCACACTGCCTACAAACCAATCATCCTAATCCTGAAAGTTCCCCATATAGGAATGGCCTTGTTTATCAAGCACAAAATAAGTATATGTACTCTTTTTCAGGCGTTTCAACCAAGTGAGGTTTATGGTTTGGAGGACAAAACATGCCAAACAACAAAGTACAGAAAAAATACGTGGGAACTTTGTGAATGTTGAGATATGTGAAGAAAACTGAAATCGATGATTGCATGATTTGGTTGCAAGCAAGCGGTCTATTGCCGTTTTTTTCGACAGTGACAAAAAATGTGGTGAGATATTCATAACCGTTCTGGGGACCAAGAACCATATGGAAACACTCACAAAAACCAGTTTCCGAAAGAATAAAGCATAATCTCTGGTGGCTCTCTATAAAACCCAAATTCCACTCACTTACGGAACCACGCTCGTTCTCAAGTTCATCAATTATTTACGAAATATGCCGAGAAGCAAACTTTTGGATCGGGTAGAAATGAAATCATTGGATGCTTTCTGAGTAGGGATACAGGCATTTAGAAACTAATGCATCGATTTGCGAACTACCGGCGACGACAAACAGTCAGTTACTTTTAACTGGACCAGTTTTTTCGTGATGGCACTACGTGCCTAACTACTGAATTATCTAGAATCATTCTCACAGAATTTGTGAACTACCGTGCTCAGTATCCAGTAGAAAAATCACTACATTGTCTAGATGTTTGTGCTCTGCGTACGGGTATATATTATGCGTGGAAGAACGAAGTTGTACACAAGGGTAGGCATCACACTGACATTACTGAAACGAAACTTCTACGCTGAGTTTATACGGTCTCTCCCAGGAGCTGAGAAGGTGAGATCACCTCACCCATCGCTGAAATACGTTTGTGGAAATTGGAACGTTTTTTGAAAACTATGGATAACAGTGAAGAGCTGAGGGCAATGCGATATTTGTTCACACTTTGCTGGAGCGTCAAAATAGATAATCTGGAGCATATATACCTACATATAAATATGCCTAACACGTTGTACGATACAGTCATTCAAGGCATTGGCAAAATAAACCATGCAAAAAACTCCTTTATGCCTCCAAAACATTTCATGCAAACTGTGATCACCCGCGGACGATTCGACTCCCGCCTAAACATCACCGAATGGGTATAGCCCAGATGAATAGCAGAAACATTATTAAACGTCCTCTAAAGCAATCAGTGAAAATCTATAAATGAATGAGGATCTATGATGTCCTATGCACCGAGAGGACCAGGATGTTGACCTTGTTTGGAATCACAGCATACTGAGGAGTCTTTTCTGGCGCATCATGATTCGATGACATAGCAGATTAATAGCCTGGAACAGAACTGCACCCTCAATACATCCTCATATCAAGAAGAACTAACACTGAAAAGTTCCTACAACAAGTAGAGCTCATAGTTCGGGATGAACTCTAGGCGGTCAGATGCGAGGAGCTGAAATAACTGACGGTAATGCGAACAGGACGTTTGGCAGATCTTATCCATTTATTTAAGGGATTTCTCTCATTATTGCCAGATGTTTATGGAAATGATGACTGAACGGATTCATGTAGAAATAATTTAGAGAAGTTAAAGGGCGTACAAAATGTATGTGAAACGCGTGCAACCGTACAATGCATGTCGATAAACGTGATCGTGCTGATTTCTAATCATTGAGGCAGTTTCTGTTGAATTCTTATTTTCGGAATTCCAGCATGCAAATCAACTGTTAAGAACATCAACTTCGTGACAGAGTCATCGTTTTAAGCTTCGGGTTTACCACTCGTGTAGTTTCAATGCTTTCCTTACTGTCTGTCCAGGCGTGATAGTTCAGTTGCATCCAGCTTGCGCTGGTGGAGCACTAGAAACAAACAGGTCTTCCATATCAAGCGCCTTGGGTTCAACACCCAGCACGACCAACGATATGCATGGTTCATGCGTTTCACCAGGGACGAACCTTGAGTCCAATGTTTCCCTACCCTGTTGTCGACTAACTAGCACACTCAGCAGTCTATTTCGGCTAATACGTGAGCAGATGACGAAAGTACCATTCAGTTGGACAGAGACAAGAGTAACCGTGGAGTATCTCAACAAGTAACCGATGAGAATTCGGACAAATAACCTACTTGTAATCGCCAGCCATGACTCGTTGATATCTTTCGCAAAAATAGTCCTCCAAGTTCAGGGCGAAAATGGTTCGGCCGCTACTGATGGCTTCCTGAGCAATTCGCATTACTGCTGTTTCATCCTCACTTCTTTTTATTCCGGCCGCATTACGAATCTGCATTGAGATGTACAATGTGAGAATGACTGATGCGACACAACAAGCTAGTTTACAAACAAGCTCATGTTGATAGCACAAATAGATCCGCACCAATTTAGATTTGTTTGGTGGGTACATGTTACTTAACCTACCAGAAACTGAATATTCAAGAGTCCAATACTATGGCATGGATAGTTCAAAAGTCTGAAAAACTGCCTTTGGAGTCAAATATAGTAAACCAGAGTACTTGTTCAATCTTCTGGGGAAAAATTCCACGAGTGCGTAGAACGCAAACGGACTTCATCCTAGTTTTGAGCGCACAAATATAAGGCCAAACCTCAATGGTCAGTAACACCAGTAGTATTGTCATCTTCGAGACAAAAGATGACCTAGAGCAGCATCACTGGAATGAAGTAAGTACACATATATGAAAAAACCGAGTCGAACCGGGAGGCTACGGAGGCTATTTTGTCGAGACACCCAGAGCTTAATCACAAGGATATTTTCGTCCACCTCTCTCACAGGAAACGGTTGGGTACTGGGGTTCTATCTTTGATCCCAGATAGGAACACAGAACTGGCCGAGGTTGCCTTGCCTCAAACAGCGATATTTACTTCTCACTATGGGTGGGTATGCTCTGATGCATTGCTCACGATTCATTCTTTCTCCACGTTTGCTATGGGGATCATTTGAGTCGCTCGATTTCCCTGTCCTAGAAAATAACCTGATTCCTTTTCCTCTTCGGACAAGTTTAATGCCCTTATTCTATAGAAACCTGTCGACGCAACTGCCTCTCCGATTTACGTTTAATGTCTTTCACATGCAGGGGGTCGTCTTTCTAGTGATTGAAAGGCTTTCATAGCTAGAATTGGGCACTGGAGTGGAGAAGACTACTCCCTACTTTATGTAAGAGGCATAAATCTATCGAAAACCGGCAGTCGCTGTTACTTTTTTATTGGTTGTATATCTTCGGCAGTGCAGATTCCTGTGCCGCAAATCGTGTCCCGGCCCCAGAGCAATAGATAGAAGCCAAAGATTAAGGGTTTAAATAAATTTTGTCCACGTCAACTAAAGCAATTTCTGTCACTAATGGCCTTTTTGTAAGCTTCTCCACATGTTGTTCAATGGAAACTGTGTTGGTGGACTGGAAAACGTGTATGGATCGTCAGATTTGGGCCTTCATTCTGCCGAAAGACACCGGAAAAGTTGACTGTGTACGTACTACTTAAAACAGACCTTGTCCTTCAGTTGTTTCTGCTCTCGCTAGGGCAGGCTTCTGCGTGGGCACTTTCGTTCAACTGGGAGCAGGGGGAGAGCAATGTTTACTAACATCGTTTTTGACTATTGTCCATCGCTGCCAACTTATCCGAGTGACCGATTCAGCAAGCGGCTGAGTTGATGAGGGGTTTGTTTCTTGCTCGCCAAACCTGCCTATCTGCCTCCATTAAGTAGAATGAGTTGGCCTCTGTGTGGTATATGAAGTCCACCATCACTAGGTAGAACTAAGCGCCGATCTGCACTACTTAGCAGCAACAATAAAAACTGATTTATTGTTTCGAATTTGGAGTTTTGAGACCGGAATCGAGTTTACAAGTACTGTTCCTGTTTCGAATTTGGAGTTTTCAGACCGGAATCGAGTTTACAAGTACTGTTCTTGGGACCATTTTCAAACTATATGCTCTTCGCACCCTAAGCATAAATCACCAAACAATGATACTCGAACTTTCGGTGGAAAACCAGATTCTCTCCACTATTGCCGAGGTCCTATTAGGTGAAATTGTCCTGTGTTTTCGTTAACCTAGTCAAGCAATATTTTTACACATCCTCCATCGAAATGAAGATATTCTTCGATCCGGTTCAAGAAACGGCGAACGTTTCTTTCTTCGCTGATAGCTACTCAACAACGTGTGGTTTAGCATCGGCTGTCTAGCAACTAAAGTACAGTGATCATGGCAAAACTCCCTGGAGGTTATCTCAAGTCCATGATGTGAAACAAGTAGACCTGTCCATGAGTGTCCTAGAAAAGTATTTTAAGCTTTTGTTTGTGAAACAACGCGTGGAAACGGTTTTCAATTCTGGGGCAGTCAGTCAGTCTTCAGACACCTGTGTAGGGATTCGAACCCCGGGTTATCAAAAAAGAAGTGTGTAATGTTGATCATTGGGCCACACGATCCCGACATCTCACGCTGCTACGGGCTTCATATTGTGTTTGTATGTAACCTGTTTGTCAGAAGAACGACGCAATGAAAGTTTGTGGTATAGCATTCTGATACTGCATCCCAACGACAGCTTGACCGCCAATTATAGGGGAACAAAAACTGAGTTTGAGGAAGTGCTCTCAATGGCACATCGTGTTCGCGTTAACCAAAGACGCAAACGAATTTCAAGTGAATTATTCGGTTATGATGAACTCCCAGAAGCTGATGTCAGTGCTGGGACGTCGAAGCGATTTCCGCAACCTTATGAGAAGAATGGTTCTTCAAGAATACACACTACCATATCTCGAATCTCGTACGAATTGTGACAGTAGAAGATAGTTTAACGGCACAATTTATTTGGAGAACATCGCGAAGTAGATAACCCATGTTAAACAAGTTTTCTTTCATTGACAACAACCTAATTTGTAAATGAGTGTATATTTCAGAAATGGTGTAAACCTTGGTGTTCAAGTAGAGCATAAGTTTGATGGAAACTCGCTACTGAGCCTCCGTGAATGACTGAACCGGGTGACCTCAAGATGGCCTATTAATGAACTACACTTTTGGTGTGCTTTTCGCTTTTCGCAAAGCCTTAATCGCGTTTGCGTGCACCAGTTTTCCAGTAGATTTGCACAACAGTACATTAGCACACATTACAGGACAGTTTGTCTAGATTCTGGATTCACAACAGATCTCTCACCGTTTTGACCACACGCTCTCAAGTTAGAGGGAAAAAATACTTGAAAATATAGAACACTCTATTGTTTCTAATTCTGCGGAATATAGGCGGCCTATTTGTGCTGCCTGGTTGTTGGTCTGTCCGCTGAGCCTGGCAATCGTCACCCATCACGAAGATATCTTCAGTGACGAGTTCGCTAAACATTTGCAATTCAAATGCAAAGTGTAGCAAACAGACCAACAATCAAGCACTCCTACATTTTCTCCTCCTCTTGATGGACCAGTTAACAAATTGCACCGAAAACGTTCGCTTTTGCGGACTTCTCTATTCTCGCAGAGAGTCTACTATTCAGATAGTATTCAAAGTAGCACACAAGTGTTTCTAGTGAAAGTTTAATCTAAAAATCACTCAGAATTAGGGCTCACAGGCCTCATTACTCAATAAGAGAGAGACTGTCGAATATGAAAACTCACTTGGAACATGCCAGCTATCACAAGCAGTGGGAAGAATAGCAAAAACAACAAAGTCAGCTGCCAACTGTATACCAGTCCCACAACCAGGGAAGTGACCAGCAAAACGATTGCCTGTAGTACTGCACCGAGCTGGGATCCAGAGATGCCCTTCACCTTCGATACGTCTACCGCAAGTTTGGCTGTGAGCGCACCGGCCTGATTCTCTGGTAGATCGAACCAACCCATTTCCTTTCGGTAGAAAGAAGTGAAAAGAAGTTAGGTGCAACTGTGGTTTCAAAAGATTTCACGTGCGCAAGAATTCGGTGACCATAACAAAAATAATAGAAGGACGGTCTTTGGTCCACGTACTTGTGCTTTCAGCAGACCCTCCGGTGGTCCACAAGAACTCATGGACAGTTCTTGTCGAAAAACAAATGCACCACAATTTGTCTGATCTCCCAGATTAATCGGTTGTCTAAACCAAAGTCTCACCTCTGTCCCAGGTTAATTCTAGTAGCAATACACGGGTGCACATAATACCAAACAGTTAACCGTTCCACGAGATATGGAGCAATACTTGAACTATTCAATATCTTCTGGGGCTAAAGGGGCGGAATACTACCAGATTAATTTGTCTTTCGTAGTTTTCGCCTACCTGATTCACCTTAACACATGCGATATCCTTAACACATACACTGATGGAGGCAGCCACCAATAAAATTATACTTTATTCCAATTTGGTAACTTCTGAAATATCATACTGACGCCGTGCGAAAAGCTACCAAGACTAAGCTAAACTAAGTACGAAATTTGGGAAAATTTCAAGATAAGCGATGTCCTGTCATAAAAACGGCGTTTTATATAGGTCTTGTTAGATAAGGGAGAACGCCAACTCTCGCCTTCCACCACGTACCCGCCATCCAATCTGTCCAAGACATGAAAACGAATTTTATAGCTGCACATGATTCATGGCTTTGTAATTGTGCTGCACATGTTTTTGGATGCGGGTCGTACCAATCCAGTAGTCACAGCCCTTGGAGAGGGCCGATGATCCGGTCAAACATAAGCGGAAAAAAATTGTCAGGATGAAAGAATGGTCGGGTCCGAAATCGCATCGGAGACCAGTTAGGAAATGTGGAGTAGAACATGCTGGAGTGTCAGGAAAACTCACTTAGACAATAGAATGAAAATGATCTTGACATCTAGTGAGGTGAAATTTTGCCCCAGTAAAATCCATAGTAGGGTCAGTTAAAGAGAACGAATTTGATAGTCACGACCATAATTACATTGAACACAGTCACACTGATATCCCCAGAGAAAGCAGTGTGAGGTTTGTGGAGGGGAAAACGACAAATCTGCAATCTTTAGAGAAGATGCGGCCAACCAGGGAAGATGTCATGTAATCGATAACGTTTTCAACGCGAACAGCAATTCTCTGAATTCTTGTTTGCATACTTGGTCGCTAGGTTTCCTGATGTCGGAATCGACCGGAATGTTTACATCTGCCCGCAGATTCGCATCACAGTATTGTGGATCTACTAAAATGTGGGCTACTGACACCTTCTTATTCTGTTCCCATGCAAGCGGCAAAAGCAAAGGCAGCCACGTGGACCGTTCAGACCTCGGTTTTTATGGTTGCTTAAACACCATTCCATGTGAGCCTGCAAAATTTGGCCTTCTGTTTACTTGAATTTGCTTTTTGTACAGAGCATCAAGAAGTTAGCTACATAACCTGTCTTTTGGACAGAGAAGGGTGTCACAGTTCACGATAGCTGCGTGCTAAACAGCACAGCAGCTGAGTAGCCACGACTCTACGCTTCACTGCGCACCCTCACTTTGGACTGATGATACCACTTCGATTGGTGATGCAAAGCTTGCAATCAAATTACCCAGTTTACTGGACGAAACAGCAACTATTTACACCATCCGAGCTACCAACATTCTCCCCAAAGGCAGATCACTGTTTTCAGTAACTTCAAAGTAGCTTCAGACTTACTGGATGGAATAAAGATTTTGAATGTGCTTCCATGCACAGGAGAGCCCTAGAAGTTTATCAGCGTAGTCCATGCCGCTTTCCACTTTCTTGCTTCGTTTTCGAGTTTAAAGCCACCTGGCGAATGGTCCCCCCACAACCAGTAAGGTTCCCAGGCTGCTGGTTATCGCTACCGTTGTTGAAATTTTTCGCTGGTATAACCATGGAATGTACACTCAGGGGACAGGAAATTTGGAAAGTCAAGTGGACTTGGAGTAGGCAGATAACACGTTTTTGTACGTCAACGACCACAACCTACTCTAGACAGAATGTTGGAAGCGGGTTGTTGTCATAGCAACCCACTGGCACCCTCAGAATGCCAAGCAGTGCTTCAGGATTTCCCGTCCTGAAAATTCGAAATGAGGGATTTGAGTTTGTTGGTCGGTGGACATGCTTCGACAGCCGCAAAGTCCTCGATTGTAATGCATTGCATGAAATCTACGCACGTATGATAAAAGCGCAAGGAACGTTTGCCAAATTGTCATTTGATTTATCTGAAAGGAGTTTAGCCGAAGTTAAGGAGTTGTTTATACGAAACAACTATAAGACTGGTCTTAATTTACGATTACGAAACTTAGTTCCTCCTATCCCAGAACCTTAAACTACTTTAAGCTTTTGATTGGTCATGCCTCCGTCGCACGGTAAGTGTTAGCCGGCTGGAATGAGTACGCGGCGTAGTGACGCGCAAATGAGTACTAGGCAAAGATTCGGAACTGCATAAGGACGATTGCTGGCGAAGGCATCCCGGGGAGCAGATAACCAAATAGCAACACAAAATGAAAGCGGCTGCTGTCAATTTGACCGTTACGGGATCTTCGCGACTTCCTGACAGGTGGCTGTAGCACATGGCACCCGACTGATTAGAGTGGCTCGCTTGCTGCCTATTTCTAGCCCGACTGACAAGCTAAGGTTCGCCTGTCATTCTGTCCTGGACGTCCGTCGAATAAGGTTATCAAATGACGCTGATTGCTCCTTGATCCGGTTAACACTGGTTGTGTTTGTCTCGTTGATTTTCCAAGGTGTATGCAGTCAAGTCTTGATTGTGTTCCTAGATCACATCAGGCTGGTACGAATTCCTCACACTTTCACTTTCAACCACCTTCTATGTCACTCATTCCTGATGGTTATGTGCCAGCCAAGAACCTTTGTTTACTGTTGATTCATTGTCGTGATGACGGTAGCGATGAAGAAGATAACAACGATGATGAGGCCAATGATAAGGGTGATGATAATGGTAAATAACTTATGGACTGCTCATCACTCTAATCAGGGACCACTTTGAATATAAAAGAATCTCCGATATGTTTATAGTTTTTGAATGAAATGAACGTGACGAGTGTGAAACTACTTCGTCAGTGATTAGTTTGGGGATAAAGAACATAACAGGAGGTATTTAAAGTAGGATAGACAGAAAATGAAAGCAAAGCTGCCTGATCCAAAGAATCGAACAGGAAAAGCACTGAATTCGCCAGCTCGATTGGAAATTGTCAACAAGCAGTATAGAATATTTCAGCAAAAAAAACGAGAAACTTGGGTGCGGTAAATATGCATAATTCATAACTCATAATGCATAATTCACTTAAATCACACAATCATCCAAATTTATTGCTGGCGCCGTAATGGATCATGATGACGATTATCGGCCAAATTCAAAACATCCCATCTATCCAGTAATCACACGACTCTCAACTTATCCAGTAATATATCGCTAAATGCGTCCAGTGGTTAAGAGGCGGTTAACAGTAAAGCAAACGTATTCATTTGATATAAATTAGGTCGTACAATAAAGACTTGCCTGCTCGAGAATTGATTCGAAGTAGAGAGAGCGCAACCTGACAGTCAAGCGCTCACCAGAGACACCGAAGAAGTAACCCTGTAATAAATAAGTCAACGTATTCAAAACAGCTCTCGAATGTTTATGATATGAATGCATACCCAAATGGCGGTCATATCGCAAAATACTACAGTTTGTTTTGGAATCCATAGATGTTACTTCATTCAGGAAAGAGAATGCGTCTTTTGCGTAACGACTCATTCGAGTTGAAGATATGGGTTTCGAACAAATAAAGACAGTTGAAGAAGCTCATAGAATATGCCACTAACGACCTTTCAATGCGTAACACAGCAAGTCCTTTAACATAAGTGTGCTGACAGCTAACTGTCTGTTGTTCTGTTGTTTTGTCTGTTGTTCATTGATCTACCTCTTCAGAGCAGCCAAAAATGAGCCATGAAGAATTAAAGAAGGTAATGTATCAAGGGATTATTTACAGTATGTGCTGGATCATCGCCCCTCTGTTTAGATAGTTTCACTCATAGTAGACAATTTGGCCAGTTGCATGAGGGGACTTGAGGGGTCTGTTCAATGCAAACATGATTATATGATCAATACGCTATCTTATTCTAGAGACCACTTAAGACCTACATCCTGAATGATCTGAATATCTTTTTGATGGAACATGCCACCCACAAAGTTACAGGAGGCACCTAGACAGTTCAAAACCGGTTTTTCCCTACTTGTGGCTCATCAGGTAGGCATAGCCTCGAGCTTTCGTTCATCTTATGTTCAACATGGACACCAAATTTAATGCAACCGACGAACTACACTCATTTACAAGTTATGTCGACGTTAACGGGATATTTTCATCTGAACGCTTGTTGAATCGCTCGTTTATGACAGCGTATGATATCACATTACATCATACTTATCACATCATATCATCCATATCATAAACGAGGGATTGAGCCAAAATTCACTTAAGTTTTCCACTAACATCAACTTAATCTATAGATCAGTGCAGTTCACCAATTTCGTACAATTTTGGGTTCAAGTGGAACCTAAGGTTGGCGGAAAGTCGGGAACTGCTCCAAAGGGATGAGTCCGAAGAAGGGTGAAACAGGTCATGGGCTGTCAAAGAGTTCGAAGTAACCTTGGCACTGGTGTGCTCTTTCGAGAAAATATGCTCAAATATCTCGCATACCATTATGAGTGGTTCTATTTTCTTGTTACACAACTATCAGCCATTCGTAGTCTGAACTTACTTGACCGATACCGGCGAGGAACGCTATAAATCCCAGCAGAGCCATCATTCCAACAATTAGATTGATGAGATTCTGATCACTTTGCCCCAGTGAAATTTGCCTGAATATCTGAAAATCGAGAGGAGTGAAGATCAGAAGAAAAATTCTGCTACTGCTGAGCCAAACCAGTCTCCACAAGATAGTCAACTTATCCCCTTTACGTGTGGCTACAGATGCCGAGCAATGTGGTTTGAGACAGATATCAATGGCGTTCAGTTCACATGCAAATAAAATCACTGAATTTCACATGTTTAATTAAATTGGACATTTTAGGGCATGTTACTAATATGCATCTTATACCTGACCAACTTTTCTTCCCTTTGAAAGAGAATAATTTGTCTCGTTTTTATAGCCGTGTTAAAGGCTAATGATTTTGCCTGTGACAACTGATAACCAAATTGGATTCCGTCTTCTTCATGCTTGAATCTCTGAGCATGGATCTTTCCTGTTCAAATAGTGAAACTCAAAAAAACCTGGAATGTCACATGAGCTCCTTATAATGATTTATAGTTTTCGGTTGAAACTATTGGTTATTCTTTACCACATAGATGTACGGCAGTGAAGCATTGGTGTTGGACACCAAGACACCTCAGGATTCGGCATACGGAACCCATATCGCCAGGATCAAGCTCGTAAAACATCAACGAAAGATCAGAATTGAATGGTAGACCAGAAGAAGTAAAGAGCTCCAGCCGTAAATGAATCTCAATCGCCACAATGAGTTCTGGACTTGGAGAACTTTATGGACCGCTAGTCCAATAGCTTCAGCTGGTAGATGGTGAGCAAACTGGTGAAATAATTGAAAAGCGAGAACGGTTTCTATCTGCTTGTAAACGTCACTTTTCAACACTAGTCAACCGGACAGGAGATGTTCATTTGAGCCGCATAGCCCACCCGCCCAAAAAGAGTGAAGACCTGCTTGGTCGAATTACGTGCATTCACAAAACTTCCGATGGCCATAAACCAAATTGAGAGGGTAAGGGGACTGGACATCTTGCTTGAGAAATTCTTCAAGCTGAGAGGATCGACACTCCAGAAGGAACTAATTTACCTGCTATGCAGAATTTGGGAGGTGGACGACTTCCCGGAAATAGTATGCTGCGAAGATGTTTGCTGTCTTTCCGCAAGACGTGACATTTGATGAGAAAATAAACACAGGAATTTCATACTTCAGAAATGCGAATGATCGCCATGAGAAACGCTTGTGAATTATCTTTAGGAGTGCGCAACATCAGGCTATTGCGCCTCCTCACTACTGTGTGGCAGCAAGACGTGGACGTTATGCAGATGATGTGTTCTGGTTCTTGACCGATTTCACCTGTCCCATTTGAGTGAAATCCTCTGGATGAAATGAAACAACCGAATCCCGAACACAGAAGTCCGACGAAGAGCAAACAATGTTGTGATTTAACAAGGTCTAATGCGAAATTAGCCCCGCTGGTTCGACCGCCTGTCAGTAACGATCGAAACTCGCGACTCAAATTAGGTTGTTTGTCATCACCTAGGGAATGAAGTTCAAAATCCGGAGCGCTTGAAATTCGGCTAAGTGGACAGCCTCCAGGTAGGAATGAAGAGCTGTAACTCCAATCTCAGGTGATGTGAGAGGACTGAGCACTCTAGAGACCAGCCTGGAGAGTTGCTATATACATATATATATACATATATATATTCCATTTCAGGGTGATAACTGAGTAGACGAATTACTGTGTATCCAAATATAGTTTCTCCACACCTTGTCATTGAGCATATGATCAATCTATACCTCACTCTAGTTATCTTGATTTGGAAAACTGCTCAGACTGTGAAAGGACCAAAGCGGTAGTTTTTTTAAGGATTTCGCGCACTACATATAGCCAGCTAAAACTAAGAGTTCTGTTTATCAAGTGGCGCCGAATACACTTCAAAAATTCAATGAATTTACGTTGAGATTTTCCGAATAAGGACTTCCTCGTTGCAGCAGATGACCTCTGTTTGGAAAACCCTGTTGAAATGTCATTATCAGTCGAATAATGATGATTCACCAATTTATAATGATAGTTCGCCCAACATTAAAACAGAAGGAACTATCAGAACCTCTTCGAAGATCATTATCATCAGCCGCCAACTGTACAGATGCTGCACAGAGGATACCACGAAATTGTTCATCGGTGATTTGGACTAATAGGGGTAGATAGAAGTGCATTGGAGGCAGTAGCTGACAGTGTCTAACATACTTTGCTGTTAAGTCACTGCAGGACCTCAGTTGGTTCTTTTTCACTCTCCACGTGGTTGTGCAAAGTGTACTGTTCTGGTAGGTCGGTCGACTGACAAACGGAGCGCGTCATCAGGCAACCCATGGAGTGTGATAAGCCCATCTATTGTGGGTGAATTATTTTTTCCTAGAAAACATTCGACGTACTCCGGCATTGGTTATTCCCTGTTCCCACCAGATTCAAGAAACGTTTCGAGGACTCCAACAGCCAAACAGTGAATACCTTTAAAGTTCAGGTTTCCTAAGAGTATACCAATAGGGAGAGCAACGCAGCAGTTTAACAATACCCTTGACAAACAGTCTGATGTTATGCCTGCACCACGAATGGTACAGGTTAAACAAGACTTCGATACGGGAAACATCGTCTTTAGCTAGAACGCCGGGACTTATTCAGCTACCCAAGTGTGCAAATTTGTTTATAACTTCAGTCGACCCACCCGCACGACCTTAGCCCGTCTTGCAGCGGTGACTTGCAGGTGTGGGGCGCATTAAAAGCCGTCAGACAGAATTAGTTGGGTCATTTAACATTGCTTGCATTGTGGAGGTATCAGATCCGGAATAAGCTATGACATCTTCATACTCAATATCTGTGAGCAAACTCTCTGAAAACATTCCGACCTCGCAAACTATAGGGAGCTTGAGTGGTCTTCCATGATTATACTGATGAAGGTGAAAGGAAAAGGGAGTGAAGGTAGTCCAGCTCGGAACAACTGGATGTAGATAACACAGCCGAGAGCTAAACGTAGACCTTATTGTATCCAAGGGGGTTGGTGTACAGCGAGTTAAGGAGGGTCATGAATTTTTTGCTCCATAGACAGATTCTTACTGTCCGGAGATTGCTGTTGATACTGCTGAGCTGCGTTAGTTCTCCTAATATAATCGATTCGCATGCCTCTCACAGATTTGCTATGACCTGAAGAAATGTAAACTGTCAAACATGCTGGCACTATGGTGTCACTGGAATCTAGTTGTGTGCCTCAGAAGGTGAGGTAGTCTTAAAATGTGACTTTCTAACTGTGCTCCAGTTAATTCTATGTTTGAATTGCACTTGGTGGCTGTCGGGTTACACGGTGTGAGGGTTTTTGTTGAAATATTTAGTGAACATCAAACAATTGGAGACGTCGCTATCACTCGACTATGCGATGAGCATGGACTACATGGCTGCTTAGGCCGAAGGGGTTTATTTGAGGTACCACCCCGACACTCAAAGTTTTGACCCAGAAAGCAGTGAAGAGAGGAAGGATGTTTGTTCTGGGACCCTTCTCAAAGCCGGTGACTCAATAGCTTGATCTGCTCGGATGCAGCAGGTTGTCCTAGTCAATGCCACATTGAGTAATGCATAGTCTTATTCCTGATGTTACTACGCACATCACATGCTTTTCAAACCGCTCAGGCTGTTGGTAGATTTTAGATGCATTTCAGCAGCACTGAATAATTTGCCGGTGGTCGCGATGAAACGTCGGACGGTCTGTATCCAGTAATTAGAGCCGACTGTTTCAAATCTGTTGCTATTCGGAAGGAGGCATTATCGCCGTTCCGATAAATGTAACTATGTTGGCCGCCTGAAAAGAAAATACATTACTACATTCACATTTACATCTCACCAAAGAGTGAGACTTTATTCCCAGACGATTACATTTACCAGGAGTGTGGGTTCTCATTGATTTTCGCCTCATTGCTTTCCGTTAGATTTCCTGATAAGCTTGCAACGGCAAGCATAGTCTACGCACCCATCGCAGTAATTGGTTCCATCAAGGTGGCTGCCTTTGGTCGGGAAAATAGTTCATTAGAAAACCAGCTAATTCAACAAAAGTTATGGCATTCGTAAGTCTAACCGTGCCTCAAGAAACAAGAGCACTGGGACATGCCTATCTGACTTTACGCACATGAGAAGCCTTAAAACTCAGACGTACGATGTCAACCAGCAGATTCGTTAATAAGCAGAACAGTATACCTAGCGAATTATATAATATCTGCTCTGAATTCCAGAGACATAAGAAGTGACCACACTCTAGACGGTTATTTTTGACGCAGTAGTTACCCTGGTGTAATTTTCTGATGTATAGATAGGATCCAGCCAATCCGACTGGTTCGTTCAACAATATCTTACAGTTACGGCAAAATCGCGTGAATTTTACTGACAATAGCGCACTTTACTTTGAGTTTTAGAATTCCAACCAAATAACTAATTCCTCTGTACTGTACAAATGTCCTTTGTACTTCTGACCAGTTCGGAAAACAAAGCGGATCTGAATGACCAAGCACGGTTGTGCAGATAATCGTTGAGACGTGGTCCTGTAAGATTAGATTGTGGGAAAGGCAAATATTGCCGAAAATAGTTTTTAAAAAAACTTAGCGAACACCACTTTACCATGGGAAATAGAGGCCAAATATGATGTGAAGGATGACTGAAATTGTCTGAAACGTTAATGTCCCAAAATATCTGTTCCATGCTGATCGCTACGAAACGAGTAGCGATTATCCAAAACTTTAGATCAGAATCTGTGATATTCAAACCAGAAAGCAGCGCACAGTGGCTAATTATGCAAAACGGTTGTGGTTTCATTTCTGTGGGAAACTTACATCATAAAGCTGGGAATAAAGAATCGCAAATGCAGGTTGTACTCCGCCAGCAATCACACAACAGATACATCCCAGTATGATGTGAAGGAGCTCCGGTCTGTTCAATTTTAGCAACCTTGTAATTGGCGAATGACGAATTTTCTGAAACTGTTCGAGAGGTAGAATGCATGGCATGTTTACCGGGAACAAATGTAAATTGTTGCCGCCAATTTCAGCGTAAGCTGTACATAAGATCTGACAAGAATGTACTCGGTTAAGTAAATGATAATTTTTGGTAAACGGCCCTCTCGGGCCAACAATTAGGTCAGGGTTTTCAACACACTCATAAGTCCCTACTTCTGTGGTGGACTAAAACTAAAGCGTAGATGTTGTTTGTTTTCGCAATTAAGTCTACTCTTCCAGAACGAGCTGCCACTGAGACCAGTTAGGAGAAATACGGCTGATGCGAGATGGGTAACCGGTGCGCTTGGCACCACTACTGGTTTGGATAACCGGGTGCACAATATTGTGGATTAGCATTCTGGTGACACGAGCTATTTAAACGTCTTCACACTAAGTGAAGACGCACATGTTGCTCATGTGTATTTGTTTTAAAACAGAAATGAAAACGATGAACAAGTTCAACTTTCAGATTACATAAATACCTTTGTGTATTGGAACTCATCGGAGAATATCATGCATTTATTTGTCCCGGAAGTGCTCGTCTGACTCATACATACTCAGACTGAGGATCTCAGTAGCAGCAAAACTGTGACCTTTTATGAAGTTGCATCTTGTGCAGAATCATCACCTCTTATATTTGGTTTGAGAAGGATTTATGCGGGACTGAAAATTTGACTTCCTGATATGTTGAGTAAAACTGTGTCAAGTTCAAAGCTTACGGTTAACCTTGCGGAAATTTTGGACACGGATTTCAGAGATCATTTTCTAGATAAAATCATAACTACTCCAATGACACGTACCTGATTTGAATTAATTACGCATCAAAATCCGCCGTATGCTGATTAGAAACAATCGACAGCGAAATAAACCGTGATCCAACAAAAAATGTGAAAGCACTAACCAGCAACCAGCTGCAACCTCCCTAGATTTCGATCCGTGGATTCCTCTGATTCGTGATTTGTGACGTTAGGATGCATGGGTCAGTCATACAGTCAGTTGTGCTTCTTCATCCTTCTCTAACACACCAATAAAATGAATCAACATCAATTAACTGATTGAAGGACGGCCTTTAACGCCTGGCCGTGTCTGTACTGCACTCCCATTTTTTGGTGATCGAGACTGTGGCAACTAGAGCCAAAATACTTTCGTCATCTGGTTTGTGATCTGACTGAACTGACTGACAGCGAAATTCAATCGATTCGCCAATCGACTGGCATTATCCAGTCCCCCTATATTTTTCCCGATGCTCAATTGCCTACAAGACCAATCAGTTACCACGACCCCACCCTCAAATCCGTAATCAGCACTGCAATGAAAGTTCCATGGAGGGACGAAATTAAGCCGTATAAATTTCCCACGGACCACACAGTTCTTCGTTCCGCTAAATCGTATCACTTCTCCAAAAGAAAATGATGCCTGTGCACTCAACCCAGAGTTTCTAATCGATTTGTGTTGTTATGCAACGTATTCATTGGCCTCACGTTTCCGTTAGTTAAACCCGGGTTTCGCGCACAACACAAGATTTACGGATTTAAGATGTGGAGTTGGAAAGCAGGATAAGTTCCCAATAATTGTCTTTTTGCCGTGAAGAATGCACTGCTTGGTTAGTTCATACTTGACGTAATCTGGCGACAAAACTTTGGCTAATTTGTTATTATGTAGACAAAACAACGGATGGCTATAAGGCATGTCTACCAAATAATATTACGTCCTCAGTTACAATCACGAAAGAATCATGAGAAACGGACTGTACTTAAATTTCTTAAGCCTTGTGCAAAAAGAGTGCGAAGTGTGTCTCCCGTCCCACCAGGAAAATACCCATCCAGAAAAATGCGTATATCTCATGGAGCAGCGTTTACCCAAAAAATTGTCTAAGAAAACCGTAGCAGAAATACGGCGATAGTGGCCATCGGATTACATTCATTATGGGTCCAATCATGGGACAATGCTTAGGGTTAAGGGAGAAAACAATGTGGCGAAAAATACGCATTTGATGAGAATGCCAGCAAATTGTGACGAGTCTTTGTAGCAAACCAAAACGGTACTAATAAATGGAGCGAAATCGATATTTTCACTGATGAATCGAAATATTAACACATGAATCCAAGAGAAGAACAGCGATAAATTTTGTCATGGACAGTCAACGCAATGAATCTGAAACGTCTCGGAAGCTCAATGAGTGTAGATAGCTCAAAGGATAATGATCGAAAGGGGAATAGTAGGAGGGTCGACCACCATTCTGGGAGATATAAGCTCTTGGCGACCGCTATGTCAGTGATATGTGGATGTCTAAAGAAACCAGTCAAGGATTTGTTCATTTACAAAACACCTACGATCTGTTTCTGTTTCAAGAGATTTTTCTGAGGCTGGTCATTATGGTCAGCATTTTTAAAGTAAAAATTAATAACCAGGGGCCAACAACTCACCTTCTCACGCATCTGTTGTGGCACTATGCTCCTCCTTTGGCGCAAGTTTAGTGCAGAAGCCATGCTTTCTGAGATAGTCTATAAATAGAGAACAGCAGACTATTATGAAAAGTAAGGTTTGTATTAGTTGGGTTAACTAGTATCTATTAACTCCTCTCGCAGGTTTATTCCTCAACCGCTTGATCTAAGGAGTCTGTATGTTCCTCCTGTAAGAAGACTATGACATTATCCGGAATTCAACAATTATACTCACGTCTACCTCAAAAACCAGCTTGGGATAGCTCAGCGGTTAAGACGCGAAATCACTGAACGGAAAGCCCATGGTTCGAACCCAAACCCTAGGCTGTTCGTTTCTAGACTTTGGCACTATCCCAGCCCTTGTGCTTCCTTCAAAAAAAGGGGCAATTGGGCACCATAAGGATGTTACGGCTTTCACTAGAAGGTCAAGTGTGTACAGAATGTCCGAAAGCTCATTTGCAAGCCTATCATCATTGACTAGGAGAAGTTTGATATATTAGAGAGTCTTTCCTCTCGAACGCAGCATTTCTTCTTTCTCATATGAATTTCTTTACGAGACATACGAACTGATGCTCATCAGTGGTGACACCCTACGTGGAGATGATGATTAAAACAGGTAACAAGTCTACCAGGATGTTGGCGGTGTACTGTACCTCAAAGGATGGAAATTATGTGACTCCGCTTACTCTCTGTTTTGGACACTGTTGATCTCCCTTGGTTGCTTACTGTAAAACGTCTGCGCGACGTTTGATGCCCGTATTGGAGCCGAAATACAAGTGAAGGTAGAGTCCAGCCAGACCATTTTTCCTCCACTATAAGGCCAAACTTGGCTAAGAGCTCAGTTTTCGAAGAGAATATTAGACCTCTCTGCTGCAGAAATCCAGCAATGCGACCTTGAAAACGCCCATGTTTAAATCCAGAAGCGGATTCTCCGGCGGGGCATCACATTATGATATTTTTTGTATGGGCATCCAAAACTTCAGTGGAACTGGTCACAGGTTCATATCTCTTTTATGTTACACCGGTGTCGATGAGGTAAGTGGAATTGTGGATTTTGATGAGGATGCTTTTTAGAATGAGGTCGGCACAAGCAGGAGGACAGAAATTAGGAGGCTGGGTAATGCAACCAGTTTGCACCAGAGCAACAATCGAAACCTATGGTTAAAAGTGGAGATAATCAGGACGGACTGGATTGAAATATAGTTGAAAACTAATAAATATTTTGTCCACAAAGTTCAGCTCTAGAATTCCTCAAGATTGTTTGGTCAACATTTCAGCAATTCACTAGAGTGGCGCTGAATCCAGCACATTAAGTTTGAAGAGACTGGCATTCAAGATAGACAAAAATCCTCCTTTCTAATCATGTCCATTCTTTGTAGGCTTAATAAGCCGGATAATGAAAACCCATGTATTGTACTCTTCAAGTATTGCGCTGGCTCTTCGGCAACGCCGCCTTGGACGCCGCTGAAAACTTGGGTAAATACTGTTAACTCTCACGAGGAACAACTGGACCTTAACCTGGCGAATTTGAAACTGGCTCTCAGTCTATGGAGAATCGCCGACAACGGCTTCTTTTGCACAGCACCGGTAAGAATCAACTATGAAGCGAGATCACTGTTGCACAGCAGTCATCCACCGTAATATAAGTAGCTCACAGTGCGGATCATGCCATGTTCCAAGACTACGAATACATTGACTGATAATATACTGAAATAAACTCTTGTCCTTAGGTCCTCCACGGTTTTGCAGAAAAACTGTACAACATATGTTAGCTACATATTCAAGACAAACACGAGAAAGTTATGAGATACTGGCATGTGCGTGCAGCGTTTGACTTGTTTATGAACCAAGCCCGAGTGCGTGCGCATGTGTGCATGAAATGCACCGATTGGCTGATCCAGCGGACTGACCGTGGTTTGCAAAGGCGGCAACAGGGTCGCAAGCCCTGGTCAGTGTACGGATATTCACAGGTGATTCCAACTGCTGTCAGGACATCCGAAAATGGAATCCCTGTAGTTTCTCGAGCGAGTAAGAGAATCACGTGGTGACAACACGAAATCTGCTCTAGTGGAGTTCACTTAGCTCCCGAGACCTGCCTGGCAGATATGCGAGGAAAATAAATCTTTTTGGGATATTATTCCACCTACCTCATTTTCTGCATCCAGCTGCCATACATTTTCGTCTTGGAATTTCAATTTCTTCTCAGTTTCTGGTGCACCATTTTCGTCCTCACTGTCTCCCTCTACTTCAGCAACCTTATCACTTCGTTTCTATAGGCCATGAACATGAAAAGAACGTGGTAACAGAATACTGTATCGAAGAAACCAGCGGCCTCGTTGTATGGTAAATGAACTGACTATTGACAGTATATTACAAATTAGGAATGTGTAGATCATATATTGTAAAACTACTACCGCACAACACATTCATCGTGAGCGAGAACTGTACTACATCATGTAATACGGTGTGTAAGCCTAAATATCAGCTGCTTAAGGGATTTTCATAAGAAGGTATTGGCAGGAAAAGCCACGACAAATGTTGATCACAAATACGGCAACTTATTAATCACTCCAGCCTAACTAGCATTTTACAAGGTCACCGTGAGCGCGCATTCGTTAGTTTGTATGAGGACGGCCGAACGCGGAACGTGACTGATCCGTGTTTATCAGCGCATTGTATGGCAAGTGGGTTCACGTAAAGACTCGCTCTTGTGTTTCCTAGTTTAGGCAAAATCCCTTTTCATATTGATGCAAATGGCATCCAAAGACATAACACCACTGTCCTCCATTTCGGTCGTCGGCTAATGAACCTCAGGGTGAATTCGTCATTGTAATAGAACGTTCTGACTAGTCTTTACTATACCCGCAGCACCTATAATTAAGGTGTTTTTATCATGTTGCCTAAAAAAATAAATCCAACAGATGGCTTTTGAGTAAAAACCTGCGGAATTCATCTCTCAAATCGCATGTTCCATGTTCCAATTGATGGGTACACGTTAGTCCTGAAACAACCATTGCTGTCAAGACTACTCAAAAATTACTTTCAAACTAAGGACAGAAATATGGTAAAATACGGACTATTTTCTTGCGGAAACACTGTTCCAAGTTGTGTTCTGCTGTTTAAACTACTTGCTGTGTCAGAGATAAGCTTAGTTCTCAAGGTGCCGTTGTTGACTGCCACACCTGAAGTGGAGATTCTTGTGTACGTTGGCGAACACGTATTTCAGATTAATCTAAAAGAACTGTCAGATACGTTACTTTGATGACCTTCTCTGCTTTACAAGTGTGCCACATTAGTATACCTCCGCGTCTACATAAGCAGTTTGCTGTTTCCTTGATAGGATTTTTCCTATTCTGTTACCTACGTCCTCTTGCACGCATTCACTGCAACGAGGATTCCGACTCAATATCATGCGACACATAATAGACGGATAGTTACGAACCCAAAATCCAGAGCTATCAAGTTTTTCCTTCCAAACTTTTCCGGTGAAATGAAACGGGCGTGTAGGTTTATCAACATAAGATCATCTAAACGTTATTACGCACCCAATAAGCGACATACTTGATTGCTTAACATGGTTGCGTATAGACCATTCTTTGCTACCAGTTCCTCATGGCTGCCTGATTCCCAAATAACTCCATTCTTCAACACCAAGATCAAATCCGCATTGCGAATGGTGGAGAGTCTGTGAGCGACAACCACACATGTACGGCCAGTGGAGGCCCTTTCAAGCGCCTCTTGGACAATTTTTTCGGATCGTGTGTCCAGTGCCGAGGTTGCCTCATCCAGTAACAACAACTTTGGTTTACTAATGAGAGCACGTGCAATCGCGATGCGCTGTTTTTGTCCTCCAGACATTCCACCCCCACGCTCTGCAAGCTTTGTTTCATAACCCTGTGAAGATTTAGAACAGGTTAATTGGGATAAGGGACATTGGATTAGAAAATATTTCTAACAGCAAAATTAGCATATTGGCAAATCCTGGGAAGAAGCAGCAATTTTCGTTTAGTTGGCAAGTATCATGTTAATTTGGCCAAAACTGAGGACAAAGAACAGAAGGAAGAACTCAAGGAAGGAGGCATGCTTGTCAGCAGAGTCATCCTTTGAATTACAGAGTTGTCCAAAGCTAATGCACACTGGTATATGGTTCAACCCGATATAACGAATAAAAACTTCGAGCAACGTCACTCAGTTTTTTTCGTGTTCATTTCCTCATAAAATAATTTACCTGGTGTTAGTTGTCCTTTGACTTGGAATAATAAATTTATCGGTGTGTGGAAAATACACGAGCCCTGCTCGTTGGAATAACTGGCAAGTTCATTTGGGAGGTGTCACTTAAAAGATATGGGTTCAGTGTTTCACAGAGCTTAGGAACCGATTAAATATACATATATTCAATCACACTGTAGGCCAAAGGACAATTCCCTACAGATAGCAGTGTAGAAAATATGATCAGCAATGAAGTGGGATATGAAGTGTTGGCCATAAGCCACTTTTGCCTGAATAAAGGCCTTTCAAAAAGAAGGATTGTAAATGCTTCAGACATGTTAAGGGCAACGTATTCTGAGATGATGGGAATTATACAGAATGCTGCCTTACCATCCAGATGTTGACCTTTGTGCACGGTATTTGGTAGTGGTACAAACCGTCAGAGAGTTGCAACTTGTGATAAGTGCAGCGATAACACTATTTAACATCTACTTTTTACTGATAGCATTTGCTGACAGATTACTTCATGTACCCTCTTATGACCGACCGTGGGTTTCTTCTTCCTGTTTATCTCATTTTATGATCAACGCAGAGATGTTTTCTCGGAAGTGGATTCCTATCCAGGCGGTCGTCACGCACTACCTGCTCAAAATGTACAGTATACCTCTGTATCACGAGACTTCACTATAAATGTAGGACAACAAACATTAGGGATCATTTCTCGGCTTTAGTTTCAATATATCTGTTGAGAGCGCTTGATAAAACATCTGACTACGTTGTTGCCCCAGGGTATACCGTCTATAAATTTAACCAAGTTTGGGACAAAAACGTGATTCTACTTGCACTAAAGCACTGTGATGAGCTTCCTTCTCTCACTCGGGACCTACATTTTATCACAGTCATTTATTCCTTATCACTAATAGGTGCAACTTTGGAAAGCACTCACATTAGGCAGCTTCAGGATGAAATCATGTGCGTTTGCCGACTTCGCGGCCTCTTCAATCTCCTCTTGTGTTGCATCCATCTTACCCAGGCGAATATTCTCACTCACGGTGCCTTCGAACAAAATCGGCTCTTGCTGAACACATCCCAGCTGTGCTCGAAAGGCCTTCAAGTCCAGTTGACGAATGTCGGTGCCTTCAACTTTGATCTGCCGATTAAGAGGTTCATACAAAGGTGGCAATATTAAACGCTTTCACTGAAAATTTTACTTAGGAAAGAGACAAAATCGGTTACTTCTATCAAACAAGATATTAGTTCATTGAACTCATTAGTTCACTGGGGACAGATGACTAGTTCAGCTTGACCGGGTTTATTGTGACGTTACTTCATACTGGGATAGTTTAAGACCATATCCTAAATCTTCACGTGCAATATTGTGATACACAACTTATGAAAAGCAATTGGGCTTATGGCCTGTGATGTATGACCCTCGGAGTCGCCCACAATAATCGAAGACCGAGTGGTTCGTCACACCGACAGTTTAGGCGTACTAAAATATACAGGTCCTGGGGAAATATTGTCCTTGACAAATGGTGAATGATCTTCCCATAATATTTCTCAACCTTATGGATTCTGACCAAAAGACTATTTTTAAGGCTAGTAATTATTCACTCACTATTCACCTATTTAGTTCCAAAGGCCCTCCTCTAAAACGAGCCTCTGTATATCTATTCCATTATAAGATAACCACTCTTGTTAGCCACTTAAAGATTGAGTTCCTAGCTTTACCACTGAAACAGTCACACCAAGTTCGAACCCGAACCACCAGATACAGTAATCCTATATTGAAATTATTAAATAAACATAAGAGCATCATAATAGTCGCACCCGATGAGATCTAGATGGAGCACAGTATATAAGACTTAATTTGGTTGAACAGAGACGACATAACGCCAATACTTTCATCGTTTTCTTCAAGATTGCTCTGACAAATCTACCGAACACAGTATTATTGTATCTGTGTATCGAAACCCATTGACACTAGGTCTTATTTGAATTACTTCTAAGGACACCCACTGAACTGAAAGTGAACATGTATGTGGTGACTGGTGAACGTAACAAACTGGACCAGCTGCGGTGAAGTCCCCAGATCCAAAGAACCTAACATTATCAAAGATATGCTGCACCAAAACAAGCACTCAGTAGCTTTCACAGAAGAACACACTCGCGGCAGCAACCCCTAAAGGAGGAATCTTGCTATCATCCTTCAAGACTATTTACCCTAGGCAGAAAGAACAACTTTGTGTGGGTAGAAAAGCTGGTACATATATGGATGATGAAAATAACAATATTACTGAATTTGTTGTGGAGATTACAATGTTTTCTACAGGAAATGTGCGCTGCACAGATAGGCTTGTTTTGCCCTCAAGACTAAAGTCAAAGCTAGAAGGGAATGTAGCTCTCCGGCAGCCCTGTTTGATCGGGCTCATCCAGCTCCAAATGTTTTGTTTACACACATTTGTTTGGCCCAGAATCTTAAAACAGATTCCATTTCACCCATCGTGGTAAGCAGACAGAATACACCTAGGATGTTGCCCGTTGCTACTAAGCTGATTATCATCTGCAGTTGGAGATCCAATGAATGAACACATCTTCCCTGAATTTATCATGATCCAATTGGACTCAGTCCGTCAGGCAGTCAGCCTAGCGTAGCATTATCAACTTCCGCCACCCAGATGTGCTCTGTTATGTACGACAGACCATCGTCCCAGTGGCATTCAGCGGTTGGGCGCTCTCAGGTTTTTGCCAGCGGAAGACAGATGTTTAGTATACTTTGAAACTCCTTCTCCAAAGGTGTAAACAAACAGATCCCGAAAAATGATCATGTGGAGATGAACCAACTCCGGAGGGTTGTTCCAAATGTTAAGAGGAAACCCCTGTATCTAAGGCGAGTGTTCCCTAAGAAGGGATGTGCAGCTGTCAAGTCTGCTACAGGTCAACCTTTTTCTACCTTGTGAAATGTCGTTTTCCTGAACGAGCTTGCAATCAATAACAACTTGCCATTGAGGTAAAAAGCGCAACGGTCATACTGTTTGCAAATACACGCCATTGGGCTTCTGGGGTGCTCTAGCATATTCCTGCATCTGTCAAGAAAAGCTGATACAATAGATATCAGATAGCTACAAGCGGAACTGCGTATTCGTGCAGACTAAGGTGCCCTCAGTATAAAGAAGCGATTCAAATGTGAAATGAAATGTAGCTGTTTTGCCATTAAATGAGAGCCGCGTGTTCGACTAGGGTCTGAGCGTTACTTAATCAACTTAGCTGAATGATTCTTCACATGAGAATGGCATCAAAACAAACGAAAATAAGAAACAGTTCGAGACAAATGATGAACAGGTATGACATACTGTACATTCAGACATAACCGGTACGTCAGTGATTCCGGTCCTACAAGGTCTGTTGCTCTGTAGCCAAAAGATGCGTATTCTTGTGGTCTCACTATCTACCAGAAAGAGATGAGTAAACTGAAATAATTGGAATTATACTAATACAGTCATAAAACGAACAAGTTTTCCTACCATAATTGGACTGAAAATTTATCCAGCAGTAACATTCCTGGAGTAAAATCTAACTGTGATTGTCTGGCTTGCATAATGTACTTTGTACATTATAGAAAAAATGCGGACCTGTCCTGAGGAAAATTGATGTCCGGTTGAGTGATTCTCACACGACGGGTCACGTTTGCCACCTTTATTTGACATGCATTCAACCAAAGGCCATTCTTGTTTACAATCAGTCATTCTTTTTGACAAATGCGGCCTTCTGGAGCGCTTCATTTAGTCAGGCTGATAGCCTTCAAACATCATTCTCTTCATACAATATCGCGCTCTCTGATCAACTCAACTGAAGGTGCATAGGTGAACATTTTGTCATGAGTCAGATTCACACACAATGAGCTCTGCGGTAAAAATATGCGGGCTTCTCTGGTTAGTCCGTATCCTCTAGATGTTCGGTGAACCACCGTTTTGGAGGCGTCAACATGCTGAAAGCTCGCAAACATGACTTCGCTAGCAAAGAAGGTCGACAGTTGTAACCTATCAGATTTGAACCAGGCCGGAAAAAACATAGCTTGCACTAGTGGTGTCCTCGGAGTCTTTGCGGCCAACCTTGACACTAAATAATCCACAGGTCTCACACTGCCTTTATCAAGCCAATATCCTGTTCATATCTTTGACGATTATTCATTTCGAATGCACCAGAGACACAAAAATACGTTTTAATGCCGTACTGTTCATAACTGTATAACAAATGCCTCGTATTATGTCATAGCTTGAAAACAACGTTTAATCGAATGCTGTAATGCTTATGACATGCACTTCTGATTATTTAAACTCTAAATTCTCGACCGGTTTATACAATTTAGCGACGAAACTTACAACACCTGATGTTGGGTCGTAGAATCTCAGTAAGAGTTGAATAATCGTGCTTTTTCCAGAACCACTTGGACCAACCAGTGCCACAGTCTTCCCGCTTTCCAGATTCAGGTTGAACTTTTTGAGAATCTACAAGGAAAGTCGAAGGAGCATCCATACATCATGAAATGAGGGGCTGAAAATATTCACGGAGCAGTTGCTTGGGAGACCATTTGCACATCTTTTCCCTCTGGCAAATATTGCGATGGAGTGAAACGCACCCAGTCAGAAACGGCAATCAGTCACTACAGAGAACCTGCGGACCTCGGATAAGGGCCAAGTAATAAATGTGACCTAACCACCGCGAGGTGCGAAGCTGAGCCGATGCATGTGACAAAAATGCTGACAAGGGCATCTTAGGAAGAGAAAAGAGGGTTAATGTGTGGTGCAGCTGTTTTGTGAAAACACCATTTACAGCCCGTTTTTGCCCCTCCCCCCACCCAAGGAATGAGTAACTTTTTGACTGAAGACCGACCCGTCCAACATGCGTTTAAACTGTCAACATCTTGCAAATATCTGGAAATCATCGTTTCTAGTTTGTTGATTGAAAGAGATGATCGGTTATCCTTACAGCCGGCTGTACCGCTGCAACTGCTACCACCAATAAAGATATGATTGTACACACATTTTCAAGAGTTCGTTGGGAGCGGTAGGATACGCGTTTGGTTTTGGCAGCATGTTAGATTGGCAACAAGTGAACTAACGTCTACACAAACCTTCAACCATCGGATGGTTTTAACTTGCTTTCATTCTGGTTGAATGCCTGACAGACATTTTTTGTTATCAGCCGCGTAGAATTTATGCATACCTAAAGATATTCTTCCACGTATAGATATTCGTTCTCAAGGTTCTGACAGGATGCGAGAAAATGTCCATATTTCGATGGAAAACCTGATTTAAACCGATCTGCAACCAGTCTACTAGCCTATCTACAAGTGAGGTGCACAGCATCACTGCACACAGCTTTCAAAGAACACTATGATCTGAGCAGGAATTTTGTCTTGGCGGGTGGTATACTCCGTCCTAAATCTGGGAACTGGTACCGTAGAACAGAAGAACTTCCTGCAATACTGAAAACCCGAAATATGACGAAGTAAGTGTTCTCACCTGAATATCTGGACGTTTGGGGTAGGAAAAGCTGATATCAGTAAACGTGATGTTCCCGACGAAGTTCGGCAACTCCAATCCCGGTTTATCCTTGTCAATAGGAGGGTCCTGTAATGAATACCGAGGAAGCGTTTGAATTATTCACGGATGGGTTTCAGAACAAAGCTAAGCGATAAAGTGGGCACGTAAGTTAGCTGCACAAGAACGGAGAAATGGTCCGATTCCGACAAGATTCAAGGTTCAAGTTTCTCATTTTTGGGTCATGTGGCCAAGTAGACTCTGGTGGTGGCCAGAGTTCACATTGTCAGCTGTACTCATTAGGTTGTAGTGGCCAACACATATTTCAGAAACCGTCGCTGTGTAAAGTGCTATTAGGGTTACCTGTTTATAGATTGCCTTCAAGCCCGACCAGCCTAGAAAGTTTAAATTTCCAAAACAGCAGCCAAACACACCGTTTAATGAACTTATGATCCATTTCGACTACCGTGTTCCCGACCAAGTTTAACGCATGTAAAAGGTAAAAGATTTCGTTCAAGTCAATGGAAGAAGAGTTCTAATCATTGTGAACGAGTCGATAAACCGCTTTCACCTTCAGTATTGCTGGGCCAACCAACATAGGCATTGTTAAAACGAAGAATGTTGGTGAACAGATATATATGGTCTACCTCTCTGGGACTCGTTCCAGGAAGGCCGGGAGAGCCAAGGCAAATTCTATATTATACTGAAAGGTGGAATTGGTTGGAATTAACCAAATAACAATCTGAATATATCTGAAGTCTCTGCAAATGGATTTTGGGTGTCAGAAGCGTGTCAGAATATTGTTCCAATGTATTGCGTAGTTAAAATCCTAGAATGTATATGAAGTACAAAGTCCGTAGGCTCCAAGAATTGAATGAATGGGTAATGAGGGAAGGAATAAATTGGAGGCTTCATCGGATAAATTAGTTCCATTTCGTTTAACATTCCGCTAGTAAAAATTGACTTATTTTTAAGCCACAACGACAGGGATGGATCACAATTCTGAGACCTTCTGTAATAAAGACGAATAATGAATTGGTTGAACAACTTAGCTCCAGCATGCAGAAAAGAAATAGCGTGTGAGTACAGTAGAACTGGAGAGACGCGCATGTTTGCACAGATAAAATTTAATTGCAGGGAACTTGAAGCTTGTCAGAAGCTGGAAAGCTAGAAAGGGAAAGATACTTGGGAATAAAAGTGGTAGTTGGAAGAGGTGAGGAAGAAAACTGTGTTCGGTGATGCGGACTCAGACTTCATGTGGGTGTCAGAAGGAACTTAGGCTCGTTCGTCAGAGCTGTAGTGAGGTGGACAAAGCGGTTAAAAAGAGGGATAGGCCTCGTCCATGTGACACTAAAGGGCCTACGGATCATTGGTGAACAAACTGCATTCAGTGATGCACACAAGTTTTTCCGACGAATACCATCTAGAAGTGAGGGAGCAGAAGGAACACCGGCGGCAGTATTCATATTGTGGTCTACGTGGGAGAAGTTAGCCCTTCATACGATCTAAGTTCATGAAAACTTGTCGTTGTCAATCAGCAGAATTAATTACAGAAATTAAACTCAGTGACGGTAGAGGATATATTGCTTTTCGAGGTTAAGTGATCATCTATTCCGCTAATGGTAAATTACTTTGCTGGTTGGTTTCTGGTCTACCTTAAAACTCGCCACATTATAACTTGGCCTAACGACACTTCGTGTCTAGAGCAAAATGTTAGCTAATAATGAATCCAACGATTGCCTTCCAAACATCCCTGAATAGGTGACTTCTCGAAAGGTCCAAAGTGCTTCGCAGATGATTGGACTGGAGAATGCAGTGTTCCTGGCTCGATAACTTACGGATAGTTTCTAGCTTTTGTTATGACACTCTAAGACATTTGCATATCTAGTGATTCCTATTCTAATTCTGTTGTTTCCAGTCGGGTCTGTCACACCTTTCAGACCAGTGTTGTGCAGGATTTTCTTGGTTTATCCGATTAGCTTGTCAGTAAAGAAGTTAACCATTGTGACATAACTGCCCTTATTGAAAATATCCTGTATACAAAACACCACACGATGTATGCGCCCAATAAATCAACAGTTTGGATTGCTCAAAAGGTGTATTGATTAACTGGATCGACCATTTGATATGTGGTCCCAACCAGGGTTGATTTGAAGAGTTGAGCTACGCAAATCACCTTACACTAACTAACCGGAATGACGGAGAGTACGTGTCAGTGGTCTGACCAGCACCCGCACTCACCCCACACACACTCACACTCACCGGCAACACAAATAAGTCTATCAAACAGGCCCGGCAAGCTAGCCTCAAACGGCAACCACCTCTTATGTTAGGGGAAACCAACGCTAGAAAGTAATCAGTCCGAAGCAGACTGATTCAAAACCGGAACACTGTTTTCTAGGAAAAACGCCTATTGTTTTGTAAACAGAAAACGATCTTTCGCCTTGGTCACAAATATGTTACCATTTGGTCGAACTGGGGCACACTAATGAAAAACCCAATGCCCGGTCAAAGTTATGCCCATCAACTTAAAATCTGGCAAAACATTTTTACCATTCGCTAACAGTCGACATCATGCAGCACATCGTTGGCCAGTCGTATCGACTTTCATCTTACAGTGCTTGGCACGCAAGTGAGCCTTCTCATGAACAGATTGAGTGTTGAGGTTCCCGATTAGGAACGTTGAGTGACGCGTAGGTTCAACAACCCCGAATATCAAAAGGAAGGATTGGGTTCGTAATTCTACGGTGCTATTTACACAAGGATAAGCAAATATATTCAACAAACTTCAATTGTCCACGTTCATTGCGTCCACAAGTGCACGAGTCTGTCACTGACCGGCACAGTGTAGTGTCAACGTTCGCACACCAAACAACGGCGAGCGGAATGTTGGCTCAGTAGTGTGGGTTGCGGTCGCATGGAACTCATACAACAAGTCAAGGCAGGCTCAGCAAAAGGGGCACGAGCGGGCACAATCACACAGACACAGTTGCAAATACACAAGTATCGGACGGGACGGCAAGGTGGGTGGCTTTTACAGATAAGCAAAACAAATGGAGATCAAAAGTACATAGGCGGAGTTAGCTCATGATATCGTAAGGTCAAGTTGGATTCAACACTGCGGTACATTGTCCGACTTCAGTGATTCGTTAAGAATTTAAAAGCAGCTGAGGAGCTGCTGATAGGCGGACGAAATGACAGTGCTCCGTGTCATGACAGTTTGGTAAGTACAATCAAGGGCCATTATTGGGTTTTAGCTATGGATATTTCAAATTCGTCGTCTACCGACAGAGTATGAAATTGATCGAGCAAAAGCAAACTACTGAGTGCACCATAGCCGGGAAGCAATGAAAACCACCAGATTTTACTGTAGTGTCATTCAAGTCCGTATTGGGATAATCTGAATTTTTACCCAATGGCGGAACTTTCAGCTCTGGCTAACCTATGTCACTCTGCAACAAGTTGTCTAGCACGAGTAATAAAGAATAAGAGGGACAAGGTATCGACAACGGTTAAATGTGAATTGTGAAAGCAAAACCAGAAGTTCTAAAGGTACAGTGGCTTCAGCGCAAAACTTATGGGCCTCATTGAAATCGCCCTGACTGCATTTCTTAACTGCAAACTTCGAGTTTTTTGGCTTGTGTGAGTAATATCTACGGTTTTAGCCAACGCAACTGACAACAATACATATCGGGTAGAATTTAATCCTGCTGGCGTAGTGATTTGGCTTTTGAAAACATTCCCCAGCATATGACGTCATTCTAAACCTAAATCTAACATTCTCCCTGAAGATTATTTCTTGTTTTTCTGAAACAAAAGAATGAGAATTCGAGATCGGCCAAACGTCAGCAACAGGACTTATGTTCGGTTCCAGTTCATTCCTTTCACTTTGAAAGATACTGTGCAAAGTAATGAGAAGCTGGTTTCTTGAACATAACCGTGGTAGTAACAAGCTCTTCATTAGCATGGTTAAAACGTCGGATAAAAAACGACACCCAGTTGCTACAAAACGAACGAAAGTAACTTATACACAGCCGATATGCTGGCGCGAAAGTTTTTCGTCGATTTGTAAGAAGCACAAAAAATCGGGACCGGGTACTTCTGAAAATGCTACCTGAATAAGAATCCTGCTGTACAAATCAGCAGCACTCGGTACATTTAGAAACCTGGTACTCGTCATAAAGTGATACGTTTGAGGGCGAAATTCCCATGAGAGACTGTCGGGTGTGATCGGGACATACAAAATCTGATACATTTTCAAACTGGTACATTGAAGGGTGGAACTTTCGGCAAAATTGAATGCATTCGACAGGGATATATGGCAGTTTGGGAGAGGGGATTAAGCTGAACTACTGGAAAGTAGGCAGAGAGCAGCCGAGACAGAGAGAGAAGGATGAGCGCAGGCGCAAATACCGTGGACATACTCGACGGCAATCAGTTGTTGATTCACAAAAAGTCAATGGTTCATTTAATTAAAAATCCCCTGCTGTATAGACCAGCGCCGAACGATCACCATTCTGAAATCAACAACAGCAGCACCCTTGAACGGAAGTCCTCGTATTGCTGAGCTTTTAGATCTCGACTTACATCTTGTCATTCATAGATCTTGTGACTACGACTATTACGCTGTCACTTCGGTTCCTTAAAATGGGTTTACGCCTACGAAAAGTTGACATTTTGCAATCGAAGCATAGAATCCAGACATCTGGATATCCTTACAGCTCGAAACCGACCTGAACACGTGGCCGGGAAATTGATCGGTAGATCTTGACTATTCCAGTTTCACTGACACCAGAAGTCAAACATCAGAAACTTTTATGAATTTCACCTTAGCTGTCAGTGATGATAGTTCCATAAGGTGAAAAAATGCTTTGGAGTGTTTGCAGCACTACATGAATGCTGCTTGGTATATCGGTTGACAACCCATTCATGTGAGATTAAACATGAAGTTGAATTTTAAATATATCTGGTAGCCAGCTGTTGTGGTTGTGGGACAACAGGTTGGCGCAAAGCAGAATGTAGACATATGACAGACAAGCTTCTCCCCGATGGTGCTTTCATGTGCTCAATTTTGCTGTCTCAGTGAAGCCTATATGCTTTCGATACAGCCAAGTCTGGGACCACATTGAATATTGGCAGATCGTTTGTTCACAAATGTCTATCCCTTGATTCCTAATCCGTTTACGAAAGCCCTAATTCTGACTCCAAGTCATGTGAGCGCAAACCATTCACATCACGGAGACACGTTCAGGATGCCCACCTTCGCATCCAAATTCCAGTGTTCTGGTCATGGCGGCCCTGCAACTCCACCTTGAAACTCTCCATGTTCTCTTGATGGCGTAAATGAGCTTTAATGAAAATATGATTTGCTCCCAAATCAATTTCACTTCATCGTATCTAGCATACTGATACAGTATAGCATCCATACAGCTTGCACTTACGCGTTCAATTGTTCCAAATACCACCTGAGCAGCGGATCGGGCATTGACGAAAAACTGGAAACACGGTAGTGCGTTACCAAGATATATGCTTCCCATGATAACATTGATGAAGACCTGAAATTGACAACAGAAAAAAACAGTCCCTAATGAATCGTCATTTGAATCAACAGTGAAAAGCCTTTCCCTCAACTAGTTAACCCCTAAAATACATCTGTGAACAATGCAAATCCAGAAAGGCCAACGGACTTTGGTGAGGCAAATTCAACAAAATGACAGCAACTGACAGGCAGGCAAAAATAACAGAATTTAGGACCCATTAAGTGGGTAGTGCATAACGACCGAAAACAGTCGAACCTAAGTAATTTCTTGGGATAATGGTAGCTCGGGTGCGCTCACTGGTAATCGATTAGGTGGCTGGTGATCAGATCACTTGTCAAGGACGGTGAAAAGACCAACGGCCACCTGATCACTTAACGGTTATGCTAAGTACCAAGAGGTACCAGCATTTAAACGTGGAAATCAAACATCTTGAAGGCACTGACATGTTCTACCAAACATGGCTATTTTCTACCGGATAAAGAGTTATCAACCCTCTCTACACTTTAGTGAATAGGCCACTCCTGTTTAAGTCTATAACAAAACTTTTGAAAGCTAGAGATCCCAATTCATGAGATACCTATAGTGTTGCTCTCTTTTCCAATGCAAAACCCTAGGTCAAGTATAAAAAATGATTAGCAATAACATGTGTACCTCAAGACGCACATGCATCGTCCAATTTATCAGTGTTACGAAGTTCCTATTGGTTGTGCGAAATCGTTACTCTGAGGCAAGCGAATTCGGTATCCAATACTCCCCTCCACTAGGGCATATCTTTGTCGTAAGCCTTTTTGAATTTCCATTCGTGTGCCACTTGACACCCGCCCAATGAATATCATTCAGTGCTTGAAGTGTTAGATAGAGAAACCACTTACATCTTGACTTTCAAATCAGAGTACTTATGTTTCCAGTAACCGGGACTCGGCAACAGATTTGTCCTAGTTGCTAATCTCGAACAGAAGCTACCACCTCAGAGATATGCACATTGCAAAGTTAAACAATGAGGGTTTTGTTGTACATTTTTACACACTACAATAACCTGTTCATCACATTTCTATGGACAACTCAAGGAAGCTAATGGTTATTCTCTTCGTTAGCATCAGTCGGGATAACTTCCCCTTTCCAACCCTCAATCTAACATTGAGGACCAATGCGTCTCGCAAAAGATCTGGGGGGTACCGATTCATATTTTTATCAAATCGGTCCATTTTTCCTGCTGCACGAGGTCGGATGTTCTATGCCTACTATTGAAAGGGAGGAAAGCCCCCGCTGAGTCGTCATTCATTAACAAACACCAACTAAGCATTTACAAATTATTAGAGGGGGGATTAAACATCTCATATGCACATGGTCTTTAAAAACTGAACACCTCCACGCGTTTTCTTGAGCTTTCTTGAATATCCGTCGGCTATTACACAATGGTAAACGGACAATGCAAAGTGGCTCCACAATCTCCGCATTAATCTCCACCTTCTATCAGATTCAGGGCGAAGCTTGGACAGTAACTATAGGCTACTCGCACGGTTCATCAGTAGTATCCACCGCCACACTAGTAGACCAGAGACCGATCAACCTTGATACCAGTCCCCGTAAACGGCGAAACCTGAACCATGGGGGATCTTCCACGTTTCCTCATATACGTTGACCCGACGAAATCCGCGCTCTGACAAGCACCAGATTTCGTTGGTCTATTTTGACTGTTTCACAATGATCTTGTCAGTGGCCATAGCTGCGTGGTTGCATAGTTGTGTTCCCCATAATCGCGGTCATAAGTTTTAGTATCGAGGAAACCTACATACAACTGATAGTGTTTAATTTCATCATTCATATTAAGTTGGTTGGTTTTGAATGACAACTGGCGCAGTCCAATATAAATGACCGGATTTCATTCAGTAATGCAATTTCTTTGAGCTGCTTTCAGGGCAAATAAATCGTTTAAAAACCTTGTAACAGTTCACCAAGCTTTTCACCTTGGTTAGCACCATTTTTGGGAGCTACGTAAGCTATAAAATGCTAGAGTGATTGGCTAGCCCGTTGGTGGGAACGTTGAGTCAGTTTGGCTAATTAGTAATAGTTTGTCTAGCGGTATGCACTTAGTAAACCTCAGACTCTATCACAGAATGAGTAAACCAGAGGATAGCCATCAGAATTACTTACTAGAACGACACTTCCCGCATCGGTCTGATTTTCATTGATTAGCTTGATTCCGTACCAAAATATCAAAGCCGCAGAGCAGTAGATGGAAAGTGTAATAGATCCACCGACTGGATAATGACGCAAAATAAATGAAAAAGTCAAATTGTCAATGACCTTGGAAATGTGTGCAAACGTTTTTTTTTACAAAACTGAGAGTACGGTTTGCTAAGCTAAGGTTTTCAGTGAAACATATATTTCGATGGAATTTTCTCACCTGGGAACCTGTTCTAGGCTTTAATCATTGGTACTAGCCTGATCACCTACAGCGGGTCCCTTAGCTCCCTGTGCAGTCCGTAATCGTCTGCTGATTGACTATTGGTTTCTTTGAGCACTTTCTTACTTACAACTCAGATGGACCCACCGGTACTGTAACGCATCGCCCAGCTAGAGTGTACACTTCTATTCATAACTTGCTTGGTTCAATAAAGAGGGGAGAGGGGACTGCTTCTACCTGATGAGCCCCAAGAAGGACGAAACCGGTCGTGGGCTGTCGAAGAATTTTCAGCAACCTTATGAGTAGTGCTTTACGTTTATAGAGAAACCATCCCACTAAATGCGAAACATGGGCTCTGGAAATTAACTATTCTCAATCCCCGAACGCAGGCTTGTCATAGAATGTCGAGCACAACCACAGCCACATGAATATGTACTGCTTTCTGGTAAACGTGTCTAGCTAGTACTGGACTCACAGGAACTAACCTACACAACTTAGATCACCAGAGTAGCGCTAATGAGTCACCTAGGTCGGTTTTCCCAACATATATCTGCCAAAAGAAAATATGCTCTGACTTTTAATCCACACTTGATCGACTGTGCTGTCACACCACGAGATGACAGCGCTAGTACTAGTCCGGGTGTTTTGCCGCTGTACAGTCCACTCCCACCTAGATGGTGTGGCACTGGGTATTCATCAAAGAGATTTATGCTTGGAGATGTGCGATATCCTGGTAAAGCTAGGGCGAGATGATGGTTGGAGCTTACCGTCATGCCAATATACTTAGGCCGCCTTGTAGGCTCTCAACGAACCTCTGGATGTTTGCACAGCGATCTATTTATTTCGAATTCACATGGCACAAGCAAAAGCAACGGTTTTATCTAGGCCTTTTTTACGATATTACCTCAGAGTCTCATAAAACTGCTGGGTCGTCTGCTTATTCCAAATCCCCGGGCGGTTGCTGTGCATGCAGTTACAAGACAGCCCGATTCAGTGTTAAATATGTCTATGAGAATATAATCCGTAACAAGTTAAACGGGTGTCGCCGCTTTATTCCGCTTAAAATGTCGAAGCTCAGAGATGACCCACAGTAGTAGCCTTGGATAAAGCAGGATAAAGTCCCTTTGGGCTTTAGATCATGTGCACTTATAGAGATTACGTTTGTATGAATATTTTGGTTGCTGAGGCATAGTCGGGATTTAGTACCCAAATCAAAGTACTGACAAGGAAACGTGTGGCTTTTCTGATGTTCCAAACAGCCAACCAATGGCTAGGTTTCTTAAGATTTGAACTAATCGAGTTATCAATGTCGTCCATGGTCGTCCGATTAGTAGTAGACCTTTACAAAGATGTCCTGATCAAATGTACGTCGCCTCCAGGTACTACTTAACCTTAAACCGGCAAGGTTTACCGGAAAGCTCGAGAAAAGACAAAGATGGGAGCCAGTCTAATTGACAAGCTTCGGAAATGAGGGATATTTGGGTAGATTTTCCGCCTATAGACAGTGTCATCCCTACGGAAACGTGAGCCGACCTTTGTGCAACTTATTTAGTGGAGTATTATTGTGGATAGTGTATACACCGGTACGTCGTCAACTAAATCTCATTTTATGAAAAAGTGTTTCACTGGATATGCATCAAATTGGTATTCAAGTAGAGATGAATATTCGTGAAAATTCGAAGGTGACGCCTCCATGATTTGCCCAAACAATGTAACTATTAGGTTATACTCAATACAGCATAATAGAAAATATCTCGTTCATGAGGAAACTCGAGATGACCTATGTGCAGAAAAGCATAGCCGATGGATTCAGTTGGTTTTCTTATTAATAACACTCTAATCTGTAGATGGGTGTCTATGTTCACCAGACTAGTTTGGTTTCAACCCCCAGAGAGTATTCATAAATATCAGAACAAGTCCCAATTAATAAGCCTCCTGAGAAGTGAAATAAACACTATGATGTCTAGCTTTCAGTAACCATAGAGTAGTGTCGCCTCGTGGAAAGACATCTGGATGTCTTGAATATTATTCCAACCAAAAAATGATGCGGCATTTATGCAACACATTCAGTCTGAGGAGTGAGCCAGTCGAGTCTCCGGAAATCGGAAGCAGTTGAGCCTGATCTAAAACACTTTGCTGACTAAGAATCTCTTAGATACCAAAACCCGAACATCCCCATCAGCATGCAATGGCTACGCGGTTTATGCGGCTTTGTTATCACCTAAAAGTAGGGGAACGCAAGACGGCGAAATGATGTTCACTGCTTGCAATCTATATACTGGTGTTCAGTGTAAAAATTTGAAGCGTGTACAACTGGGCGGACCCAATCGTCAGTGTCCGTGTATGGGTGTACTTGGTTTTATCGACACAACCCTTGATAGGACTCCTGTACTTTCACTGTTCCAGTAGCGCATGAAGTAGAAAACCATCTTGAACGACGGGATCTGAATAGTGGGCACGAGGTACAAACTGATATGGTTTTATGTACATTCCGTTGGGCAAACTGGTCTGCAGCTGGCATTTAGAACAAAGTCGTAACTAAGTGGCACAGGTAGGGAATTAAGGAGGCATCGTAGGGGAAGGTTGGAGACGTCAGAATTTGGATGAAATCACTTACTCCGCTCCATGTAGCCAAAATTCCAACATGTCTTAACATTCACAAATCTGATGCAACTTTCAAAGTGAAAGGAAATTGTACTAGAAGACTTTTTCCGTAATTTACCTGACGGCCACATCGAAGCGAAGCGGAGTTTCGAAGACTGTTGTTGACAGAAGTCAGTCAGAAGAGAGATTCCATTTTAGGAAGAAGCGATCCTATCTGAGCTTTTGGACTAAAGTTTAACTCATATTCCGATAAATGGCGTTCTTAGTAGATTATTGATAAAATCATGCTAAAACCCTAGCTCTCCCGGCTAGTATGACGAGAAACATATTGTTATCACCTAGCAATTCAAGATTTTATGTCGGAGAACCTGAGCAACCACCAAAGTTGTAACCTCAGTGTACATAATACGCAGGTTTAGGTGGTTTTCGAAAGCCACGCTTATTTTAATTTGAGTTCTCAAACAAGAAACCCGGCAACTTTTGTGGACGCAAATGTGGGTCACTTCAAGTTTTGGTCCCTGGAAAGCTTATTTGGGACGGTACGTAATTTGACTTTCTCCGATTCGCACGAGTTAGAGGTATGGGGTGGCTAAAAGCATGTTCTACGAAGAGAAACGCACACCAGAAGAAGAATCACTAGTAAGTAAACTCCTGAAAGTTTTAATGGTATTCATTCTGTTGGCGCAGGGCATAAGAAGTATAGAAGAATGAAACATCAAATTTAAAACGATAATTAAGTACACAATATCCAGAACCATATGAGACGCTTACAATGCTGAGAAACTGGTTTTCATTCAAGCTGCAGAGACAATTAGTCTATTAGAGTGACGAAATAGTTTGTCTGATTCCCTCCCGCTATTCGATTGCAGCCATAGAGACTAACATCGATGCCAGACGGCTCGTCACAAGGTGTATATTGGGCAATATAAAAAATGTCTTCAAAGCATCGAAGGTCAAACTGTGACCCTGTGTCGTCTGCAGCCACGATCAAGCTGCAACACGATGAACAATGAATCCAATAATTTGTTCCCTGTTTGCTACGCAACAAGAAGCTAAAACTTCTGTTCACTATTGAGGCTCTGCCTTTCAACCCTCATTAGTCATTGCTGCGTGCACAAAAATCTTGAAGTAATGTATTTGGTTGCAGCGGTCCTGATAATGTGATACACGCACCCAGATGCACGTGATTCTCCGTGAAACTCAACCGCCACCTTTTATTCGTGGGTATGCATTACGTCTAGTAAATGAAGACGATAAAAAATGTCAGCATCTGGCTACTTATTTTCAAGTCGCATTGATGAAACGAATATCACCAACAGCACAATTGGAAGAAGAGTCGTTGACACCAATACTTTGCTCCTAGTCCTCATAATCACCAGTCTTTAAAGGCGGTGAATTTCCTCTGTAACAAACAAGTCAATCTTTGTCATGTGATGGAAACTACCTGACATTTATCGATAAATGTGTGGCCTCATGATTCTTATCTCACAGTTGAAAGTCGAATTGATTTTACATGGGGATAATGACTCATCTACAAATTAATTCGGTATAATATTCCTTTTTCAAACCATTCAACAATACTAAAGAGACGTTACATTATCGTGAAAAAAGCGCGTTAGATGTGACTTCTGATCCTTTTTCTCACATCAAAGAAACTAGTGACTGGCCTACAAAGCGACAAACTTCCTCACAATACCATTTCCCTCCCGCTTATTAAGCCTTTATTCTGTCATTCACTGATATTCTCTATGTTAAGAACCGGAAATCGAGCCAAAAAATCGCTTGTACCCCGGGCATACACATTCATTCGGTCCCTCTACGCTTCTTCTCCAAGATGCACGGCGCCGATCGCTTCTTAAGTTTCAAATTTTCGTGGGATTTTGCATTAGGAAAAAGAATTTGGTGTCGTAGGTTTAGCCGAGAATTTGTGCTGCTTTCAGCCAGAAAGTAATGAGCACTCGTTACGTCTGGGATTCTTTTAGATACCTGGAGCGACAAGCGCAGAAAGACGAAATTATTGGCTAGTCGTGTATTAGTTGCCGTGTTTGTACCTGACAATTTTACTTGTAGGTGAAGTATATCCTGCTCGATTCTAAGAGAGTTTAAACAAAACGCAAAATTCCTATGGCACAAAAACTGAGTAACAAATATTGTTGCCCCCAAATTGGTTCTCAATTAGAGGTCTCACACAAAGCAGGAGGATCCTTTTCGTGACGTGAATGACTAGAAAAAAGGCATTCATCATTCTGCACGTAGAGCGATTAATGTATTCTCCGAATAATTCGAGAAAACTCAATCTAGATAGAATAGAGACTCCCGACTGAAAAGCAACTCACCGCCACCTATTGCTGTATTTTTCTTTATCCCGACAGCTTCAGCCTTGTATAGTTCTCGCGTGTAACGTTTCAGTTCTTTTTCTTCACCGCCAAATGCAACCACTGTCCGAATTGCAGCCAAAACCTCTCCCGCAATCGAACCGGCACTAGAATAGGCCTGTAATTCTTTCACTGTAAAGTATTTCATTAGAACACCGAACAAGGAGAATGCCACTACGACCAGTGGTAACATGGCACAAGCCACCAGCGTTTGCTTCCAGTTTATTTTGAAGGCAATTACGATGCCAGCAACGAATCCAGAGATGTTCTGCGTGAATTCACTCAGCTTAGGTCCTATGCCTGTTTCGATCTGTTCAGTGTTCTGAGATAGCATGCTAATGAGTGCACCTGTTGACTGATCATCAAACCAGGGCACATCTTGCCTCAGAATTGCCTAAAATGACAAAGAAAGTAAATGGCAGTAACAAACTGCGTTCTAGTAGTCGGATGTGAGTAGGCAAGAGATGACATAGACTGGCCAACATCTAGATAACATCTTGGAGGCACTGTCAGAAAAAAAGTCATTAAAAGTGAGGATGCATTGGTTCTTTAATTTTACCAATTGATCGGATCGTACGATTCTTGGTCAATAGTTTCTCAATGCTTATTCAAACACTTGATATGACCCGGACTTGGTTTCCTACGACATCGAGCTAACATTTCACATAACCAATGTTGGTGGAGAAAAAACTTCAGTGTCTGTTACCTCTAAAGTAATGAAAATTTGAATTGCACCAAGTGCTGTGTGGTGAATTAATCACTCAAAAGCAAGCCAACCGAAGATTAACCGTTTGAGTAAAGTTCGACTTCAGTAACATCTCTTCAGGTCTGACGATTATGAAGGTTAACAATGATTTCTTATAAAGAAAAACCCATCGTCCTAAATGAGAAACATCGTAAGACTGATTGGTAACAAATCAGCTCACACAGCTTGAGTAAGACCGCAACAGGAAGTCAGAAGGGCAGGGCTATACAGACTGTGATTTTTCTCATCTACAGCCTTTAACTCCGCTTCGCGTTTCTTCTCTTTGAGGTGCAGACTTCCGGAATAGACCAATCGATTTTTACACGCTTCATGGTCAAACAAAAGCAGTGACTATGACAAACCTACTCGTATGTGATGGTGGCTTACGTGGGAGAGTTAGACTTATTCGCAGTCACCCAGCTATTGAAGGGAAACACATTCGTAGAAGCTATGATTATGTTGTCAAACACAAATACTGTAAGACTGGTCGATATGATTCGGTGGTTAGAACGCATATTTGCTGCCCGGAAGGTCCGTGGCTCGAACCCTACCTCCGTCTCTCAACTTCCCTTGCCTAGGCTTGGGCAACCTGGCAGTATCGCAGCCCTCGTACCTCCATCTGGTGGCACGGCAGTTAGGCACCTAAAGGGTGCTATAGCTGAACGATTTGTTTAGGACTTATCATGAGCTCCTCAACATCAAAAAGGTGTACATGTATACAAGCCGCAGTTTATTTTACATTGTTGTTGTTGCTATTACTATCATGCAGTTGTACACCAATAACGAGGTTTTCCCTAATTGGTCAGAATGAAGCGACTCCGCATAGTCTACTAACATATGGGGGATTCGTGCAAAACGCTTGGTCCATGTAACGCCGATATGAAGCCTGATCAGCTGTAAACTGGATGAAAGCCATGAGAAAATTCAATGCGATTGGACAATAAACAGGCACCGAAAATACAAGTATGCTACCCTAGTGCTAAATAGTGCTTCAGTTGACAGTCAAACTGGCCGGCATTTTCATTTGGAGTCAGGGTCATAAAAATGTATCAACTTGACACCATAATACGTCTACATGCACTGAAGTGAGTGACATACGGCTTCAACGAATCATTGTGAGTAGCTGCAGTATTCTTATATCGCCATGATCGAGAATGCGCCAGGCCGACGTGGTTTAACGAAAGGAGAAAACGCAGTTAGTGCCTTGTTCGCTAGCGAGCATTACCTAGAACAGTTGCTCTAGGACAGGGAGGCAAGTTATTGGGAAAAGACATTTTGATTGAAAGTACTTCAAAGAGCCCGAAAACATTCGGGAGAAATAAGGCCTAAAAATTTTATTATTCAGAGTGTTCTCATTCCATATGAAGCAGCTTCGAGGAGCACGCCATTGAGCTCTGTAGAAAGGTAAATGTTTAATCAAGCCATTACTACTTCTGGTTAAAAAGATTTTCTACCTTTTTTTAAAATTTAACTCATCTGCTTAGTCCTATGCACGACTTCATAGGACTTCATAGGACGACTTCATAATGAGGAATAAAGTCGTTTTACCGACTATCCCATGAATCATTAAAATAGGCCACGTTTTTGTGAATAGTGACACACCGTTGCAAGGTTTCCGATTCCAACGGTACTATAAGCTTGATTCAGGGTCATTGGCGGCACGCGTCTCCAGAGTTCCCAGGAAAATTTTAACTCGCAACTATTCACATGAGAGAGACCTTTGGTTGCACATAAGCAGCCATTTTTTGCTACATAATGGCTCCTGCATGAGGAGGCCCATAAGATTTTTTAGATATCTCCCACCTTGTCATAATATTTACATTGTGAAGCCGCTCTTATAGCTCTCAACAGAAGCCAACTAAGCTTTGAATCTGACAGGTTTTGTGATGAATAAGTAGACTGGTTTTACATACACAAAGTCTAACTTAAGTGGAACTGTAGTGGATACGTAAACCAGTACATTTGCTTCCCGACAGTTTTCATAATTATCTGGATTTTGCGATCAGAACGATCTGTTTATCCGCTAAGGAATTATTATTGTGTTTAAAAAAATAATACATGGAATATTCTAATTGTTCGACTGTTTCATGAAAAAATGCCAGAGTGGCTGAAACCGCTGCACAGCCAGAGCGCATACGCCAAGCAGCATGTTTAACACTTTCCCACCAGCTAAAATGCCACCACCACAATAAAAAGCAATATATCACCTTTCCCATTGTGTGATGATGTGTTGTAACATTAAAATCATACCCAAAAAAGCACAGATTGTATAAACTATACATCAACATAGATTAACATGTCTGGGCCACATGCGCAAGGAGGCTGATGAGACGCGTGACCAGCAACATACGAACTTAAAGCTTTTAGACTTAAGTTTCAAGATTGTATAAACTGAGACACTTTATGACCATCATGCCCACTTCCCTTGATCAAATCCGGTGGACCTGTTGAGCTATTGTTTCGTTTCAGATCATCCGTACTTCAACAACAGAAAATTTTGTAATAATTGATGGTATATGCGAGAATTTTCAACAGAGTTTTCCCCATGTAAGTGAAGCCATTCTTTCCTAAAAGCTGGAGAGTACTGTACAGCCATTTTGTCCTTATTCGGAATCATTAGAAATAAACATCTAAGCTGGAATAACTTATATACAGGTCGATAGATCAGGTCCGTTATCCACTCGCCGCTTCCGTATAAGGCAGTACCGAGCGAACGCGAACCAAAACGGTGATAACAAAGTTAGAGATCTAAATGAGACGCTAAACACTTCACACGATGCACCAATTGGTTTTGTGTGATATAAAGAAGAGTTGTCACCAAATGTAAACCAGGCAACCTGTTCAATTGAACGTCGTCCCCGAACCAACAGGGCCAGTCCCGTTAAGAGGGAGCACAAAAACGTAATAAATCATATTTGTCGACAGATAAGCCAAATGGTGGAGTAACCAGGATTAATTGCATTTTATTTATTACAGTGCACAGTCCATTTTGCACTTAAAGAGCATATTAAATGGGCAGTTGTTCAAAATTCACTACGTATATTCTGAAGCTCCACTGTTGACTGGTGGTCACAGGGGAAAATATATAATCCAACAGGAACAATGACGGCGATCCGTCTCATGCTTACCATCTACGTCGTTTGAGGGCTTTCAGGGGCATGAAAGGTTGAATTAAATGAAGTATTTGGAAAATCTCAAATGGCTGCCTTCTGTTTCAGAGGAATAACCTTTCTGTAGATTTAGCCGATAAGCTCGGATCCGGATGTTCCGAAAAAGGATCACCTGTAGTGTTGTGAAGTAGCATCGTGTTCCTCGAAATACACTCAATTGTTTACGAGCAAGGAAGGAGATGGCCCAACAAACATGTTCTCGGTAGGGTCTTCTCAATTCATACAGTTGCAAAGACTGAGACAGAGGTATTGTGAACCTTAACTAGATTTTGTGACACAGCCGGCGCGGTATTATCCCCGTATTCACTCATTGCAGTAGAGTGAACACTACTGTTTTAGCTCTTGTATCTGCGTGACTTGGCGAGACCCCATAAAAATATTTTTGTCAACCCGTTATTTTTTATCCTGTGTAGTGACTTTCAGAGTGCTTGGCAAGGCTTACGCAAAGAGCGCGCCGAAGTGATACGCCTGAACTATTTCATGGCGGTCCACATGTCACTTTAATGGTCTTGTTCTTGCATATAAACCCAAGTACCTTGACAAACGAAAGGTTTATTTGACTTTTCAGACACGTTTTACTCGCATCTAGACACCTGAGAAAAACTCCGCCCAGGCGTGGTTTATTAGCTTCACAGGAACCGTTCAAGTAATCTCCACACACAACTAGTGACTTACTCAGAACCCGTTTGACGATTCAGAAAGCTGACGGCCATCGGTAACTATTCTGGTGCCTGGAACCCGTTTGGTCATAATATCAGAAAAAGTGTGCGACAACTAACCTACTTCGTCATGTTACTTTATCTTGAGCTGTTCTTACGCTTTTCGTTAAATTATCAACAAGATGGCCAGGTCAAGACAAACATTTCTAATATTTTTGTATCGCACAGTCGAATTATCAAGTAAAACGCAAAACTCCATGTACTACAATTATACGGCATCTTTCATTTGTTGCGGTGAGAATCATGAAAGCACGGTGGAGTTGGAGTGAAATGGCAGTGAAATATAGGTCTCTTTTTAGTTTGAAGATCTGAATAGTTGAAGAATGGCTCTCACAACCGATATTTGCCTAATCTCCTTTTATCTCCTGCAAAAATAATGTGATTCCTTATATTAAGCGGCGAGCAAGTGTTCGGACCTCCTTTAGCTTTGAATGCCCACTGAAAATCACTGAGACTTTTATTGGCAAATACAACTTAAGCAACGTTAAGGCCCTAAGTACTAACAGGGCGGTTGCGAGTTCAGATCTTCCCGTTTGTTGGATGCGTCTTCCCAGCTTTTTGTCACGGATTAACTTCACCTACAGAAAGAAAGCCAAACTAAAACATACAACAGACACACGTTCAAATGCATACGTCAGCTCGTCACCCGGGGGCTATAAGAAAGTGCTGATGATAGGGACAATTCCTACGGTTGACTTGAGTGGCTCACGTGACTCAGCGGACCTAAGTACGACCTAAACGAAACGCCCTATCTTATACAGCCCAAAACGGAAACCATATCTTAATGCGCGCGCTGCTCAGGTAAACCTGCCAGAAATTTGAATAGCTGTGTAATTTGCATATGAGGTTCTCTGCTTACTCCAGAGTGTCAACCAAACGTGCATAGTTTCCGCAAGGTCAGTTGTTATTTTTGGCAGTAGTGCCTTCCGGTGGTGTTAAAAAGACCCCAGCCCCACTAGTGATGGGGGCGTCAGAAGTAAAATGACTGGGGTCACCGGTGCGACAAGAGGCCGACAGACCAAAGCATACCGCAGCGACTAAGAGGGTGGACCGCTCCCTAACACTTATAAACTACGGGCAGTAATAGAAACCTCATTTTCAGAGGGTTCTGCCGTTTTTACAGTGATACGGGTAGTAATAGAAACCTCGTTTTCAGAGGGTTCTGCCGTTTTTACAGTGCTTTGAGTCAAATTTTACTTTTGGTAAAATGCCGCCGGAATACTTGCACTTTTGACCGTTCAGACATATAATTCAACAGCTCGTGATACTGATGTTATACCTCGCCGGTGAGTTAATTTTCAGACGCCGATAACATTTGTTGTGACTTCTGAAACGGTACAAGGGCATCTTACATTCATCAACCATAGAGGGTGTAGTACGGGAAAGTCAAAGAAGACTACGCCTAAAACTGATTCATTTTGAGCGTTTCCCCAGCAGTTGTGCCCAGTTATTCGCATTTACCAAAAACTTGAAGAATAGCTGTCCTTGAGCTCAAAGAAAGGCAGTAAAAGTAGCCAGCAGCAAAGCGATGAAAGAGATACGTGGGCTCAAATACGCTTTTCCGGTAGCGTCTTTTAATGCAAACAGAAGCTCATATTCTTTACAGTAAAGGGATTTATTTAACGAATCGCTGCTTCTTCAAAGAAAATGGAGACAAATAATTAATGCCAGCCATCGGTAAAACCTTATTCTTGCTGATTCCAGCACAAGCATCCTGGTAATCGAATTCAGAACACTTGTGAAGAGATAAAGGATCTTGAGCTTGGCAGGCTTTTTCAAATGATCCATTTGGACAATCACGAGAGACTAAACCACCACTGCTTTGAATCTAGAGGCATTTTGAAAGATCTCTCACCATGTGTATACTCTTAGGATATTTTGTTGCGTTTTTGGGATTTCTGTAGCTTGAAAAGGAGCCAGCCACTGAAGAACGAAGTAGTCTAATGAAATGTGATGCAGAATGCAGCCAATGCATTGTTGGATAACCCATCGTAGCCAACAGTTTACATGGGCAACCAGCCTTCTGCTTCCTACAAGTCAACCAAATGACTGGCTGTGACACTTTGAGGTCTCTAAAGTTGCCTGAAAATTATGCTCCGTTTTCGGAGCCGGAGAACAATCTCACTTGGAGGCCATCAAGTGTGGATGCCTTGCTGAATTGCAATCAGATGAAATCATCATGTATCCACATTTTGCTCGGATCAGGTAAAATTCACCAACATCATCTCTAGAACCTGGCAGAGTGTGTTCCTGGACCGCTAACTCATTATTCTGGAAGACTTTTAACAAAACACAAAGGCCAAAATGTTTAAACCGATTTTAATCTGGATATGATCCTTCTTATTATATATTCATCAGCCCTCCGTAGGTGAAATTATGAAGTTGACAAAATACTACATGGCACCAAACTCTGGGCCAAACTTCCGGAGATGGAGCAGCACTGATATCAATATGAAGGTTTTGAGTTGACAAAAAACCCCTTTGTGGAGAAAATCTGAAGTAAGCCTGAGGATATTGGCAGTCATTTGCATGTCATTTCCGGATGGTCCTACTAGAGCATTTCAGCAGGCACTATATAAAGGCTTATAGTTATGGCCAAATCCCTAAAGACCGACCAACGGGTAATTGACATCACCGCTGGACACAGCCTAAGCGAAGGAATGAACAATTCTGATTATACTAGGCTTCTTGAACTTGTGTTGTTTAAGGTATGTCCGAGTAAATAATCCTTCTGTAGATAGATCTCCTGCCCTGATGTTCGTTCATGTAAAGTTCTGGGTGGATGTCGGAAGTATCAAGGCATTTCAGATGCCTATGGATGCACATTATGGCTGGTATCATCTTCCACGCAAACACAAAAAAGCTGTGTGATTCTGCTCGGTCACTCTCAATCCACTGGCATATGCCACACTAATGGTCATCAGTCAAGAAAAACAGGCTGCAGGAAAATCCAGTAGTTTTTTATGTCCTCTGCTCTTAAGTGGATGCAAGAACGTAAAGAACACATCCATAGGTTTCGGGTGAATCTGTTTCATCAGATATCTTGCCCAGTAAATTCCAGAACCTCACGACCTATATGCCAATCACGCTAGATTACTAGTAGAGCCTGGTTGGCCGGTGGATTCAGAGTTTTCGAACTGAATTTGGGATGCCAGAACAAGTTAAGAGAAAGGGTCCTGAACTCACGGCCAGTTTCTAAAACACAGAATGCTGGTATACTGAAACAATGGAAAATATTTTGCCTCACATTTATCGATTAGAGAGCACTGGTCTGTAGAAGTGAAGAACGCCATACGGAGGAATTTAAAAAAGGGCGGAAGACATATTTGTCAGTGGCTGATGGGAGTCTGTGTTTAGGGCTTTCCCCCTCCATGGTTTCATGGCAGCTAAGCACCAGGTTCCAGTAACAGTGCGTTGCCGTCCACGATAGTGATATATCCTGTTGCTAAGCATGATAATTATGATGGCGATGATGGTAATATCGATGATGGTCATGAAGATGATAATGACAATACGTGATTGTTATATATGTGGAAGCTAGCGTTGTTCTGCGTTCACCCCTGTGTGATGAGCGTGTTTAACTATACCAGTATTATGAGCATGGGAAACTTCGTCTTCATCCCTGCATCATAATGTCATTACGGGTTAGCCTGCCGAAAAAGTTTTCTAGAAAAACGATAGCTATAAAAAAGAGGGCTTGGAGGAACTTGTGTGCCAATCTTAGCAGGAAGGTCATTGGTTCTCGACTCTTACACGTGTTGTACCCCAACAATGAAACAACTTTCAGAAGTGCACAAGAGATTCTTTGTTGCCTGGCACACAGACGGACTAACCGAATTCATACGGACTTAGTTAAGCTTACTTATCAGAACGTTTTCAGAATTACGTTCTGAAGGCAGGACTTCACGCATCGGGTCTACACTGAAAAGCGACACTTGTTCAGCCTGGGTTTTCTTGCCCAAAATATCATTGGTTTAGACCATTCTATTCAGAAACCTAGAAATTGCTTTCATCGTAATGAACGTGGATAGGCAAAGAATAACTTTTCTGCAATCCCCTTATGTATATAAGAATTGCAAATTTTACTCGAGCAATTATAGACATAGAATGAAACATCGTACAGCAGTGATGAACCCTAGTTAACGAAACTTACCTTGAAATATAGCAACCTAATGCGCCTGAGTTGACGTTTCGCTGCAATCCCGATCAACGCCGTCTGCGTAAATGCTGCAACCAGTACTAGGGTCCCCAATATTGCAAACCATATTATATTGGGATTAACATCTCCTGCGGAAAATGGTTTAGTTGGGTCCGGTTTGGAGAAAACGTTAACCAGTTGTCGAAAAACAAGTATGTTAGAAGGGCCAGAAATGCCGACTCCAACAGAAAGTAGAAGTCCAATAACTAAGCACACTTTCTCGCGCCAATCGGAATATCTGAACTAATACAGCATGAGGAAATTCAGAATTGTCAAAAACAGAAGCTCACCAGCCCGAAATAACGGACTTTGGGGTAAACGCTGGTTTAAAGATGTGAAAAATATTGAAATGGTTTATTATTTAACCCACTGTTCATTGCTTCCGGTTGTATTGCCACTCTCCTCATCTTTAACATCTCCCTTTCCGCGACGTCTCATTTGACACTCAAAAGTATGCTGTCAACTGACCTTTCAGTGTGAACCGGTTTAGTGCAGACCAATTAGTTCAGTAAAAAACAACACCGGGGATTTGTATTCAGATAGTTGACCGTTTCTGGCCTTGTACTTGATATGGAGGGATATTCGGAATAAAGCAACGACTGTTCTAACCCTCTCCCGATAGTCAAACACTGAATAGTGAAAGAAGAGTATCCTTTCCCAATTGCCAAGTTGCTTGAAGGAATTAGTGATTATGTATTCTATATACTAGCAAGACAGAAGTCGTAAATCAGGGGGAGCGAGAGGGAGATAATTGGTATCATGGAATTGGTTGAAACCCTTCGGGCTCCCACCATAAGCAGGAAAGCCGTTCTTAGATCGATTGCTTTGTTGAAAGGGCATCTTGAGAGAAGCAATTTCGCCGTCGGGTAGCCGATTCCCTTATTTAAAGACAATGATGGTAGAGGAGTTTTGTCGTACCCACCAGGCGATTCGGCTGTGCAAGAGTTTTATAGATTGACCCCTTTAGCTGTTATCACGGGTGGGTGTGAAACTACCCCGTTTGTTGGACCGGAATTGCTTATAGGTGAGTCATGGACAAAATCGAATTCGTCTCGACTGCGGTGTAAATACCTTGAGGCATGAAGAGCGACATTAGTACAGCAGGTCCATAATGGGGGTGAAATTTTAGTAGCCAGTCGCTGAAAGTTTCTCAGAGGGGTTCGTCGTCTTTGAGCCAGGGGAATCAATAGTTGAAGGGAGGGCACACATTGATGGATGAGTAGCATGACGTTGCCTTTGTTGTGAAAGACAGGCACTCCACCAACTTTCAGGCAGTCGGTCGGTCAGTTGGTATAACGCAAACAAGCCGTAATCCCTTGTAGCCTCCCTTATACGACGTTCCTTGGTAGAACAGGCCATAAAAATTTACAGTTGGTCCCTTCTCAGCAGCGACGCAATGCTCCGTGTGGATGAAGTTTGCAGACACAGCAAACCTATTCACCGTATTTAGGCCATATACATTACAAACCACCGATATCTTCATGGAGGATGAGGCCAACTAACGCGGCCCTTCCTGTAGGATCTTAAACAGGTACACCCTGTAGCATTAATGACGATCGATCGTGGGCCCCGAGAGCCTAACCAGCGCAACACCGAGTTCTCCCAGTAGAAAAAGCTTCGTGACTGAGATCATAAATGAGCACCTGAAGTCAAGTGGGTGAATGGCCGTCACTTCGGGGTTATTCTGGTGCGCCATTTGTCGGACTCCTATAGAGACCCGGGCAGCTTCGTTACACCTTCATTAAAGGTGTACGTTTCTGCTTGGTAGACGGTACCGTAGCTGGTTTATTTTACACCAGAATCCACGTGTGACACATAACGTTCGCCAAAATCTTCTGGCTGATGACTGAGACGATCTGTGAAGGACCCAGAATAGCCTCTACTCTACTTTTTTATATAGTGCAACCTGAGCGACCTTGGAGGACCTTGGGCTTCGCCCCTTTCTTCGTTCAATCTTCGCAAAGCAGGTATCCACCAGTGTTACACACCGAGAGGACCTGAATGCAGCAGGTGTAAATCCTCGGTGCTGAGGGAAGCGGTGACGATGAGAGTTACCCGAGGGTTACGCGATTCCTGCAACAGTAAGATGTATATGACAAGCGTCAGCCTTCACCATACACCGACGCGCACAGGAGCGACCACGGAAATGTTTTTAGAACCGGACTCACCTGATGTGAAGTAAGCGCGCCGCATAAATGGACCCCATTCTTTCAGTTTTGGGGCACGTGTTTGCTCTATCCCGTCTCGCTGCATGTCCGTGCGGAGACGCCTCATTTTCTAGTCTCCTCCATAAACACTTCGTATTGCGGTCTTGTACCGCCATTCCGGTCCCAAAATCCCAGCTCAGGCGCTTGCGTGCTGTGGGGCTGACAAAAGGCATACTCATTGTGGTTCGGAATAGGTCTGTTATGTGGGAACAATACCGTTCACAGAAGCCTAGGAACAAAACACTAAAGGAATCACAATTCGCCCATACAAACAACGGATTTTTACCCTCGATTTATCAACAGATATGGTGTCTGTCGTTTGCAAATAATGCTCAGTGGTTGATTATTACCGTCAGCAAGAGGGAACTTGATGTTGAATTTTCGGAAGGCATCTATCAGACCAAATTTTCAAGGCAATACGAAAGTTCTGCGGCTGTGATTGGCTTGAGGTTTTGATCGTATGCACACAATAAAAGTGGCTGTCTAATGACGCTCATGGTTGGCACACGTCTCACCCGACTCCGGTCCTCATGATGAGCCATGCGAGATGACGCTCTTGTGCGGGTCTACTTCACATCGACTTTCAGCCGCACCGCCGCACGCGTAAAAAAACTCCGCAGTTTACGTAGAAACCATGATGTAACTTAATGCAACCAAAGGATCACGGAGAACCTTGCTCAACCACCCGGAAACAAGATGGAATATACAATCTACACGGACAGCTCTGGCTCACCTCACCGTACGTTGCAAACCGGCGCTGCATGACTTCCGTTGGGAGCGTTGTTGTTTCAAGCATCCACAATTAACATTTGAGAATTTTCCTTGCACCATTTGTCAAGTTCCATCACACATGAACGCCATATGTTAACTGAGTTCCTGAACGTTTGCCGTTGTGATGGTAACGATACCGGTGATGTGGTTAACATTGCCAGGACAGCACGATGGGCGCTGAAGTCTAGGAGGACTATTCATGCAAGCTGAGACTTAAGCGCTGGTCCCAGTCAACGGGATACTCAGGTGCGCGAACCTCCAACAGGGCAGTCATCTTTGGAAGACGACATCGGAACTGACTTATTCTTTGCTGAAAACTCTATCGCTGTACCATCCCGGAACTTTTGACTTGCCGCTGTTAACCCTCATACAAACTCTAATCTCTTCAGTCGACCCCTGTGCGACTTGTTGGCGTATCTGTTTATGGTATTTACGTAACTCAAAAGAAATCGGTATATCGCAGTGCGCCCTACCCAACCTGTAAAAGATGGGTTCCATGGTTGCTTGCAGAAGCATGAGACAGCCCACTGGTTTTTGCATGTTTATGCATCAAACCTTCGTTTTTGTCGAACTGGCTGTCCACAACCACACAAAATTTCTTCAGTTTTAAGTTTGCACTTTTCTGTTTAATAAAACATATATGCGGGAAGCAACCTGTTTCACCTGTATCGCTAACTGCACCGTGTTTGTTTGCCTGAAGTACTCAGGGTCGCGGCAACTAGCCATGAAAAGCCAGGACAGGAAACCTGAACACGTTTCAAGCGCCCATTCAACAATATACACATATGTATGGGATGGTTCGGCTCAAATCTTTCCTTCTGAAAGCACTTATTCCTCATTCGAACTTGACAGGAACACCTTTTAGCTCATTGAAGTTTTCCTGAAAATAATCTCATGACTTTGAATATACGTGTGTGAGTATTCCTGTGTAGATTGACTGGTCCTTCTTATCAAAGATGTATCAAACTTTATTCCGGCGCACATCACTCATTTGTGTCGACCGAAAAGTCGGAAACATGAGACACAACTCTTTCCAGCAGTGGTGGTCCCTTGTATTCCTAAATGAATGTACTGAATACTCTGCGAGCAGCAGCATACTAAAGGAGATTTGTTGTGTACTCGGCACTCACCTGACGCTCCTGATCTCACGTGATTCCCCCTTCTCAAACTGCAAACGTCTGCGGTAGCTGCTCCGAACGTCCCATATGACCGTTATTCATTCTGGTTCGTTGTTGGTTTGCAACCACATGTTCCTTCAACCGAATCAAAAGCACGCGTGAATTTATATCGGCCTGAACCTAGCTATGTCAGTCCCTCCTCCAACTCAGATCCAGCTGCCACAAGATTGCGCATCTCATCTCCGACCGCCGCAGTCTTGACGTCCGTTACGGGGCTTTCCGAAGACTGAAGTGTGTCATCATGATGATAGCACAACAGTGCCATACACAGTATGGTGGCACACGCAACTAATTTCTTCCTACTCTCAACTGTCACCTCTCCCAATCCAGCCTATCTCACATCTACGAAAAAACAGTTTTCCGGCTCCACCAGCCTCTGGGACGACTTCATTCTAGCCATCCAGGTTCCTTACTGCAATTTAAGTTTGCCCCTTCCACAAGTTTAAAGATTGCGTTTACGATATGCGTTTGGCACGCATTATCATCATCTCCCCATCGAAATATCCTTTACGTTTGGCACCTCTACAACAGAGACATCAGTGAGTCTACTTGGTTTCGATGCAAACCATACCTTTGAGACAAAACTTGCCATTTGTCTCCACTTCGAAATTTTCCATCTCTTTATCTCCATTTTTGCTTTTTGTGACCCTGGGCATTTGCTCAGCCTTCCAAGGTCACTCATTGTTAGCAACGGTATTTCAGTTTTAGTTCGCGTCAACTAACTTCAGCATCGAACTAGTTGTACCATATGCCCATTGTTATGGTTTTTTGGTGTCTACGACTAGATGACTTTTCACGTGATAAGCGTGTCTCCCTGGTTGCACTTTTCTCCCCGTTTTGCTGGCGTTTGCTGTAATGAACATGATTGATGCTCTGTATATTGCTCTATGCATTATTCTGTTGTTAAATATGCCAAGTGCTGTGTACATACATCAGTGTGAATGCATACATGGTACCTGTTACCTCGTTTTGCATTCGGGATTTCTAGTTTGTCTGGTTACACTGGTATTCGTGTACAACTCGATAACTACAATTTGGCATTGTTGTTGGAACAATTCATCGAGCCTGCCGAAATGAAACAATTAAATGTTAATCCAACCATCAACACCTAGCGGATTATTTGAAACGGTTTCACGTATGTGTGTTACACAGTCGGGCTTGATGGCTCCGAGTGTCCAAACAACCCATGGTTCACCAAAAATTTATGCGCCTTGGCATGCGGTATACGTGGTGTAAACAGGCAGGCTCCACTGAGAGACGCGCGAAATCTCGGGCCAAGCTTGCGAAGTATTAAAGAGTATCAATCAATGCAGCACAAATATACGTATATAAGAGGGATACTAACCTCAAATCGTAGAAATTTCCCGTGCAATTGTTTGCACCAAGTGGCTTAAGTTCAAAGAAAGCCCGGAATGAAAGTTAACTTGGTCTGAATAAACGACGAACTTGCGCGCTCCTGGGGTGACGAATCAAGTAATAAAGGTGTGCCCATAAAACTTTCTTCCAAATTGTTTTGGTACGTCAGAGATCCAATGTTTGTAAGACCACATGGGGATATCGAATCAGTGAGTTAGATGCATTCAAAATCGGGCACACGCTAGGGGATCTTGAATGCCAGAATGGAGGTAAAAAGCAATTGAAACTACGCGGCATGTCTGCTGACATATCGGACCTTTTTTCTCTATGCAACAATTCTAACGTTTGGAAATGAAATCTGAGAGTGTTCGACAAAACATTCCGAGTGAACGTAGGCTCGACTTACTCTTCTTTGGCACCGGTCTCTATTGAAGTTCCTCAGGACACCCTTTTTTGGACCATTTCTGTTTGTCCCTCCAAGTCCGCGTCTGCCTTTTGCGGATACTGGAATTCCAACGCCAGTTCCTCCAAATGGATATAGATGTTGCAAAATAGTTGTCGCCGAACTGACAAAAAAAGGTTTATATTCCACCCCGCAGGGAACATGCCAATCGAGGCATGCTCGGGTCAAACCTTCCTCCGTATGGCAAAAGGCCTATTCACATGTCACTGGGAGGAAACCCAGTGAACGCTCTTGTCGTGTATGGTAAGAATGGACCAGAAGATATTACGAGGATAGTTACCAAACTGGATTTAGGTAGTTGGCTCAGTTCAAACGTGAAAACCATGACAAATTGGTTCCAGAGGCATTTGCCGTTTCATGGACGATTCGACGCACTTTCCTCCGTATTACCCGCATGTGCTTCCACAGATCATGTGGGACCTACGTCTAGCCACCTTTGAACATGTCAACCAATTTGTATATTCAGGGCGCAAGAACGTAATCCTCATTAGGCGTGTCTAACGAACTGCTACGAAAATGGTTGCTGGCCTTAAACCCGTGGACTATGAAACATGTATCATGGTGATTGACCTCTTTTCTCTGAAGTACAGTCGCCTACAATAAGGCCTAATATTTACTCACACACGGTCTGAACAAGGTGTATCGTTCATCACGTTGATACTTGAAATTCCACACGTTTATTCTGTCCCATTTGTAACCCCCGTCCCACTTTTGTGTTTAGTGCGTGTATATGAACTAGCGTTTGTTTGTCCTTACCACTTCACCTATTTTGGCCTTGAGGTCATCCGGCCATTTGTGACCGACTTTGTGCACGTGTGACTGTCCCACGTGGGAGCCTGTTTGCTCCTTTGGTTTGTACCTTTGTAGTCCAAGTGGACCATTTGTCTTGGACGAGTATCTACTGTCAAGATTTGTGTAATTTGTGACTTTGTCTTATGTTAATAGTACCGTATAGACACCCAGCTCCGACTTTGTTTTGCCTGCCCGGATGTTCTGGTATTACGCGTCACTCGAAGATACCGTTCGCCCGTTACACAAGGTTTAGCGAACTAGCTTTTCAACGTCGACCGAAATACCGCCCAGCTGGAGCATGGCATGCAAATTTTCGAGCTTAGAGCGCACACCTTCATTTTGCAGCAATTTTTCTCATTTCGGGTAGTTGGTGCATAAAAGAGCCCCCTTATTTTGGTTGCCAACGCTGCATTTAATGCCCAGCTTGAAGCACCTATAGACGCTTTCTTATGGAATCTTGTCGCTGGCGAGAATACTGCCTTACGCTGAGAGCTTGAAGGTCAGTGCCGCACTCTCTTTATCCGTTTGCCTTTCAGGTGAACTGAAACCGCGAAAGGGCAAGAAAAACCCGACTCGAGAAGCTTGGGCAAAAGCTTCAATCGTCGATATCATTCCGTGAATATGTGACAGATTTGTCCCTCTCTTATGCGCTCTTGTATATGGAGGCCGGAAACGGCTCCGCGGACGCGCATGGTCAGATTCCACATAAGCATTCCATTAGAAGTGGCAGTTATTGGTAACTGATTGGTAGCTTCTTTGGTAACTGATGTCGATGTGATCGATTTTATTTCAGAGCTGGCAGGCCGTTGAGGGATAACACATCGCTTATTTCAGACATTCTTGCTTACTTATAGTAACCGCACCACTTACGCATTTGTTCGACATACCCTTATTTACTAGAACAATCTGCTTTTGTCATAGATGCACCAAGCCCGCCTGCTTGGTTATTCAGATGTTCCGTCAACCACTGCGGTACCTAACTTTGTGGATCACCGTAGTGGGGCGTTTATTGCGTCAAAAAGGTTATCTTCGGAGCTGTCAGAGCCACAGTCTTTTGAAGCACTTACACGTAACGTGAAACAGACAGAGAAACATTCAGCTTGTGAGATATTTTCACGGATGTGGCAGTCAAAACGTACAGAGGCGGCTATCCATAGGTGTCATTTCAAGCAGGGATTCTTCCTCCCATCAACTCAGAGTGACACTGACCCCTGCACGTCCCGACTCAGCGGCCCCTGGATCGCCAAAGTTTTAAGGCCGCAAGCGAGTGAAGGGTTTTTAGGCAGCTGACTCTATCATTGTGCTTGAATCTTAAATTCGTGCCTCCTATGTACAGAACACAGCACCATCAAGCAGGTCCGGTGTGAGAGCTTTATCTGCATCAGACGTCAAAAATAGTCAGCATCGAAATAGACGGCGCCAAGGGTTGTAGCTTGGTTTTGATTTGCCTGAGAGCGTCAGCGTTTGATGACGCACAGATGTTGCCGCCAAAAGTGATACAAGATGAACAGAGTTCTCAGTCCTAGCTGACTGGCCTATTAGAAGGGAGTCAATACTGGGGCGAGGGGGGAACATTGTGTAAAACAGAAAGGAGGGAGGTGTCAGCATTATTGTGTATCCGCCTGCCCACCCTGATTTGTGCAGCAGCTAAGGCGACCCGGTCAGTGTCGCCGCGTGGCTGACAGCCGGTGAGACACGAAATTATTTGTAAATGTGCAATCCACAGAACAAACAAATTTCAGTATGTGACTAAAAGCGCCACTCCTCATCATCCTCACGATGAGCTTCGACTCAAAATCTACCACCTGAATGTGCCTATTTTGAGCTTACCGGTCCAACTTGGACAACCAGATCACCCGCTTTGACGAATATATTCGTTTCTCTGCTGACAAAGCAATTCTTAGCTGATCACGAAAGAACTCCTCCCTTCCAGATTCAGGGGCGCAGTCTGTCTGGGCATTTGCTGATGCACTAAACAAAATCCGTTTGCTGGATCGATCTGCACTGAACCTAATTGAGCAGGACCACCTTTCAGAGCGATGACAACTGCTTGTTTGGGTCCAGTCCAATGAAGCGCCCTCAGCACTCTGGATAAGTGTTACTCTTACGCCATAGGCTGCATAAGCTACTGCGGGAGAATCACCACTTAATTGGAGGTGGAACGTGGAATATTTGAGCCCTGCTAAGGTGGTCGGAAGTTCACAACCGACGTGAACGTTGGTATGCGCTATTCTGAAACAAAACACACACTAACAGAAAGAAGAAGCAGGGCTTTGGTAAGAGATGCTTTTTTGTCCAACTTGACGGGAAGTGCAAGCATTCTGAAGCTTCAACGTGGGTCAGGCCCTTTGATTATATCAAGGGTTAATTCCGGTTTATTTCACTGGGTGATAATTTAGGCATGTATTGGCAGATGAACCGGTCGTGATGCATCGTTCGATAGGTGAGGAGGAGGCGTTTGTGGAGACAGGCGAACCAAACAACCTTAGGAGTGGAGGATACCGCTCGATTGCCTGGCCAAAAGAATGTATGATTCCTGAGAACACCCTTTTCTTTTGGCCAAAACGTCTCATCCATAAGACAGTGTTAGTGAAGGTAATTCACTGGAGATATCATCAACCCCGAAAAACCAATTGCTTGTTGAGGTAAACCAAAGTACTAACCTAAAACTTGCTACTTTTAGTTTTTGCGCTATCTTCCATCATTTCGGACTTTTTCCACACGGACATCCTTTTTCTTATTGGCTAGTTTCACTATGTATGCGTGGATGCGTCTGGTCTTCATTTCGCTCTGCAGGATGTTGGTGCGAGGACTCGGAGAATAATGTTTAAGTGTCCAACTCCTAATTGGGCTGAACAGCAGTATACACTTTGGCTCTAACAGCTCTTCGAGCGGTCAGCTTTTCAGTGATCAGGGGGCGCAATCTTCAGAGCCGAAATCCCACTTCCGGCACCAATTGTGGCTCAGTCGTTCAAAAGCAAAATGCAAGACCGACTCCATAAATATGGACGAGCTGGTGGCCCGAGGAGAATATTCTGCTGCCTTTACATTCCTACCGCATACTTTACCTCCAGGGTGCCTCGGACTAACTTTTCACGCACTATGGACGCTCTCTAGGGTTTTTGGTGCTGTTCCACCTGACACTTCTGGCATGGTTAAAGCTTTAATATATGCATTCCAGCCACTACATCAAGCACGGTAGTTTAAATACAGAAGTCCGACCAACCCGGCAAGGTGCTAGCTTTATGCCTGATTATTAACGAAATCAGAATACATTTTCGTGACATGAAATTGACCGCTACTAACCCTTGGGAGGTACGACGGTACCAAAACTGGTCACGGAGTAAAAATATGGTCAGCACAATCTAGGTTAGCGAAAGACACAGAATGACTTTCACGGATGTAACTCTTCCCATGATTGACCAACCCGCGCAGACGACAAGGAGGGCCCTTGGAAGCTACGCCTGCTGAGCTGACGCCTCGTTGGTTTTCGCTGGGCAGTTCCGCACCAATGATGAATAACGAAACCATCACTAAATGCTGTCGGTACTGCCTTCGTCCAATACTTTGGAGTAAGACTTCAGGCTGGAAGCATGGAATTCGCCATTATTGTTTAAGGGTGCAAGCGTTCCGGAGTGGGCACGTTGGTGTGATGGTATTTCACGTGTGAACTGCGTTGCCGAACGAGGTCCGGTAAACAAATTTTATTCGGACACCATCAACACCAGGACGAATTGAATCGGAACTAGAAGCGCGAACGCCACTGATGGCGGATAGTCGCTATATCGTTCAGTATCTCCAGTCAAACAACGGGAGCGTCACTTGGTTTCCGTTCCGGGTAGCGAACAGGACCAGTCGCGCCCAAAACATTTTGTAGCATTCTTCGTTCCCTTTTGCTGTATTAAAAGCTGTCCACATCTGGGCTTCTGCTAACCCGAATCAAGTGCGGAGGCAATGTTTGCCCCGATGGGCAGTAACTCCTTATGCGTAACAGAGAGCCCGGCAATATTAAATTACAGTGTTGGATGTGTTAGTTGTGTTAGTTGGTTGTTAGTTAGTTAGTGTTGAGCGAAATACCCCCACCTCATTACGACCCATCTCCTGATCACCTCGTTGCGAATTCACTAGTTCCAGCTGATTCTTATACTTCCGAGGCATCGATGGGCAAATATCTGAAGATATCTCAGATCCCCCGCTCAAAGTGGCCAGATTTCTCAGCTGTTTAATAATATAGCCAGTACTTTTGTCTGATACACTCTTCTCTGAGTATCCGCCAGAGGCGCAAGCTGGCAACCACGGTTCTAATATCCAAGATTCGTTAGTTCGCTTCGTCTGCCACACTACCGTTAGAGCTAATGTAACCCCCAGGATACGTATGGTTTTTCACACCCCCAGCGTTACCTCGTAAATTCCAACAGGCATGTTCACAGGCTACACTTCGTGCAACACGAGTGCACTTCGTGGGAAAGAGGCAAATACCGTAGCATTTGATATTCTTCTAGAGCCTTTCAAGCAATACTTGTGCTCCCAGGGTTTTCTCAGAAAAGGAAAGCAATGTAGTTCGCATTTTCCAGGTTGACGTTGTCCTCGCTCGGACAGGCGTAAACATCGGGATTCCGGAAACAACCCAGTGTTCGCTTCATTAACTCGGCAATAACGAAATTGAACAGAAACGGGAAGAGTAAATATCCTCACGGGACACCATTGCTCATATGAAGTGTTTCTCATGCACTCTCGCGTGCCCTTAGATGAACACACACCTGAAGTCAAGGAACACCGAGATCTTGGGGTGTTCTACGCATGTTGCTGCTCTTATACTTTAGGAAGTGTGAAGATGTGATTCACACAAACCCTTCCGGCGCGGAATCCCCCTTGCTATTATGGGGCATGGTCTAAATTCATAGGACGTTATAGACAGGCGGTGCAAGGCGTATAGTTACAAAGTTGGTTACGCCGAATGCTCTTTGATTTCCGCAGTCACTGTAGTCACTATTTTTGAAAATGTGCACCGGTATCATCTCACTTATTTTGATTACTTGCTTAATTATTTAATTGCTTCCATCTTTGAGCGAGTTGGCGTTCGTCAGGACTAGCAGCTCCATGACGCTTGAAGGACAGAAGGCACTCGCGTTTCCGAAGCTGGCCACGATACCGAGATCACTCTCCAGGGTTGCTTAGCCGGTTGGAAATCTTACCGAGCAACTGCAGGTGGCCAGGCGATTTGGCCTTAGAAGTGCCCAGTCAGATGGCTCAGACGCTATTTTTGTCACAGATAACCTAGCTATTGTTCTTAGTGATACCGTTTACCACCGGGAGCGTCTTTGGATCTGTTGTGTGTATCAGCCGGAACACCCTATCTGCACTTCACAATGTGCTCGCCTCCTTCATCTCATCGGTTTTCTACCGAGCTTCTCGATCCCCAGGGGATCTTTCTCACCTTAAATCCGACCGATCATCGAGTGGTGTTTTACTGCTGACCAGGAGGAATACGTATAAGTGTTTCAAGCAGTTATAGGATGTTCCTCGAGATCTAGTGCTTGTGTGTTTGGTTGCGCCATGTCGCAAGTGCAGCGCTCAGCACCTTGCAGGGTTCACGGATTCACGGATTGATACACAGGAGCGAGGCTTTTGCCCAAGTTTCCCGGGTCGGTTTTGTTCTTGTCGTTCAGCAGCTGTCGTTCACCTGAAAGGCACAAGTGAAAAAAGGGTGTAGCACTGCTCTTTAAGTTCTCAGCGGCGGGGCAGTATGTTTGCCAGCGCGAGGACTCGCGTAAATAAGTGTCTAATAGTGTTTGAACTGAGTTCTAGAGGGAGCGTGGACAACCGTCTCAGGAAGGTTATTCCACGCAGCAACTACCCGAAATGAGAAAAAGTTTGCCTAATGAAGGTGTGCGCTCTGAGCTTAAAATCTTCTTACCGTGTCCCCGCCGTGTGTTTGCTGGGTCAACGGTGAAAAACCTGTTGGCCAAGCCTTGTTCAAACAGGGCGTAAGTAAGAATTAAGTCCCCTCGGAGGCGACGATACTCCAAGGGAAAGAGGTCGAGCACCACGAGACGCGTTTCGTAGTCCATGGACTTGAGACCGGCAACCATTTTCGTAGCAGCTCGCTGGACACGCTCAATGAGGATTACGTCTTTCGTGCGTCCTGAGTAGACAACCGGGTTGGCATATTCAAGGAGCGGTCTGACATAGGCCCCATAGAGTATTTGGAAGTCCGTGCGAGTAATACGAGAGGTGCGCCGAATCATCCGTAGAACAGCGAATGCCTTCTGAGCCGATTTCTCAAGGTGCAGTGAGAAGGACAGGTTTGAGAGAGCCAGATACCCAAATCTTTTTGGCATCTATCCTCGTGATGTCTTCTGGTCCTTTCTCACCATGCATGACAAAGGAGTTCGCTGAGTCTCCTCCAAATGACATATGGACGCACTTTTCGTCATTCAGAGGAAGGTGCCAGTCCAACGACCACTGCTTTGCGGCGTCTACATCAATTTGGAGGGCACTGGCATTGGAACTCCACGATTTCAAGTCGTCCGCAAAAAGTAGACATGGACTTGAAAGAACATCTGGAAGGTCATTGACGTATATCAGAAACAGCAAAGGTCCCAAAACGGAGCCCTGAGGAACTCAATGGAGACCGGCGCCGCAGAAGAGTAGGTCGAGCCTACTTTCACTCGGAATGATCTGTCTGATAGGAATGCCTTGATCCAGTGTAGGATTTTCCCTTGAATCCCGTAAGACTCGAGTTTGTGGAGCAGCGGGACGTGTGGGACTCGATCAAATGCTTTTGAGAAGTCGAAAAATATGGCATCCGATATGAGTCCCTCGTCCTTGGCTTGGGTTAGGCATGTTCGTCACGCAGGAACGGTTTGGGAGAAATCCGTGTTGAGTTTGAGAAATCAAGTTGTTGGAAGTAAGGTGATCTAGAATGGCTCGCTTCAGAATGCGTTCCATCACCTTGCATGGCACGCTAGTGAGGCTTATAGGCCTGTAGCTGCCAGGCGATAGTCGGTCACCAGTTTTGTAGATTGGCGTGACAATCGCTTCCTTCCAAACAGAGGGAAGGTGGCCTTCGTCAAGCGACTGACGAAACAGCAGATGGAAATGAGTTGCCAGTGTGTACGACGTTTCCTTCAGGATCCTTGGGTGGACTTCGTCGGGCCCCAACGCGCAGAATGGGTTGATCTTGTGCAGGAGTTGACGAATGTCCTCCACCGTGAATACCAAGTCGGTTAGAGGCCGTTCGTAGGTACGCCTTGACAAGGTTGGATGTGACGAGGACGCTGGGACTGAATACAGACCTGCATAGTGATCTCTGTAGAACTCAGATACCACTATTGGGTCACTCGTGGGTTCCCGTTCCTGTCCCTCAGGGAGAACGCGGATGGCTTGTTTCTTCGGCGATGTCGCATGTATTTGAACCATCTGATGGTGGAGCATTTCGAAGAGACTCTAGACGTCCATTCTGGTAAATCCGTCTAACATCCGGATCTGCCAGTCTCTCAGTCGTCAAGCGATTTGTCTGCCCACTTGTGCATTCAGATCTCCGGCAACCACAATGATGTCTGAGCTTTTCGCTCACCGCAGCAGGGTATGCAGGTCGTCATAAAACTTGTCTTTGACGGCGTCGGCCGTCAGTTGGGGCGTAGGCAGACACGATAAAGAGACATCGATCAAATCTCGCTTGTGAGACTCCTTCAAAGACGTTGCCAGATGAAACGCACAGAGGCGACTACCAATAGGTATCCAGTCAAGTAAGGATACCTCCACCCGGGGAGTCAGGACGATACCAACCCCTAAACATCTCGCCGCAGCAGCTTCTGCATCACCAAAGGTGCGTAGCCTCTGATGATGCAGAGTGCGAATTTACTGATCGGAAGGGGTGCGTAGTCGGAAGCGAGTGGAGACTGATGGGGCGGTTAGCTCAATCACTGTGCCTGCATCATGAATTCTTGTTTCTGAGACACGGCACACATCAATGCCAAGCGAGTCTAGTGTGAGAGCAAGAGCAGCTTGTCGTCCTGCTTGCTTCAGAGTGCGCACAATGAAGGCGGCCAGATAGACTGTGTGTCGAGGCTTGGAGATTGATTTCAAGATACCTGAGGATATCGGTGCCACGTGACGAACAGATGCTGCACGCAAAACCGATGCAAGACGAATGAAGTCATCGGTCCGAAGTGCTGGGCCCACAAGAGGAGAATTATTAATGGGGTGGGGAGAAACGGAAGGAAAAGTATGTGAAAGAGAAAGAAGGGAAGCGTCAGCAGTAACCTGTTTTCGCTTACCCGCCCTGCTGTATGCAGCGAGTAAGGCGAACCGGCTGATGACACCACGCGAAGACCGGTGTCGCATGACTTTATCTGTATATGTGCAATCCATGACTTTAAGTCGGATACGTGGATGCGTGTTGAACACGGGTGAAAGCCTATCGTGGACGATTAGCCGATCGCAAATGTTCGAGTGCTAAATTTTGATTCTGACATTGTCGCCAGACAAACAATGGATAGAATCAAACTGCCCTCAACTAAGAAAATGAGATGGTCGTTGGTAGTTGATGGCAGTGGTGTGGTTCGAGAACATGTGCTAGGAAGAAGATGGCGTTTGAGAAAATTGCTCAAGGCAAAACCCAGTTTGTTTTTCGCGAACGTTGGTGTTGTATCAACTTGCACACGACAGGACCACTAATAACCCCAAGTGTCAAGGTTGCAGAGGGGTGATTACACGGTTCATATGCGACCTTAACCAATTATTCATATATCAACTGGTCTTTTCCCAGGAGGCACCAATTAAAATCGACAGGCTGAAATCCCAGCAAGCATGCTGGCTAGCTCAGAATGTGGTACATTCAGCAGCCAGTCTATCCGCAGTAATGTCAGGCCGGTGGCACAGAGCACACCTGAAACTAGAATAAAGATATGAGGGTGCAAAGTATATTGCCAATAAGCTTTGCTTTAGGGTGGCAGCCTACTTCGACACGATAAGTGACCTACTGTGGTTGTCCATGAGGACCAGTCAGAGGACATGTACAGACTGGGATCCAGTCATGACTCCAGCCACGTACACCGAATGCTAACTTAAGACCTAAACCTTGATGTGCCCTGAGTGGTTGTCGGTTGACCTCCAAGAGTGCAGTATGGTCTTGGGCACGACGAGGGAGCCGGTCTGTACGGCTTGCTTTCGGACTTCCGGACAATATGACCGAAGCATTGAAGGTTGCGGTTGTGGATTTGTGACAGTAATAAGATCTGACCTCAACGACATCCAGTGTCCATTTCGTCGTGTAGGACGGTTTGGACAAAATTCTAAAAGCTAGTCTGCATAGCTGCTCCCAACCTCTTGTATTAACCCTTACCAATCTTCGTCATCTATGTTCGTTTCCGGAAGCTTTCATTGAGGCTCCCCATTGGAAACTGAAAACCTTAAGATCCAAATGAGGCGAACACAAGAAGGTCCCCGAATCCCCGGTATTCAGATCCGTCCGAACAAGAGCCTTCTCGACCTGGAATATACAGACGACACTGTTCACAATTTTTGAGAAAAAGCAACAAGCGCAAGCAGCATTTGAAAGGTCATCAACTGCTTCGGAATGCGCTTCGCGTTCACAAAGTGCAAAGTCTTTTAACAGGATATGCGGCCTTCGAATATGCCTCTGAGAGTTCACAGAGTCTAGAATGGGAGTCGAGAAGTAGGGACACCGACGAAAACCTGCAGCGAATATATGCAGCCGGAGCAGCCTGGCCACATGGTACCTTTCGCATGCAAGCCAATCTTCAATACTAATAGACCACACCGCCAGTAGCTATAGGTGGGGGAGTCAATTACTGACTACCGGTCGTTCTGCAACACCTATGTGGATACGGATCATGCTTGTTCGTTGCTGCTCCTCGTAGCGGTTTTCAGGGACACCCAAGGCGTACATACCTCACCTGGCAACTGAGAATCCCTCGGCTTATAATTTGAAACAAGTATACGAGAGGAAGCTACTTAATTCCCTTTTGGACAAGACGTATTTCGATGTTTGACTCCGTTGTGTATTGCAAACGGTGTATATCGGCCCTTGGCTCCTCGCTCCGCCTACTTTGGCATATTAAAAAGCACGGCAGCTTGAGACAGCCATTTATGGAGACAGAGGAAGCCTATTACAACCGTACTTATATGGTCATCGCGGAGTGCCCCAGAAAGGTCGCGCCCGTGTCCGTGGGATTGGGGTATGAGGGGCGCCGACCTATAATGTTCCTTCCTGGTTGGCTGATATTCCGGCCAATCAGGCCGTGCCTACTTTTCTCCGTAGCCCGCACGTGATGTCCGTTCAGTCGACGCGATGTTTGATTATTAAGAGCAACTGACCTCAGGACACACTTTAACTGGAAGGTGGTGTTCTCAACCACGCGGTACGTTCGAAATTGGTTTCGTTTTTCCCTCGTGCTAATTCGTGAAAGAATTCTTTCACGAATTAGCACGAGGGAAAAACGAAACCAATTTCGAACGTACCGCGTGGTTGAGAACACCACCTTCCAGTTAAAGTGTGTCCTGAGGTCAGTTGCTCTTAATAATCAAACATCGCGTCGACTGAACGGACATCACGTGCGGGCTACGGAGAAAAGTAGGCACGGCCTGATTGGCCGGAATATCAGCCAACCAGGAAGGAACATTATAGGTCGGCGCCCCTCATACCCCAATCCCACGGACACGGGCGCGACCTTTCTGGGGCACTCCGCGATGACCATATAAGTACGGTTGTAATAGGCTTCCTCTGTCTCCATAAATGGCTGTCTCAAGCTGCCGTGCTTTTTAATATGCCAAAGTAGGCGGAGCGAGGAGCCAAGGGCCGATATACACCGTTTGCAATACACAACGGAGTCAAACATCGAAATACGTCTTGTCCAAAAGGGAATTAAGTAGCTTCCTCTCGTATACTTGTTTCAAATTATAAGCCGAGGGATTCTCAGTTGCCAGGTGAGGTATGTACGCCTTGGGTGTCCCTGAAAACCGCTACGAGGAGCAGCAACGAACAAGCATGATCCGTATCCACATAGGTGTTGCAGAACGACCGGTAGTCAGTAATTGACTCCCCCACCTATAGCTACTGGCGGTGTGGTCTATTAGTATTGAAGATTGGCTTGCATGCGAAAGGTACCATGTGGCCAGGCTGCTCCGGCTGCATATATTCGCTGCAGGTTTTCGTCGGTGTCCCTACTTCTCGACTCCCATTCTAGACTCTGTGAACTCTCAGAGGCATATTCGAAGGCCGCATATCCTGTTAAAAGACTTTGCACTTTGTGAACGCGAAGCGCATTCCGAAGCAGTTGATGACCTTTCAAATGCTGCTTGCGCTTGTTGCTTTTTCTCAAAAATTGTGAACAGTGTCGTCTGTATATTCCAGGTCGAGAAGGCTCTTGTTCGGACGGATCTGAATACCGGGGATTCGGGGACCTTCTTGTGTTCGCCTCATTTGGATCTTAAGGTTTTCAGTTTCCAATGTGGAGCCTCAATGAAAGCTTCCGGAAACAAACATAGATGACGAAGATTGGTAAGGGTTAATACAAGAGGTTGGGAGCAGCTATGCAGACTAGCTTTTAGAATTTTGTCCAAACCGTCCTACACGACGAAATGGACACTGGATGTCGTTGAGGTCAGATCTTATTACTGTCACAAATCCACAACCGCAACCTTCAATGCTTCGGTCATATTGTCCGGAAGTCCGAAAGCAAGCCGTACAGACCGGCTCCCTCGTCGTGCCCAAGACCATACTGCACTCTTGGAGGTCAACCGACAACCACTCAGGGCACATCAAGGTTTAGGTCTTAAGTTAGCATTCGGTGTACGTGGCTGGAGTCATGACTGGATCCCAGTCTGTACATGTCCTCTGACTGGTCCTCATGGACAACCACAGTAGGTCACTTATCGTGTCGAAGTAGGCTGCCACCCTAAAGCAAAGCTTATTGGCAATATACTTTGCACCCTCATATCTTTATTCTAGTTTCAGGTGTGCTCTGTGCCACCGGCCTGACATTACTGCGGATAGACTGGCTGCTGAATGTACCACATTCTGAGCTAGCCAGCATGCTTGCTGGGATTTCAGCCTGTCGATTTTAATTGGTGCCTCCTGGGAAAAGACCAGTTGATATATGAATAATTGGTTAAGGTCGCATATGAACCGTGTAATCACCCCTCTGCAACCTTGACACTTGGGGTTATTAGTGGTCCTGTCGTGTGCAAGTTGATACAACACCAACGTTCGCGAAAAACAAACTGGGTTTTGCCTTGAGCAATTTTCTCAAACGCCATCTTCTTCCTAGCACATGTTCTCGAACCACACCACTGCCATCAACTACCAACGACCATCTCATTTTCTTAGTTGAGGGCAGTTTGATTCTATCCATTGTTTGTCTGGCGACAATGTCAGAATCAAAATTTAGCACTCGAACATTTGCGATCGGCTAATCGTCCACGATAGGCTTTCACCCGTGTTCAACACGCATCCACGTATCCGACTTAAAGTCATGGATTGCACATATACAGATAAAGTCATGCGACACCGGTCTTCGCGTGGTGTCATCAGCCGGTTCGCCTTACTCGCTGCATACAGCAGGGCGGGTAAGCGAAAACAGGTTACTGCTGACGCTTCCCTTCTTTCTCTTTCACATACTTTTCCTTCCGTTTCTCCCCACCCCATTAATAATTCTCCTCTTGTGGGCCCAGCACTTCGGACCGATGACTTCATTCGTCTTGCATCGGTTTTGCGTGCAGCATCTGTTCGTCACGTGGCACCGATATCCTCAGGTATCTTGAAATCAATCTCCAAGCCTCGACACACAGTCTATCTGGCCGCCTTCATTGTGCGCACTCTGAAGCAAGCAGGACGACAAGCTGCTCTTGCTCTCACACTAGACTCGCTTGGCATTGATGTGTGCCGTGTCTCAGAAACAAGAATTCATGATGCAGGCACAGTGATTGAGCTAACCGCCCCATCAGTCTCCACTCGCTTCCGACTACGCACCCCTTCCGATCAGTAAATTCGCACTCTGCATCATCAGAGGCTACGCACCTTTGGTGATGCAGAAGCTGCTGCGGCGAGATGTTTAGGGGTTGGTATCGTCCTGACTCCCCGGGTGGAGGTATCCTTACTTGACTGGATACCTATTGGTAGTCGCCTCTGTGCGTTTCGTCTGGCAACTTCTTAGAGGCTCACAAAGCAGATTTGATCGATGTCTTTATCGTGTTCGCCACGACCTAACCGGGCCACAATTGACGGCCGACGCCATTTCAAAAAAGACAAGTTTTATGACGACAGCAGTGCGCTACCCTGCTGCGGTGAGCGAAAAGCTCACAGACATCATTGTGGTTGCCGGAGATCTGAATGCACAAGTGGGCAGACAAATCGCTTGACGATCAGACTGGCAGAAATCCGATGTTAGACGCTGATTTACCAGAATGGACGTCTAGAGCCCCTCTCTTCGAAATGCTCCACCATCAGATGTGAACTCATATTGGACGATATTGCCACCCTCTTTGTATAGTGGAACTGGCCTCTCGTCGTTCACCTGTAACACCTCTTTAGGTGCCTAGCTGCCATGCACCCTGGGAGGCATGAGGGCTGGGATACTACTGCCCAGGTTCACTGCTCAAGCCTAGACAGTGGGAAGTCGAGGAAAAGCAGAGGTCGGGTTGCAACCACGAACTTTCCGGTCAGTAAATTCGCACTGTAACCACTGGGCCACCACAGCCTCTCTTAGCTCTAGAGAAATATCCTAGCCGGTCTCGGTAAATTGACCTGACGAGAAATACCAGACGTCAAGCGAAAAGAGAGAAAAAAAGTGTGAGCTGACTGTGAAATGTGATTGTGGAACAGAAAGCCGGTGATCCGTGCGACCGGCCCCCGGAAACCACCTGTGAGCGAAACCACCAGAGATAGGAAAGAAGTTACCATTTTGAGTAAAGAAGAACGCATCGACCAGTGGGCCGAAAACTTCCAACAACAATTGTCGTGGCCACCAGCTGCCACCCATCTGGGGACCAGTTGACTTTGAACCGACGGTGAACGTGGAACTCCTACGGCCTTGGAGGTTCACGGCTGCATATGTTTCTCTCAAGCACCACAGAGCTTCCGTCCAGATGAGCTCCCACCCGCGTTGTTCAAAGATGGGGGTGAAGTCCTCAGTCAGCGCTTTTCTGATCTCTTTGCTTGCATTTGGAAATGGATTTGTCCCAGACAACTGGGGCTCGTAATGACTGTGGCAACCAGGAATCAGCTGGACCCCGGTCGTAACGAGATGTTGACGTCAATTGTGCCTCGCTGCCTTACGGTGGCTCGTGAGACCCGACTCGAGAGCAGCAAGCGGACTCCGGCCCAGTAGGGGCTTGACCAGATCTTCACACTGTCAGGTTCTGGTACGTATAATACGTATGCGTATAAGCGACCCACAATTCTAGAATTCCTGGATTTCCACGCATTCGACTCATTGACCGGCCTGTTCTGTTGACATGCTTACCCACCAAGGAAGCCCCTGAAGTTTGAACATAATAAGCCCGTTGTATTCTCGGACTTCCGGACGTGTGAGAGTGTACAACGAGCTTCCAAAGCTTCCGTACATAAAGCGATACGCGTCAGTGATGCCTACTTTCTCCATTCCCATTTAACTCGTGATCGATGAAATCATGAAACCAACGTGGAACTAAAACCCTGTTGTTCAAATAGCCTGTGACGAAAAACTTGTCGATCTGGAATATGCAGACGATCGTTCTCGTCTTCGAAGAGGAGAAGGCGCATGTGTTTTTAAATGAGTTCAATCAATCAATCAATCAATCAATCAATTTATCAGCTATAAACCGTGTACCAGCAACGCTGGTTCCAGCTGCTGCAGTTTCCATCACCGGAAAACGGAATATGTAACGAACCAAGCCTTAGAGGCGAAGGCATGTTTAGTATGTTCGGAATTGGGTAGCTACGCACTGAAGGTGATAGCTTTGATGCAGAGGGCCACTGACTGCGCGATTGAACCATTTCTGCCAGTGTCATTAACCGCGGCTGATTTGAGTCCTGTCCCCATCCAGGGCGGCTGCAGTTGCCACCCGACTAAGTTTCGACTGGTTAGTGTTTTCGTACTTCGTTGCCAGGTCCACCTCTAGGTCGCTTCACTCAGCACAGGGCTGGGCGAAAAAAGAGCTCTGTGGGGCAGACGGTCTTCATATGCGGAGTACATGTCCTAACCAGCGCAACCCATGAAGCATGAGTAGTTCATCACGCGGAGAGTTCCTTCCTTTCCTAAGACCATCTGGCGTACCTCAGCATTACTAATCCGATGTTCCCACCAGACCTGACCAATGCTGCGGAGACACCGATGACTAAACACTGACATTTTCCGTATGTCCTCTACGCGTAAGGGCCACGTCTCTGATCCATACAGCAGTATGAACTGAACAAAGTCATCCTGTCCTTTGGTATTCACTTTGCCGCCACAAAGTATAAGGTCATGCTCGTGGACATACAGTCACTGAACACGCCACTTACAATCCAGGGAGAAACACTAGAAGTTGTGGAACGTTTAACCTATCTTGGAAGTTGTATTAGTTCTGATTGTAGTGTGACACATGAGTTCAGTGTACGAATCTACAAGTCCCGGGTCGCGTTTGCTAATTTGAGACACGTATGGCGTCAAAGTGTTGCATTCCTGAATCCCAGGGAACGTGTACATCAAGCTGCAGTGCAGGATGTTTCGTTGTATGGCTGTGAGACTTGGCCTGTTTGAGCAGTGAAAGTGAGGCGTCGTCAGGTGTTCGACAATCGCTGTCTCAAAACCATAGCTCGTGTGGGTTGGTGTCGGCGAATACGTAACGAGACAATTAGAAAGCGAGTTTTCGGTTGTGCAGTGGGTACTTCCATTGAGATGGCTCAATGGGCGAGATGGGCGAGATGGCTCAAGCAGTTAGAGCGCGAATTTACTGACCACAAGGTCCGTGGTTCGAACCCGACCTCTGCCTCTCGACTTCCCCTGTCTAGGCTTGGGCAACCTGGCAGTATCTCAGCCCTCGTGCTTCCTCCGGGTGGCATGGCAGCTAGGCACCAGAATGATGTTACAGCTGGACTTCCATTGAAGAATTTGTCCAGCAACAGAAGCTGCGTTGGTTGGGACATTTTTGGTGCGTATGCCCACCTATCGTTTGTTGAAGACAGTGCTGTTTTCCATGTCTAACTCAGAGTGCCGGAAGCAGATAGGTGGCCAACCTGTGACCTGGCAGAAGGTGTGAAGGAGATTACGAAACGTTTGGGTGTTGTCGGTGCTACTCACCTTCCAGGATGGGGGCCACGTGATCCCCACTGCGCCTGGTTGAATACCCTACAAGATATGGCTACCAACCGACGTCAGTGGCGCTCTTGTTGTCAGCTTCTATCCAGATTGCCTGAATGAGTGTCTGGGGGTGTAGGCACCCCGGAATGATTGTAGTAAGCCAGCTCTAAGTCCCTTTCCCCATCCACATTTATTCTTTTCTGCACAATAGAGCTTTCAAGTAAATCATGGTTGTGCGGCAGCGAAGCATCGGCATTGAACACTGATGTCATGCTGTTGATGATGAAGGTAATGTTGCTAATGTACAACCCTACCGATTGAAGATTTGCAGCTCTCTTGCCATTGAACACGAGTGTAGTACAGTGGATGACGTCTCGTTACTGGTCGAGATTTTGCCCAGGGTCCTCTTGAACCATCTCACGCAATTACGACGTGTTGTGATAACGAAGTCTTTGATTGAACTACATTGTCAGGTCGTTGGGTCTAGGACTCGCGAAGCTAGAGTAACGAGTTAGTTTCTGTTGGACCGCGGGTGCATCTCTGAGCCACTTGCTCCACTCACTTGTGCGGTACGCACCGATAAAGACACCGTTAGTTCTCATGGTAATTCGACCTAGGAGGGTGCATTCTCCTTAAGCAAGTACAACAGCTCAAGACTCCGTCAGTAATATATAAAGTGGAAGAGCCGCGAAATGCACTTAAGTATTTGGGAGACAAATCGGTGCAAGAAACAATGTCAACCATAAGTGACTTCCACTTCGTATCGTCTGTCTCTATACACTGGGCTTTTGTCGGGTAAGGTTCGCAAAGAATGTTGGGGTTGATCACGATGACGCTAAAGTGTTTGAAGATGTGAGTCTCTTGTTCTTGCTGAATTTCCTCAAGAACAACACTTTTCGCAACATGTACCCAACCCTCGCATCTACCAACTCTACCAATGCGTTCTTTCGTTGTATGGAAGTTTAGCTGTGGTATTCACTTTGAGTGTAGTGCTGTCCCTGGTAATGAAGCTACCACATCTAATATGTGGAGATGAGCCGATTGAATAGCAACCCGATTCTTCTCCACCAGATGTTTTGGGTCAGTTGGTTAGGCTATCTTCCCTGATGCCCGGTCGTCTGCCACTGTTCCCATCCTTCTCATCGACGACCACAACATTTCCAAATTGAATCAATGTATTTAAATAACTTTTTTAGTCATTCAACTGAAACATGCTTTGGCATAACATGATTTCAACAGCGCGGGCTATGTTGCTTTGGAAATGTACTCACTAAGCGGACATGTAGAAAGATTTGCTTTCCCCAGGGCTAGCGCCTTCACTAATTAAGCACTGAATCCTGAGGAAAAATTAGTACATTGCTGACAACTTGTTTTCTGTCGAGATGTCCTGTCTACCTCAGAATTTTCATATGGTTCCTTTTCCACAGCATCACAGTTGGTCACCAACCACGGATTCTTATCCTTACGAACCACTTCGCTTTTTTTCGGAGCTAGCCTTACACGTTTCCCTGTTAGACATATTCGAGAAACCGTCTTCTGGTATGTCTGCACCAGTTTTGACATTTGATCTTCAATTACGTCATTCACAGCTCCATCATGCTTCGCACACCGTTTCGCTTGGCGAAATTCCGACAACTGAGTGCCTCCATGAATGGCTCAGGTATGCTGGCTAGGCTTGTGTTCGAGATTGATTGCCATCATCCTGCTGCTCTCCGGCGGGATGTTTACTTGGCCTATCTTCCATCAGCTGCGATGTCCACCAGGTATGTTTTTTTACCGTTGGTCCTTCCAGATTTAATCAACGAGAATACTGCCCCTGATAATGGGCTTGTGTTAAGGTCTCCTGTACTTATATTGTGTTGTATCCTGGTATGGAAACGTATCATCCGATTTTTTGGGTTTCGGAAGTTTAATCCACTTTCTGTATTCACTCAAATTACTGTGGTTTCTACGAGAAGTTTTATTGTCGTTTCGAACGTGCCAAAACTTTTCCGGTAGCTGTGCTCATGTAGTGCGCACAATTTATCCTATGTCCAGACAAACATCCAAACATAGACGAGATATTCCTACCTGTCCAGCCGTCAGCTCTGAAGTAGTCTTTTAGCCTCGTGAGATTTCACGATTTAAACGTCTCTTCAAGCTTTTCACAAGTATGATGAACGACAAGGTTAATTCTAATTCCAGTTTCCCTGAACACTATAACTTTGTAAACAAAAAAAACAGGCCGATTTCAGCTTCCCCACGTTCCCTAGAGGTACAAAATCGTAAAGAAAAATCCCAAATTGCCACAACAAGCGCCTATGATTATTTTAGTTTTTGCTGCTGTTTGGACCTTTCCTTGTTGCACAAGCGTTCAACATAGCTTGGCGCCAGCTTACGGACCGGAAGTTCCGTAGTTCGAACCTAACCTCAAAATCTCGACTGTTCCTGTCTGGGCTTGGGCAACCTGGCAGTATGCCAACCCTCGTGCCTCCTTCCGTTGGCATGGCAACTAGGTACCGAAAGGGTAATACAGCCGAACGGTTTATTTTTTGTTGAATAATGCTTGTTCGGAAATAGACTAGAAATGGAAAGAATGAGAGTCGTTTTCAAAAATTGTGTGCAGGCTACTCTCCTGTCTGGGTATATGCATCCACTTAGACCCCAACCTTCTGTGATGCATAGCGACTTGCGACGTCAAAGGTTCAGCAGAGCCATAATATCGTCGATGGTTGGAATATAAGACTTTACCAAACAATAAACTGTTCAATCCATAATCGAGAGTTCGGCCGACGAAACCTCCAGTGCTTGCATTTGCTCTATACTACACTTAGGATCTTCAAATACATTGACTGAAAAATAGTATTTACTTTCCGATCCACTGTATTGTCCTTTTGTTTTATGCTATAGCAGACTGAAACTATTTGTGAAGAGCCCTTGAGTCCAGACATGTCAGTTTCGAACTGCATCTGAAGGAGCTGGAGGTACTTTGGCAGTCTTATCTGTTGGTTCAGGCTGAAAATTCCGGAAGATGCGCAGCATGTTTAGTTGACGAAATCATTCCATGCTTCAACAATCAAGGACGGCTTTTGTTAAGGAAGAAATAACTGTAATTTCAACGCCAACACAACGACAACGTTAGTTGTGCTACCGCATGCGTTGTGATTGATGGGAGTCAACCGTGTTGATTGTGTGCGCGTGTTCAGTGGTTAAGGGCTGGTGTCTCCTGAGTGTCAGATCATGAGTTTGATCCGTCTCTGATGTAAGGTATGCGCTGTCAAAATCGATTCAGTGGTCCTCGACGAAAGCACAATGTGCACTCGATGGTTTCGCTTCTTCGTTCAGCTCACTGAAGGCCCGAGGCACCACGAGAATGTCATTTGTGCTTTTCCCAAGCAATCTTCAGCTGTCTGACCGTTTGGATTATGTAGGCGCGGTTTGAGTTAACGCGGTTGTTCCGCTCCTCCAAATTAGGTATTAATGCAGCCCAGTTATCTGTGTAGTGTGTTGTGCGAATATCACAGCCTTATAACAATATACACCAGATACTTCCTGTTGTTTGTTGCCTATATGGTGCGATTACAGGGAATATAATTTCAAATCCCGGACTGGTTACTGCACCAAGATTTGCGGGTTGCAGAGTACGGTAGATAAACTGTGAAGAACAACATTTTAATGTGAATGACCTCTTGCTCTTTTAATATTAGACCGATGTGAATTATTGGGGCCTTATGGAGCAGTGTGTGAACCACTATCTCCTTCGTGTTCAAGCGATAGACTGAGCCATAGTTTACCTAGCGGTTGGATTGGTTTCGTTCGCGATAAACCGTGCTTTCGTAATGATGGTTATTAGCAGAAACTATTGTTCTGTTATCAGTCTCAATCCCTTCTGTGAATCAGACAGAGTTGCACAATGAGTTGATGTGAGATAAACTTTGCTTCACACTTTTGTAAGGTTATAACAAACTAGCCGTCTACCTAGCTGGATCGCGCCTTCAATAGATGAGTGAAACTGCACTTACGATCTGTCGGAAGTTATGATTCGCGATGGGCCAACGACAGGTTGACAACAGTGAGGAAAAAGGGAAAGTCCTAATCACTATGCTTGTAAAGCGAGCTTTTGGAAGTAAAGACCACAGACCTTAGCTGAGACGCTAAATCAAGCAGCGAAGCTTCGAATATCGCGGACTTCATATCGGCAGGAAGTGCCCCACTGGTTGTTTTGGTTATAAAATTCGCACATCTATACAAAGTAGCACACTAAAGAGGTAACTAGCTTGCTTTAAGGACTAATTCAAAGCACTGGAACGAAATAACTGCCTCTCTAAGATCCACTGAGACGATTGCGATCGCGTCTACGTCGGCCATACCACTAGGTAACTGAGAACACAAACTACACAATCGCGCTCGGTAACTGAAATCCATGGATTTTCCGGAGGTCTTCGAATCGTTTTTGATGACATGTACAGTGTTCACCAAAATTTTTCCGTGAATGCACAGTGAATTCATGGCTATCCGTATGATCCCGGAGCGAGCAGACTCAGTAGTTAGAGAGCGAATTTACTCACCGAAAGTTTCGTGGTTCGAACCCGACCTCTGCATTTCGATGTCCTCTGTCTAGGCTTGGGCAACCTGGCAGTATCCCAGCCCTCGTGCTTCTTTCGTGTGGCGTGGCAGCTAGGCACCGTAATGGTGTTACAGCTGGACAATTTATCTATTTATTTTATTTACTCTAGATTTCTCATCCTCTTCCGAGGTCGCTTCGCTAATGTCCACCATCCTCGGACGAGTTGAATCGGCTAGCTAGAATACAATACGATTGTTTCCAGTTGAAAAGGCTTTTCTGCTTCTTGTCAGTCCTTAGGCTCTTCATTATTCGTCTCGAATTTACAGACCCAAAGGTCCATGTTTCGAATCCAACCTCAGCATATCGGCTGTACCTGTGTAGGCTTAGACAATCTAACAGTGTCTCAGCCCTCATGCTTCCTTCGGATGAAATGGTGGCTATCTACTGAGAGGCTGAACAATCTTATTACTACTGAGGTGTGTACCCAGTGAAATGTTGATTAAGCAGATACTTGGTAACGAGACAAAGTCACCCAGATAGCGACTGGAAACTATCAAGATAACATATTTAGGATATGTACATCTCCGACCACCATGTACTATGGGACACAGCGTTTCTCATTCCGAATCTTCCTGGGAAAGGTTTGTGGACTACAGATCACGAGGTGGCAACAAGAAATAAAGATGGCTACTATTAAGCTGAGTGTCGTCGGAGCTACACACTTTGCTGGTTCGGTAGTGCCAATTTGTCCGCTCTCTGGTCCGGTCTGCGTAACCACACAAGGGCCAGTCAGGGTCGTGATCTGACAACATAAAGTAGTTCCGGAAAGTGCCATCTGTTAACCCCCTGGACATGCATAAATCCCGCACAATTTGACTTACGTCAATCATAAGTCACATAACATCACACTGTTGTCTCTGTGTTTTTGCTGTTTGAAAGCGACCGCACTCAGTGGTCGAAACGTGAGAGTCTTTCATCCAATTAACTGATTGTATAGTTCCCAGTGTTTTTTGCTTTGTCCCCCGAGTCCTTAGGTAACATGTTCGAGACAAACGTGGACAGATGTTCATGTGACTTCACTGGTCACGATCGACCTTACAGACGTAGCTACCAAAGCCGTGAACTAATAATTCATTGATCACAAGACCATCTGACTTATTATGTCCGGCGTCTTGCATTTTGTGGGTACTGCGTGAAGATAAGATCCCAGAGCTAGTAGACCGTTAAAAACAGAAAAGTTTGTATGTTGCTAGTGTATCAGGACTCTAAGAGGCGCGTATCTACTCATGCGCATTGAAATTCTTCCTGCATAAGGTCTCGTGTGCAGTGTCGGACACAATATTTGCTTCATTAGCAATTGGCCTGTTTGCCGAGGTTGGCAATTTGGTTTCCAAATCACCATCTGGGGAGATGTTATCCGTGCGTGGTTTGGTAGGTGTCATCTCTTGTGTTTGCTTTAATACTGTTCATCTGGCTGATATATCCAAACTGATGGGTTAACGATTGATCCTTAGTTTGTCTGTTGTGTTGCGTTGTGTTCTGAATTCCGTGTACTTGATTGTTTTATTGGAACCGTCGTCTGTAGCAGCCCCTTTACCAACATACATGACTACAGCTCACCGCCACTCACTAGATCACGAGATCTGTTCTTTTTTCTACACTCACAAATCACGCTACACGATTGTGACTCACTTGACTACACAGCTCACAATCGCTCCCTAGATCACGAGACTCGCTTTCTACCCTACGCTTACAAATCGCGACACACAAGGATGACTCATCTGACATTGACTATCTGCTGTCCGATCCGTGTGGCAACAAGTGGACACCTACACCCACGCAAACGAACCTAGATATAGGAAAACAGCACAGGACACAGAACACAACAGAGCTACGCACGTCGCCCAGCTCCGAGTCTAGCCGCTCAGGAATTACAGCACGCCACGCACGGACGGACAGAAAATACGTGTAGCTGCGACAACAGCGAAGAAGACACGAAACCTGCATCCGGGCCTGCAACAGGATTTATCAACTTGTATCTACAATACGATAAGTCCCTTGTTCACGTATATACCTATTGTAATCATTTTCACTTAACAAAACTATCATTGTTAGTGCTCTCAGCATTCTGTCCATATAACTAGGTTTCGGTTCCTAGTAGAGCATTAACATCGTCCTCAGCAGTGTTCCAATTTTGTTTTGACAATTTTTTTCGATGTCTGCTGTGTGATGCGGTATGGGAATCGTCAAACTCTTTCGTTTTCTTCGCTTCGCCTGTGACGAAGATTATCGATCCATTCAAATATACCTGGGTGCTGTGTTCTGGTAATGTTTTTTCAGAGGGTTACTCTTCCCCCCCCCCTTGTGCTAACCCCTGTGAGGTTCTGCTAGTTTTTGTATGCCTTGTTGTTGAAGCCAATGCGATTCTTTCATTGGTTTTTGTTTCCTCCGCCTCCCATTAGTGTCTCGCTTTTACAGTTTCATATATATCGACTCTGGATTCATTTTGACCGTATTGATTAATATACTATATCAATATCAACGTTAATGCCTTTTCCGTGAAGCACAACGCCCTCAATAACTCGCATTCACTTGTCATTGCTTGAGCTATCTGTACACCGCTTCAATTACACTAATGTTCTTGCGCTAAGCGATCGTGACTTTTGAAAGCTAGCTTTTAAGTATTTTGGTGCATTTTTTCCCTCAAAGTTTGTCCTAATTAGTATTTTCGCATTCCACAGTGTTTTCCTTAGTACATTGGTATGTTTAGATGCTACGACTATCCTGTGTTGTCGGAATAGTCCTACAGTCTTTTTATAAGACATAATTCACATCCAATTCACATCAACTTAAGTTTGATTTCCGGTCGCACGATTCCTTTCACTTTCCGTATTGCGACATCCGACGAGGATCTTAAAGTTGTAGATTTCATTTGGGATCCTTTAAGTTGTTGGAAACATTCTGCGCCAAATTCACGGTGTCACCAAGCAGAGATTGAGTAAACCCAAGTGTCTCCTTTCTCGGGGGACTAAATTTGGTACTCCATGGCTGTCCAGTGGTTTGGCAAAATTTGTCCTAGAGGAATCAAGGTAAACAGGGATCCCAAATCGAACGACATCACCATCTCGTCAGGCATGGTCCTCGTGCCTCTAAGTTGTCCTGGAGTTTTGAATTGTTGATTGAGGATGGGTCCACTGGTGAGTTATTCAAGTCTTCCTTTTAATGGTTTTAAGATGTTATGTGTTACCTTTCCCGATAGAGGTGCAGTTTCTTTGTATTGAAGCGAAGATTGTATCCAATGGGCGCGTGCGCTCTCCATCACTCGTCATTTGTAACTCTGAGGTATTTAGCTCTGTCCAGATTTGTAGTTTTATGGTTTCATTGTTTTCTTGAGGGTGACTGTCCTGGAACGGGCTTTTAGTTTTGCTCGTGCAGTATGATTTGTCCGCGACGAGTATCATGCGTTCTTTGTTGGCCGACAAAATTACACTAGTTCCACTCTTTCAGAGGCTGCTTAGTGCTTATCTTTTCTTGAGAAATCACCACCTGATCTGTGACGTAGGGTGGCTAACGTGTGATTGCTTCACTCATTTGCTGTTTCTCAACTGGTTAATTTGTGGCCGAGTCTTTTGTGACACGATGGACACAAATATTGATGTGGATTGAATACGTGAAGCTATGTGGCTACAAAATTTTAGAGCCCTTATACACGAGATCGTGGAACAACGTAAGTCACGTACCAACAGAAATGCCGAGAGAATCACGGTTGGTGGAATACTCAAGTTGGTATCAGCGATAAGCTCTACAGTGATTAATCAGAACCTCAAATATTGCTACAACGCGCACGGCAGAATAAACAATCGGAACAACCCATTTTTATGCAATGACATGCCAGATATCTTAAGTGTACCAAGAGACATACGTGGTGGATGAAGTGGCACAACCAGTCAAATCCGATCACACGCATACTACTTCGAAGCAGAGAGTGTAAAGTACCAAAATCAGATACAGACGTTAGCACACAGCAAGCAGCCGGAGAACCTACTCGTCGTTAGCTCATCACTTTTAGAAGATGAGCTACTGTCAGCTAAAGAGGATAGATGCAACCACAAGAACGGGAAACACCCAATCAAAAGTGCACCGATGTTATTTGTTTCATCAATGATGAAACGTGCGCAAGCAAACTGGCAAACTCGACGGATGTGCCAACAACCAATGAGTCTACTCGAGCTAACAATATTCCTCAACATTATCGACACAAGATTTGGAATGTTACCAACATGCTTCTTTTGGTTCGCTCTGAACTACATATCTAGATAGGGAACTGGATGTCAGGTAACTTTATAAAAGATTGCTGATCATTTCTTGGTTTTCAATCGGCCTCTGTTTGAAGAAACTCCCTCAGAAAAAGACCACTCTTTTTCAGTCGGTAGCCAATGTAAATTGAAAAGTGAGATTAACCCCATAATCTGGTTGTGATCGTTTTCCGTTATGCTTCAATCTTGTGTCCTGGAGGCGTTTGGAAGTTAAAATATGATATATAGGCCTCTTCTGGGATTTTCCATTTAGTTGCGAATTTTTTCGACCGCAAATTATTGTTCCCCATGGATAGTAAATAGCCTAGTTGTATCACTTTATTCAGAAGGAACGGATCTAGCTGTGAGAATCGTCGATGTTGCGGAATATAGGTAGCTCGGGTGAGCTGCCTTTCCTGTTGGAAGTTGAATTGCAAACGTTTCATTGCCAATCGAGCTGACATCGTCAATGCGCGGTTCAGTAGGTGAGAATTGTCAGGCATAAAAATCTTTGGCTACATATCAGGACAAAGCATGAACATTTGCATGCCCTTGATCAATGTTAAAGTAGGGCTGCTTTTTTCAACGATGTTAATTCGTCTAAGTGTTTGAGAGGAAACATGTGGTTTCACTGCCCATGATGGTGGAATTCAACAGATGAAGTATTTCTTCAAGTGGAAAGATAAAAGTACACCAGAGAGCTACCATAGCAACAATAGAACACTCAACATCCATCGTTACATTGGCGGGTAATAGCCCAGATCAGGAACCAAAGAATGAGTGTGGGCCTCCAGGACTCATACAATTGTAAAGAAACTGATGGAAACGTTCATATATGAATCTCTTGAAGAAGCTTGCATGCTTTTGTTTGTCTCTTGTCCTGGTAATTCATACGTGCTGAACGGTAGTCGTGCACTAGAAGACATCAAGCTTGAATGGCAATGACGATGCAACGGTTCGTTGCCGGACTGAGGAAGGTGACTTCGTCTGTCGCACAGTTAGAATCCCATTAGCAGTATAGTCTGTAGCAAAATAGTGTGACCAATTATGATTACCTAGACTTAATTGTGACAGTTAATTTTCAATTCTATTTTACCGTTTACTCACCAATTCATTTTTGTGAATGGATATCCGAGTCTGGAATTGTTTGTGCCTGTTTATAATCGTGGATGGAGAAGAGAATTGATCTATGATCACACTATCTGATTAGTTTAATCGAGTGTAATCATTGTGATATCATTCCAGACCCGAATCACAAAGCACACAACTACCCCCTCGTAAACCCCGTCGCTTACTAAGAAAATTTCTGTTGGCACTGATCGGTTCATCGGCTGTTGTTGCTGGACTGCTGTACACAAGCAAATACTTTCGCGATCTGGTGGTTAGCGAATATCCCCCTTCGAAACCAGTTTTTTCCCGAATTGAAAGCCTTATTGGTGGTTGGTACGACGAACAGCCTACGAAAACTCCACCGAAACCAATCACTGGGGATTCCGTTTTGCCGTTTCTCACAGAGTAAGTAGCTCTTCCGTTTTTTCACATTCTGATGCTATCCATCTGTGTCTAGATGTAAGTTGGTTTCAAAAATGTTGACCATGCACCTCTACTTACATATCTAGTTGTCTCTATCAATTGCCCCAGTGGAAAGTTTGACGGATGTTTTAGATCCATGCGTCTCGCTGTGACTCTGAGGGAGCTTGCTTTATCTGATATTTCGAACACGAAAATAGCGTATTCGGTTTTGCTTGACATCAGATCTTGATTTGTGTGCGGTCCTCACACTCTACTGTGGTATTAAAGAGGAGGATGTTAGAATTTCGACTTTAGATATAGGGCTTACTTGATACCATGCATTACTCTTCCTGAACAGCGTGTGATCGAGTGGAAAATGAGACAGAGAGAGATAGGTAGTGAAATAGCTTGAGGATTTATAGAGAGAACGCAGTTTCGAATACAACCTCTTACACAACCCGTCAGGGCGAGATGGCTCATTGGTTGTAGCGCGAATTTACTGACCAGAAGGTCCGTGGTTCGAACCCGACCTCTGCCTCTCGACTTCCCATGTCTAGGCTTGGGCAACCTGGCAGTATCCCAGCCCTCGTGCTTCCTTCGGATGGCATGGCAGCTAGGCGCCGAAAGGGTGTTACAGCTGAACGATTTTTTTTACTGTACCATGATAGGCTGTTCAAATTGAACGCACGCCAAACTTCGAACAAGCAGTCATGCTAGAAATGTTAGATACGTTTTAAAAGTCATATAAACGTAAGTAGACTCCGGGGAAATACCCACGCAACCGTATGCTGACGATGACCCCTCGTGTGGGGCGACGAGACATCTGAAAGCCAATTACTGAGTTCGGCGAGCAAATTAACTGCCAGCTGATTGACAGTCGATCCTCTGAACCAGCTTTCCAACTGTCGTGAGAATAGTTTGTGTCGAATCAGCATAGTTTGGTTTATTTCCAGTTGGTTTCTATATTTTGCCACACCCATCATTCTGTTCAGTTGTGCACCACAAAAGTTGTGACCGCTTAAACTGATATATCTATATCTGTTCAGTTTGGCTGCCAGTACGGACACCCAAATGACATCGTCCAGCGCACTATCTGAGGCATACAAGTCAGTTTTTATACCATTTTTGCTTCGTTTCTGATAGTTTTTTCCTTTTCTCGCTTCGCTTTTTTACTTCCTCGCCTCTGAGTTTACCCGTGATTCTCTCGTTGCTCTCCTCCAGAAAGCCTGATGCGCCCACCGACGACGTCCGTGAAACTCCTATCGCCGAACCGGCAGAAGAGTGAGTCTTTGCAAAACCACAGTTTTTTTTCGGAATGTCTTCGTATTCACCTGCTGCCCAGTGTGCTTGGTGATTTACCACAAATATCATCCTGGCCGCCGTGCGAGTGCGGTCAGATCAAGTACGCAGAGTTTGAAACCTCAGCGACTTCGCACGTATCCCAGTTATCCGAACTGAAAAATATACGACTGACACTGTTAAAATTAACTGTCACTGTTAGCATACCTGTTGTGATCAGTACAGTGGAAAACCGTTTTAACGAGTTTAACTTTTCTTGCCCCTGTGAGTAACCCCTAAATTTCGCAGCGGAATCCTCGTAGCAGTGAGCTACTCGATGAATTCGGCGACAAAATCATTCTAGTTTAAGCAAAGCAGTTTCAGCTTACACTGTTTCAGTGACTAAACAAACTGCTTTTTCTGAAACTCCATGAGTTCTGGCAATGGACGGTCTACTTAGGGTACGTTGGCTCCAGCTAGTGGAGCATGGTCCTCTGGAAATATGTCAACAAGACGATGAACGCATAGGCCTAATCGGTTAGGTGATACTGGATTGTTCCGGTTGTCCGATGAAATGGGGAATTGGGGAGCTAGGCATAGAAAACAGTAGCCTTGACCCATGGACGTCACTGATCGTGTGACCTAAGTTTGTCTGTTCAGCTCCAGTTAGCTCAGTGGTTAAGGCGCGAAGGTACGTGATTCGAACCCGACCTCTGTATCTCGGCCGCTCCTCTCTAGGCTTGGGCAACCTGACACTATCTCAGCCCTCGTGCATCCCTCGGGTGACGTGGCAGCTAGGCACCAAAAAGGTGTTACAACTGAATCATTATTATTATTATTATTATTATTATCATTGTCTGTTGGTGTCACTGACCATCCGTATGCCGCCTCTCGAAGTCTCATCCACCTTTTGGGCATTTCCACTTGGGATAAGGCTGAACGAAAAAGGAGCTCTGTGAAGCAGATTGTCACTTTGTGCGATGGATCCTCAGAATAAAGCTGGGATCAGATCACTTCAAAGACCATGATCAAACCTACCGGGAAGCAGCAAGTTCTTGCTACGTAAAGAGCGACTAACTTTGAAGACCTGAACTAACACCAAACCGCCAAATCACTCACAGACACCGTAGGAGGTCCAACAATGTAGGTGCGTGACGGCTGACCGACGCGAACACTTTCCAGCAAACTACGAAAGAGAACGGCCGGAGATATTAACAGGAACGTCTGTCTCATTTCCCTGTCCGGTGCGTCGATTCTTCATGGAAATTAGCGAAGTGAATGGGCGATTGTGGATTTCATCGTGCTTCCAAATCCAGACAGTAAACAAACGATCGCATATGAGAGTTTGAACATGTTCGTTCGTCCAACTACCCGGCTTCCTGCTTCACTAACATGCGAAACATATAGCCTAACCAACGTAACCAATGCATTATGGTTAGCTCGTCAGTTGTAGAATAGTTCTGTCCTCATGTGGCCATTTGGTTGGCCTCCACACTCCTAATCTGATGCCGCAACCAGATGTTGACAATAATTCGCAGACATTATCGGTCAAATTTCGAAAACTTTCGAATATCTATGCTTAGTAGCCATAAAGCTGTGTGGATGGCACTGCCCCTGATGTCATACCGACGCAATCTGTTTTGTTGAATTTGGGATGTGTAACTTACCCTAAGGGCGGTATAAGAGCACAAATACACTGCCTGATAACACATCAATTTAGATATGGGGAGCTTACAGACGTGAAACCTAATTACGGAAAACAGGTATGGAAACAGTTGTTGGCGCGCATCGCTTATGGGAACGATCCTTTACGTGGTTACTAGGTACCAACGAAATCTGCGATTTGGCTAGGAAAAGCGGACCTTATTTCAATACCTAGTTAACTGGGTGGACGGAGTTTGGGCAAGTGGATAGCCTCGTTGATTTACCTAGGCACAGACAAAAATTTCTCATTGAAATGTCCGTGACTGCATAAAAGCTCGTTTTTCGCCTCCGACAAGGGATTTCTAAGTGGTAGTTTCTGTCTTGTATTACTCCAAATGACATCGTCGAATACGTCATTTCTGTACCCTTGTAAAGAGGATTTAGGTCAGTGGTTTCAAAGGTTTTTTTAAAAGCACGTTACCATCTTTACCGAACTTTACATTACAGCGAGTGATCACAACGACTTGTTTGCGATGAGATTCTGTGGTCTGGTTTTCCACCGTACGAAATGAGTAACGCATCTGTGAGGAAAAGTTGTTTGACGTAGGCTAGGTAGCAGGGCTGAATGGCCGCGTGTTGATACTATCTGGGAGTTGATGAAGATCTTTCCATCTCCATCGGTTATGCTGCAGTGTATCCACAACACGGATCCGCAGTTTTACTCTCGTTCATTCACAGACTCTTTCGACCTGCCACTTTTATTTTCCATATTTCATTGGTGGTTCCATCTTCTTCAATGAGAAGCTCAGAGATTCTTCCGCTTATTTGAAGGTCACTCTCCACTATAAAAGTCTGTTGGTATAAATAGAAGTCTACAGACGACGTAGCCCAATTTCACACATTTTTTTAATTAAAGTGATTGCCGAACGTGTTATGAAAAGAGTGGTTTTCAAGCGAGTCTGTGGACCTTGGAGGCTTCGAAACCCGTACCTTCTTACTCAGTATGGTTGGTAGCTTATCTGTCCTCACCAAACAGCCAAACTGAGAACTCGGTGCTAGTCAGTACAGACCATAATGACAACTAATCGAACAGACAATTTTACCCTTTGAACTTTAACTTTGATAATAACTTCAGAAGTAGGAAAGCAAATGCTGCGCCTTTTACGCATGATCCATTCCCTGAGTAGCTGTATCAGTCTCGGTGATCTAGCTAAACACGATATTTCTACCCTCGTCTGGAAGGCTGGAGAAGCTCTTGTCAGCCTGCATCATCGACGGCGCCATCGGGACATCAGCTTACTATCCTCTTACTGAATGGGGACCCGGAGACGGGACACATCAGTAGTTAGAGACGTTACCAGATGTGATACAGTCACTCGCTCAGTGGCGTGCATTCATTGCATGTCCCCAATGAAAAATCCACTGTCACTCCTGTCTTCTCGTGTCAACAACATCAGATACTGCCTCCAATGCGTAGCTGGCCACCTCTGCCTTCCCAGGTTATCGGCGAGAATGGGTGCGGTTCAGAGGTATATCTTGTAATGGCTGAGTAGCAGTTCTGTACAAACCACAGCACTCAAATGAGGAGAACTTGAGAAGGACTTGAAACGTGGATGAACAAGGAAAGGTTTGAAGTAATCCAGTTGCCGTCATTGTACATTCGGCTGGGATTTCGTTTCTGTCGCCGAACACCTATCAACTGTTGCAACCAATTTGATATTTCTTCGGCGTTTAAAACCGTCACATTCGAGAGATCCCGTTTGTTGACCCGTTTTGAAGTTTCATTAATCTAGACCAGGCCATTGCGCCTACCATTGTCAACTTCATCCGTTTGTACCATATTCGGTTAGACTTTGAATTGCAATATTGGTTTTCCCGTTTGTCTATTTGTTACTTGTCTGATGTGTCGTGTGATTGACAAGATCATCCGAAATGGTGCCATCCCGCTCGGGAAGAAAACTGTTGAACCTCCTCTCAGCTGTTTGCTTTTACGCTGAGAACCGTTTATTGAATCATGTGTAACAGCAGTGCGATCGGCTTCCCTGCTCTTGTAGTTATTATTCCTGCTCTTGAGGTTACAGTTCTTTCGCTCAGGGTTGAAATTCCACCGCTAGTACTGAATTCCTTGACCAGGCAAATTATCATTGTCTCCTATTTATCTGCTCCTTCAATTCCACTTTACTTGACCAACACAACTGGGACATCTGTAGTCAATGTACCATTCGTTTACAGTATACCTCAGGTAAACGGGACTCAATAGCACGGTGAGGTTATTTTGCGTTTTGATTCATGGAACGCCATTGCATCTGTCTAGAGTGATCAAGGCGGTGCTGTGAAAGCATTCGTTCACATCGTGTTATTTTTTCTCTTCTTCAGATCACATGTGGAACAGGTAAGCCCCTCAGTTGGCTTAACAAGGTGGTACACCGCTCCTCTTTCATTAAATTTGGCTAGGGTGTTTATTTCTCAGACACTGAGTGTGCTGTGTCGGTTTATAACTCCATGCCAAATATCGACGCATGTAATCGGTTAGACTGCGCAGTCGTGTATTTTGCCGGTTCCATACGGAAAGGGAGTGTGCAAAGTACGATATAGTTATCCTGTTAAAAACTGCATTCTGGCAGTTTTCCTTGGAGGGGCTCAGTATTTTAGTTTGGTATTTTCAGTGTTGATTGACCCGTTTTCGTCTTCATTTCTGCTCACGGTACTGTCATTCATCTCCTTATATTGATCTTCTTACGCTGAACAGCTGAAAAACGTACCTACAGTGGATGACTTTGTACAAATGACCCATGAGCGTGCCCATGCTGTACCTGCAGAGAGAATCAGTGAGTTCCTCGTATGTGTATGCGTGTGTCCCTATCCAGTTCGGCCACATTACGATTGATTTCCACAAAGTGTGGGGTAAACATTTTTTTGGAAGGCTAATCCATAGAAGGCCCTCTCCCCTTTTTCCTTTCATTATTGGGACTTGAAAAAGATCGGTCTAGGAGACAGTTGGTTAGAAGTTATGCACTGCTGATCTGAGGATTATGCGCCTGCCGAACACAACTGAACGGCGATGAATTCGGTTCCGATGAGTCTGTCTTCGTCTAGTCAGCCTTGGTCGAAAAATTAGCTGCCCTTCAGTAGTCACGTTATTTATTCTAGCTTTTTACCATCATATTCGACAACTAGCTTACTTGGAATATGACAGTATGCCAACAGAATACGGTCCTGAAGAAGAAGAAAGACAACAGCATGTCCAGGATTCACATGTACAGTTATTTCAGAGTTTTGAAAACTGGATGTTCCTCGGAGGTACAGGTATATCGTCGTTCAAACCGGGTGTTCGTATTTGTCCTATTATTTTTTTCCCTTTCGTTGCTTTGGTCCTCGTTCCTGCAGCACTTTCTTCATCAGCTATCTACGCGTTTACGGCAACAGACACATTTACAATTCTAACGTTACTATTCAAGTTGATAGTGGAAATGCATGTTGTGTTCCTTTCCAGATTTCCTTCCATTTTCTAGGGGATAGTTCCAGTTAGACTATCGCACCACTTATCGCCTGTTCAGGAGCCGTCAGCTTAGTGTGCTGCAATGATCAGGTGGCACTTCATATTTCAGGGCGCAGGTGTACCAGGAAGAGGGGAGAACAGACAGGCAGTTTAGCTTTCACCCCCCTCAGTACTGTGACGAACTCATTGTTCTTCGCAAACAGTGAATGCATGTCGACAGAATATTTTAGCGCATTTAAAGTTTTTTATCGTTTTGTTGTTTTGACACTGGAAGCACCGGTCTTTTGTGGAATTTATAATCTTTTTTTCTGACGTAGATCTCTGGACTTTATTGAGACATCCCTTTAGACCTGTCATTTGTGCTTCTATGAAAATTCATACGTGCCTTCTTTCGTCACGCCTTACAGCTACCGACATCGCCAAAGGAATCTCCGACGCTACGTCTTCTGTCCAGGCAGCTATTATGAGTTTGGAATCTCTTTCGAGTGCGACTCGCAATCATATCGAAGGCTTACGAGAGGCGATGAGAGCCGGTGATGATTCAGTAAGTGTCCTATCGGAGATACTCTTGATCGTATCTGATGTTTGTTTTAGGACAATCGAACGGGTGGACTAGCTTTTGAAGCTATTTTTGACTTTAATCTGTCTGTGTTGTGTTGTACCCTAATTCTGAATCCACAACTCGTTAATGATTTGTTTGCGTAGTGTTTTGGGACGACCAGGCACCCTAGACAGTGGCCTTTTTATTGTTTACCGCCAGAGCCCTAGATTCACTAATGCAGATAGACTGATGGAAAGTGTGTCTCTGTTTCAGACAGCCTTCTTGCTGAGAGAAATCCAGTGACAAACCATATTTAGTTTGCAACCATCCTATGTTCCTTAGGTAGACCCCGTGTCTCTTCTCACAGTCGCTTCCGCCAGATGTGTCATTGGTCCATATTGTTACCTCGGAATGAACCCTACGGAATTACTTTCCCAAATTAGTTTTACAGTTGGTACACTACACCAATCAACAGGCCAAAACGCACAGATGAGATTGTATTGTTCTGGTCTGCATTCCTTCTAACTCAACAACGAACACGTGCGAACGTTTTGAGGTGGCCCTCAGGCTCCTCCGTCAAAATAAGTAGTAGACACTGGCGGCAATATCCTTCCTTCGAACTCTTCGGTGTCGGCCTGCACACGCTCCTTTGATCTCTATCCCTTGACAGAACTTCCTGATATGCTTTCAAATCACAGCAATTGCTCAGCTGGCTGAACACTTTCAGAACGCCGAGTCGATTTGATATAAAGGAGAATACTACGAGCTGAGATTTAACTTAATGGTTCTGTTGTGTTCTGAGCTGTTCAAATGTCGCATCACTAATTGAAGAAATATCAGTGCATAGTCTTGCATCAGAATGTAGCCCTCCGGTTCCAGTACGCTTCCCAACTACGAAAGACTAGTACCGGTTGTTTTAATAGTGTACACCACTGGCTTAGATAGGCTAGGTGATATTCAAGCATTGTCGTCTGACGTCATCGGAGAAAACAAGTACACGCCAGCAACAACCAGCGTTACATTATCTCTAATATTCTTATGAATGTAGCTCTATGTTTGCGGTTTAATGTTTCTACAAGTGAAAATCGGATGTTGTATTTACGTGACCGAATTAGCCGATTCATGAAACAGCTTGCATGGCTACAACTTTACGACGAACGTCAGTCGCTCAGCGGTCACGGTGACAAGTGGCCACAACCGCCTATCCCCTACATTTTGATGGTGGTACGAGCGTACGAAGAAAAGTTGCGATAGTGACATGACCATCATCACCAGCTGACTGATGTTTCCTTAAACTCAACCCCTGAGCTGAATTAAAGGCAATATTGGGAACTGAGTGACTTGTTTCAGCTGAAGACCCCTAATGTCGTCTAAGTCTGCAAGAGATTATGTAGCAGTTTTGCGTAGGCTGTGAATCCTGCTCCTTTTAGGAAAAAAAGCCAATCATGAGCAGGAGAAAGCAATATCTACTCTCTGATTATTGTAGGGAGCCTTTGTAGACAAAGTGGTTGTTACGTTTTGAGAATTTTTCTTCAACACGACCCTTATTTATTGTTTCGGTTACTTAAAATTTATCTTTCGCTTTGATAGAGCTTTACGCAGCTTGACTACTGTATCATGCCGCTCACTCACTGTTGCTTTTTAGAGAATACGAGTGAACTATCTATAGCTTCCTTAAGTTGCATCCCACGTGTACTTGGATAAAGGATCATAGGCTTGAGGTACTATTTTTTCGTGAACACGCAATGGGCTGGGAGCTGTACTCTATTAGCTTTGCTGATCATTATTTGAAACTTGGAGTAGGTTTCGACAGTCCCCATACTGGGAAGCCACGAATAACATACAGCTTCCCATTAAATGTCTCATTTACGCATAAGGCTGAATACCTCTCGATGGACGGACTACATGCGTTATATATATATATATAATGGTGGAAAGTGACCTTGTGACCAATCTTGTTACCAACGTCGACCACATCGTACTCGAGCTCTCCAAGAATAGTGCACTAAAATTTAGAAAACCAAATGTCAAAATGTGGATTTCCAAACCTCTGGAACTGTATGTGAAAATACCAAGGTTACGTGTCAACTATATCTAGTGGGCGATTGCAACGGAAAAACTAAACGCGGCTAGTTTAGCTTCTCACTAATCGTAAGGTCGGATCTGAGGTAGACGGATATTGAGTTCGAAACAGCAGCATTTTCAAATCGTCGTTTTTCCACGTTACAGCTTTGTATTTGATATCTGCTCCAATTCTTTGGGCTTTACCTTACTGCTACTTTCACCCGGTGAATAAGCAGCCTCCAAAATATCCCGAATCAGCGGCCAACGATGGTCAAAACACTAGACGCCTGTGCAATGTGGTGCTGCGCGCAAACCCTTGGCACTGATGTAAACTCAACAGAATAAGAACTTTGGACGAACCTGCGGAAGCTTCTTGCAAGCCATCACCCGGTCCAAACATGGTGACAGCAATGGGCATCGCATCGGTTACTCGTCAATTACTTCAAGTTCCAGCATAATATCTCACCTCCTCCGGTATAGCACCATCCGTATGTTACGTTACCCTCTCACGGAGGGCAAGCATTAACAGGAGACTATGTACGAGCGACGTCCCCAGCACCACACAACTTTGTCGGTGGATGCGCAGCCAAGCGCATTTTCCGGGTTTGCTTGTATAACCTAGACACTACGAACCGAATCACAAGTTTCCATTGCTGCCGGTCACCGTCATACGGCTTGTGCGTCAATTAGGCGACACTAAACGCTGCTCTGGAGTACCCGTCCTCACTTCTGTAGTTCTAGCAAACTTTTTTTCATATTTCATGGCTTTGCAGATTTCTATATCCTTTTGACTTGTTCATCTGTGACTCCCAACGAGCATGATACAACGGACGATGGCAACAAAATCGACCACGTGGATTGAAATTACTCACTCCAGAGCGTTTTCTGGGCGATATTGTGTTCACTGTAAGATTACATAGTTAGGCTGTGTTGCTAGTTAGGATATTCAAGACATTTCAGTAACGAATAATCTGAAATAGCTGGAAACGAGCACGGTTCGGAGATAAGTTGGAACTCGCAATCGTTGTACGGAAAGATTTTTTTCACCTCTCTGTTTTCGTCTGACCATGCATTGCTCTCTCACGCTTAGTTTTATCTTGTTCACATTGCGCAAGCATAGCCTCCTTTATCGATCGTTGTTTCGGCTTTGAATTTTTCGCCACCATTCTGATAAATTCCCCTCCTACTTCGAACATTTCTAGGAGGGTTTTTTCCGAAAGGTTAGTCACCTGATACATGCACGCAGCGCTTCAGCCTGTTTTTCTCGCCCATTGTATCAATGCATGATGATGCAGGGCATTCTTGGGTCAAGTGATTGGTGACTTTCAAAGCCAGATAACTCTGCTGGTTTTGTCTTCGCTGTATGAACAGTGTCTTTTCGGTGGGTGACCTTGCTGCACATGCACACCGTGGGATTTATCTCTTTAAAATTCGTACTACTTATAAGTAGCAAGTCATTAACAGGCCTTCAGCCCGAATTCACTCAAGGCGTTAGAATTCCCTCGTAACCAAACGGTTTCTATGATTTTTCTATCCATACTCCCCTCCTCTTTAAGTCTCTTTAAGTACTCCGAACAAAGTCGTCATGTATTCAATTTCAGGCGAGTTCCAGTAACCAGTTGGTTTCTTGCTGTGTAGTATCGACTGGCTCATGTACCTATTCATATAACCACCATGAGGCTACTTTTTACTTCCGTACAGCTCCAGCTAACCTTCAAAGCGGATTGACGTTTACACGACAGCCATACAACTCACGTTTTCGTCAGTCGACCCACTGATCAACCTTTGGACGTTCCTTTTAGGTCATCAGTATCCTTTTCCAGGAGTTATCTTCGTAGGAAGAATGTATTGTCTTTCGTACGTAAGCAAGCTTGAGTCAGCACCCCAGATAACTTAAAATTCTGACTTCATTCTTCACGTATCTCAAGAGAAATTTCACAAGTTACAGTGATGTTCTTTGGAATATTTGCCACTCCTATGCAAGGCCGTAGAAACGTGCCTGTTCAGCCACGGTTTAAGGTGCTATCCCTCTCAAGCGCAGTCAATTCTATTTCCAGTGGTGGTCTCTCGGAGTATACTAGTGACCTTCCACCGAACTAGTGAACAATATAGTGGACTAAAATTCGAATGGTCCGAGTTCGATCGCCTTATGGAAGCTTGAATATTGAGTATTGTAAAGGTATCTTCAGCGATCATCGCTTTTGATTATATCACCGGTGGCGAAATTGACCGGATTATTCCTAATTTGAGACACTGCATATAGCTGATGACCCTAGTTTATGTGCTTCGTCATCCGTAATTCTGACAGCATTTCTAAACATACCTTCTGGAATTAGTTTTTCAAATCCATGTGTGGGGTACCACTGACATTTCTGTGTTGATTCTGATTCGTTACACAGTGTTGACGGATGGGAAATAAGGCCAATCTTTTTGGTACTCTGATCTTATGAAGATTGGGTATATTCACTTTTCGAGCTCACTGAAGTCGGCAAATTTATTGTTCCACTCAAAATAGCTGACGAAGTTCCCTCATTTTTTGTTTACTGTCTAACACACATATGTTGACCAGGTTGAACGAATTGCTGTCCTCCCCCTACACCCATATTTCCGAAAGTTTCTGCAGTCAGGTGCAACTACCGTTGAACCGTAGTAATGTCCTTCACTCTCACACAAACGAAGAACCAGTTCTGAACCGATAATTTTCAAAGATCCACATGTTTTCATGTCGACAACTTAGCATCTGCAACCAGTAGGAACTCTCACGGACATCTGACAACCATTTACATCTGGTATTTATGCACCAAGCGTTTTTTATTGTTATATCCACTTGCCTGGTCATCTTTATCTGTCGTTCGTGTGCAGTTGTCCTCACCAAGTCACCTCGATTATTTTTCGTTTACCTTTAATAGAGCCGCTCGAAAGAGAAAAAGTGGGAGCATGTGTCGCGGCTTGCAGCTCTGAAGGATAAGGCAGAGACCAGGGCAGGTGAAGCCGTTCAAGAGGCCACGTGAGTCCGTTGCCCATCGTTGACACATTCTGTCTACTCTAAGTAGTTTCTTTTGGGGGTTTCCTAAGCTCCCGTAGGTTTACAAATGCCTGACTTTAGCACAAACGTGCTTGGATCCTTCATCACAGTTTTTTCACTCCTGCGAATTCGTACTCGGCACGATCACAGTGAACTCATCTCATTTACCGATCGATGTCTGAACCTAGACTCTGAAGACAAGTAGTATATGGTAGACTCTGAACATACACTAAGTAATTTCATTCAGCTTTGTTTTGGGTCGCGTTTTCCACTCTCCACATGTAATTGATCTGCCACAAGTTTCAGCACTCCGATGTGTGGGAATCTTAAACAAACTTAACTCTCGGTAGTGATGTCGGTTGCGTGTTTACTATTCCAGTTGAATGGATACTATGACAGGAACTGCCGTTCCTTCAACTAGCAGCAAGGTAAAAGACCATCACTGTAAAGTAGAATCTCTGTCGCTTGTGAACTGTGGAAACCTTGCTCAGAATACAAAGTACAAAATACATTGCCTACGCAGCGTCACACACGTGCTAATTGCGTCGTATTCTGGATGCTGAAATAAATAGAATGATTATCTGCAGGCATTCGAACGCACTCGATTATTAGTTTGAACAGCCTCACCTATTGTTTCTGGTCCATTGTTCCTAACTTGGATTGGTAGATCGTTTACCTCACTTGTTATTATTTGCCTGGCCAAGTTTAGGGTGAACATGGTCCGTGATTGGATGTATGTGGCATACGTATGATGTAGTATTAAGACTGGCCGTGTTCATCCGGGCTGCTTGCCACAAACTGATTTTGTCATTGCTTAAAATCGTTTGACCCATGCGCTGAGTTTTTGATGCAATCGTAATTTGCATGGCAACTTTGCTATATTTTCTGTCCTACTTTGTCAAGTCAACAGTGTCGGTTGGCCCTATTGTGTTCCGTTTGAGCTCGCTGCTTGAACTATCCTCATGATTTTTGTTTATTTCACTTACTGCACAGACAATATCTGGATGCTTTGAGAGAATCTCTTCATCAGTTGGAACAGTCGGAAAGCTTTCTTGACTCTGATCTATTCCCCCAGGGGATAAGGTCGCTTGGGAAGCTGCGTTATGATCTGGATGGCTCAATACTTGAGGTGCGTCTTTTGTGGCACAATTACTGCTGTCTGGATCACTTGCCCTAGAGATCTCTCTTTCTTCATTCATTCGAGAGAGTCCGGTTATTTTAAATTATGTGGAAATCTCGAGTTTGGAACCACTTTCAGACGGACCAGACTTAAACATGTGTACCAAGAAGTTAGGAATGGAAGCGGAAACTCGACTGACTCATGGCTTCCTTCCCCACATTTGTGTTATTTCTCAAAACCTGGTGCTAATGGTTGCCCAGGATTTTTGAGTTGCACTGTTTGGTGCTACTCCGAGTTACGTCGGAAACATCCACCCACACATTCCTCAGTTTGGTCTGTCTATCCGTATACTGTGCATAAGTGGTGCTATCACGTCTGTTCTGTTCCCTTGAGGCCTTAGCTTTTCCACTGTGGTCCAGACTGTTCGTCTTGTGTTTTGCAGTGGCTATCATCTATATCCATCTATATATGTGTTTGACAGAAAGCGTCCTATTGTTCTCAACGTTCTTTACTACATTTCATTAAGCTTGCATAAACTCCTAATCCATTTACGCATTACCTCCGTTTGTCCTGATTTTATTTGCAGGTTCGGAAATTGCAAAACGAACTCAGCATGTTAATGCGATACAGGGACCTGGCCTCAAAGACTCACGAAACGTTACTAAAGGATTTGACCAGTATCCACGAGAACACTGACTTGGATAGGGCATCAAAAGGTTCGTCACATTAGTCCGAAACAGTGAATGTTAACAATTATAACTTTCAACTTGTGAATCTGAAAGGGCTACAGTGGATGATTGTTTCATGAGACAAATACTAATTGCAAAAACTATCGTCAAAATAGTTGTGCTTGTGTAGGAAGACAATTATGTAGCAGTTCATCTGTCAGTCTATTTTTGTTTCGCAGTTTGAGCTGAACCATCTTTGAGGCAAAGCAAGGTTAACTTCTGTTGGTGCTAGCGTCATTTAACTAACTTCTCGGTCTGGTTCAATGCCTCACTGTGGATCTAGTTGGTTTGAATAGCTCAGACTGGGTGCGTGTGGCTGAGCTAGAACACATGTTGTACGTACCCTTGTTTTTCTTCCGGAAACCTGTTCGATTGTGGATATTCGACAAACGCGTTTAGACTCCGAGTCTAGCGGACCGTCGACACACCAGACGAATTCGGTACATCTTGAAGGTGATAGCTTTCAGATAATATAATTGAGTTGCACTTGTGTAGAGACTATCTTGGCGGGTTTGTGATTATTCCGATGAGATCACTGTGAACAATTTAAAGAAATTCCCCAAACTACCTACCAATAAAGTTAGATCCGGATGACCACCAAAGGCAGCAAAACAGTCATCCAAGGTATGTCACCACTCGAACCCCTCCCCCTCCATCCAACTTCTCCAGTCACTTTCTTCTTTAAAGTTGGTGTCGTTCGTTGCGCATGATTTTTACACTGGTTCGTTTTTAAGATGTTTGTTTACTTTTCACTGGTCAGTATACAATCTGGGATTTCCGTTCTTTGCGCCTATTCTCTCGTTTACAGACGGATCGTCACTTAGCATCGGTGAGCTGAACTCACTGATTGTGGTTGCTCATAATCAAATCGGTAAGCTGAAAGCAATATTAGCCGAAGTGGAGGAGAAAGAAAAAGTTCGCTTGATCTCTGCTCTCGAATCTCAACGACGGGTAGACGAGCAGCTGATCGCTGACTACTTGAAGCGGGAACTGGAACAGGAGCGAAATGAATTCAGGTTGCAGCGATTCAATTGGGTAAGTCATTATGATTAATTGGTTATTCGATGTTTCTGGTCCCCAAGTGCCTATTCTCTGTCTCTTCTTGGCGGCACAGGATTTTGTCAAATGTGTTTTCACACTGCTTAATGTTCGAACATTCAATTAATCAATCTTGCGAATGTCATATTCCATTCATTCTGACACGGCGTGTCTATTCGGATGGTCTACACACTGCCTCCATTGGAATGTCAAGTTGCATCCAGCATTTCCAAAACGATGGAACCGTTTTGGCCTTTGGCTTTTTTGGACTACTCACAGACGGCCCATCATCTAATTTCCAGCCTTTCTCTTCTGCGCCTAAACACGGTCAAAACGGTTAAAACTTCTTGGCTTGTTCTGAATGATTTCATCTTATGCCGCCCAAAACAAATCTGCAATTTACCTTTCTCTATGTATAAAGGAATTGGAGCTACGGGAAGCCATTGAACAGGAACTTCGCAAGACTCGTGCTCAATACAGCGATCACTTGTCAAAAATGCTGCGTTTGAAGCAAGACGAAATGGAGCACCAGTTCACCTTCCGTCTTCGTGAGGCACTTGCACAAGAGAAGGTTGCCTTCACAGCTGCCTTATCAGGGTGGACTAAACGCATGGAAGCCATCGAAGATGTGGTTGATGGTGAGTTTTTTTCTCGACGTGCTGCTAATAACATGTTTTTCTTTCCTGTTGCAATCGGTATTAGAGACACCAGTATTTTAAAACCTCGAATGAAGATGTGTCAGTCCATTCGACTTCTAATCCGTGAGATTGAATAATGTACACTGAGCACCCGCTTCGGTATATCCGGAACACAGTATTTTATGGTTACACGTCCAATGTGACGAGGTCGCAGCATGCCTTTGATGATGTAAGGTCCAGGACTACGTGGTAGTTTCATGCTTGCTTGAAGATGAAACCCGTTTTTAACACACCAATGGTAGGGCGAAAAGTGCATTCAGTGACAGACAACTGTGTGAACAGAAATAGGAAGAATCTCACCATTCCCTCAGGTGTAGATGGCAGTTCGATAAATCTTGTGCTTTTTATCTGAAAATGCCTATATTTCCAAAAATTGAAGTCTATGCCAAAGGTAATTTCCTTAACAGCTCGTGTGCGATTCACTCACCGTACCGTCACTTTTTTCGAAGCTAAGAGTGGAATTCCTCTGCAGTCGATTTTTATGAATTATAATGATTACTCATTTGCCATGTTTTCGACAAGACCGAATTTCCGCCTAATAGGTTAAATTATTCCATTTTATTCACTTGATCTCGAGCTTTTAAGGTCAGGTGACAGACTGATCGTTCGTGGGATGGTGGTGTATATTCTATTCAACGGCTGGCTGCCCACCAGCCGTTAGATTTCCTCACCAATTAATGACCGAGGTTGACATACGCTTACTCTGATGTTTTGGGCAAAACGGGTTTATTGTTTCTTTCTCTTATCTTTTTTTGGGTGATTCGTATTCCATCCACCGTTCCGTAACAGTCACCATTAACTCTCCATCAACCCTCAACTATTGCCCATGTGTATCCAATAGAACGTTAGACCACCTGCCTGCACACGTCCTCAACCGAAATATCGCTGCAGTATTGCTTGCGTAGTGCCTCTCGTGCGGGGTGTGGATAACGTGTTTATCGCAACAAGTCTCGATCGCTGCGTTTGTTTTGGAGCTGAAACTCCACCTACACTGTTATGGTCTTCCCTACTGCTTCGAGTGCATTTTACTTTCCGATTGGCCATGCTGGCTTGCTCTGGTTACTACTCCCCATCCCACCAGGTTTATTAGTTCCCCTACGTTCCTCGCTACTCTTAAGTCGTGGTGTGTTGTTACTGTGGCGAAAAGCTAGGAATTAGATTGCAATTTCAATGGTAAAAACGGGTACAGGAGCGTACACTTAAGAACTCTCAAAGACTGACATGACAGCGTATTAAAAGCCGACAAAGGAGTCACAGAAACCGAAGTGCTCGGGGACTGAGACTGCCCGTGCTTCGTATTATATGGTGATGCAAGAGTTTAAAATGAGCATCAAATTACTTCTTTAGAATGATGAGTGAGGGAGATGAAACGTCAAAGGTAGGAAGAGCATTTGAGATATTCATAAGAACGGCGCTATAACAAGAGTTGGTTTGCCTATTCGGATTTCGATGTGCGAAACCAGGTCGCCTCGAAATCGCCGATATTGTCCACAGAGCCTAAGGAGTCCATGTGTAGGTTGGAATTCTAATGCCGCTCACTGGTTTAGACGCTCGACTTTTGGGGAAAATGGAATGTTGCTTAGCCTTAGCCAGGGTTTCCAGATTTGGATGGTATATCCACCATGAGGTTATAAACTGATGACCAATTGCTGGCTGAAACTTCCAAAAGGCTTCACGAAGAATCCAAAGATGAATATTTCACATCGCGGGAGTCTGCGCACATGATTGAATAGCTCGGGACCATCTATCTGTGGGCACCGATGTGGTTTTTATGGCAAACAGGTACTGTCTAGTTTTCAGGATGGTCAATTGTATACGATGGCACTTTGTTTCCGGAGGCCAGCCGCCATTAATAACTGAACAGCACGTCAATCGGACGGGTGTATCTCGTGCGGGCTACGGACCAAAGGAAGGCATGCCCTGGTTGTTCAGAATGCCAGCCAATCTGGATCGGGCATCTTTAGCTCGACGCTTCTCACCCCCCATGGAGATCGTAGCACGACCTTGTGGAACATTCTGTGGTGACCTCATAAATACGGTTGTACTAATCTTCCTTTGTCTCCATAGACGGTTGTTTGAAGCTACCGTGTGTTTTGATATACCATCGTGGGCGGAGCAGGAAGTCAATGACCCACAGAGAGTTGCACGACCGTTCGGCCAGCCGCAACACTAACACTGCTAGAATTCATGTGTATGCTTTTATCTACCACCAGGACACTCAAGGTCCAGAACGCTGTACGCATACATATTTTTGTGGGACATGTCGAGATGGGTGTTCACTTCGTGGGACTATTTAATTGGTGAGGAGGAGTCGTACGGTGACAAGAGGATTGGTTCGATATCGTTCACCACTTTAGGCCTCAAACGCAGTAGTCGCATTCTCCGAAGTTTGGGGATTTCGACTGGCGCGTAAAACACGTCGTCGTTTCAAGCCAAACCTTGTTTCGTAGTAATGTACAAGGAGCTTCCCATTTTTTGAACCCCCCTGCTGTCTTCGTCCTATTACTGGAGAGCTTACGTTCGGAGTCTTTGAGTAGGCTTCGGCCCTGCCTAATAATTTCTCGCCGGAACTGTTGTATTATTGTTTGTTTATTTCGTTGCTGATAGGCAGGTCAGCTGCTATTTCCGGTGGTTATCGAATTTACTTTTGGTGCGTCCATCGCTGAAATGCACTAGAACAAGACACAGAGTAAGTAGTGTGCGGTCGTGTAAGCTGTGAAGTTAGATGTAGTTCAACACCGTTTGCTTGTTTTTGCGGAAGTTCGGCTTTGGGTTAGTTGGGTTTTTTGGATGCTTCAGACGGCCTGGATTGTTTGTTGCTCACGTCAAATTTGGAGGTGTCGTTCAGAGAGAGTGGCAATCCTTAGACTTGGTTACGCTCTAGTTGTGTGTATTACAACAACCCTGTAATATATGTTTCGTACCTCTCCCTATAATCTTTTCCGATGACACTCACTTTCTTCATATCTCGAGCTCAGGTCGCGCTGAACTAGATCGCATTGCGAAGGAAACTCAGGCATTGTGGATCGCATGTGAGGCGCTTGCATGCAATCTTTCTTCTAGCGTCCCGACCGTTGGGACTGGTCTTAGTGGTTCAGCTACGACAGGCCCCCTTTCTGACTATGTAGAAGCGATCAGAGAAGCCGCATCTACCGGAAGCCATCCGTTCGCCCTGGCTATCCTTGAGCAAATCCCCCAAGAGGTTTCGAAGCAAGGCGTATGGATCGAGCGTGGGCTGAAGGAACGTTTTGAAAAGGTTTGTTTTTTGGGTGCCTTGGCCACAATCATCGTCGTTTCATTTAACCATAAATATTTGCATGCTCTCACCACGTCAGTTTATTCACACTGGTACAAAACCCAGTAAAACAAATCTTTTCACACTTCTCCGCAGAATGAGGCCGGTGTTTACGGATCTACCACTCACCATAAATCTAGTGTGGCTTATGTTACCTCGTCAACACTGTTTTGTTCGGCTGAGAGTTCGTTACTCTATCAGTCTTGCCGAAGCTCTAAGCATATCAGATGACGTCATATTTTATTCGTGTTAAATTGTCATATTTTGTTGTACCGTCTCTCGTGTAATGCTATTTTTTCCTTCGTATCTACGCAAACCTTATAAAGGTATACCGGGTATGCAGACGCGTTGCTTTGGTTGACGAAACCAGCGGCTCCTTGTACACTTACATGTTGTCTTGGCTGCAGTCCGCACTCACACTGGACGTATTCACGAATAAATACCTACGTACGTGGTTCAAATCACCCTCCATCCCGCAGCTGACCGGTGAGTCTGAACTGGCTGACAAGCCAAACCCCCCAGAACTGGATACATTTTCTTTGCTACGCAGTGCCAAGGCTGCTTTGACTACTGCGAAGGAACAGAACATCAATGACGATGAGCAGATTGGAGGCGACGACTCGGATGATGGGATTGAACTAGCTGTGCGTCTTCTTGGTCAGCTTCGAGGTCAGGCCCGTGTTGTGGCTTCAGACTGGCTCGACGATGCTCGTCGGTATTTGGAAACGAAACAGGCTGTACATGCTCTACTTGCCTACGCGGCAGCTAGGGGTATGTCAACGTACGAGAAACGGCTATGAAGCAACCGAGCTATATTTGTTCAACTACATGTATGTGTTCGGTACACATAGCGTTAACTAACCTGCTCGCAGATACTGTAGTATTATTTGTGTTAGTTTAAGGAACACAATGATATTGTCTGCATCGCTGCTCTGTTGACCAGACTCGCAAAATGAGACCCATCGCGACCAGTGTGGTTTTCTTTCCCGAATTTCAGAGCCCGCGCATCGTTTTCTAGAACTGCTTGACTTCCTTGCTCCCGGTCAGATAAACTGTACAGCTTTAGAGCATGAACGTTCGTTGTGTCCCAATAAGAATGTTTTGCTTGCATTTTCTTCGTTTTTAACAACCTACGGTTTTGTGGGATTCTGTTGAAAACATGCTGAATTTCGAAAGACGTTATTCGCTTTAAGACAAAGCGACGGTGAGAATAAAGAACAGTACTTTCACTGACCTCACTTAAGTGTACCATTGCTTTGAAACCAACAGGTGATCAAGTACAGTTGGATAAGGGAACATAAAGTGAGTATGAGTGACATGGACCCTGACTGATTACTTTGTACAGGCCAATTTAGAGCATCACACATACCGAGGTCGTACATTCTTGACAGTACGTTCGGGCCGTATAACACACCGTAACCCAAAAATAGCAGATGGAACTTTTTTGGAAATAAAACAACAGTTGTTTTTGAGTTGCTCCTTTAAAATCACTATAGAAATGAACTACTTGGCAAATTGCCGAAACTTCATCAGAGACGGACGCAGCAACAAAGGATTCGCATAAAAACAGAATTATTTAGTATACCTTTACCTGAGAGAAACGGCTGGGGTACTTGATTGCGCAAAAAGACGATGGATGCCTGGTGAGGTTCCACGATTTCGCTTGGATGTTTTAGGCCATCTTTAGGGATGCCTATAGGTTATTCCGATGCACATAGGAATACATGTAGGAAAACATAAAGCAATATCTGACAATTCGGTTGATTATTTTCAACCCGGTAAGGTTACCCGAAATACTGGGATAGCTTTGGTGGTAACAGTAAGTTGATCTACTGATGTTCTTACGATTTTCTTTCATGTCACCGAAAGTGTTCCTGTAAATTTCATAGTTCGTCATTCATGGTGTAAATGCTCTGTACACTGGGTATTCGAATACAAGAAAATACTTCAGAACAAATAGGTAGACAGTCAAGGGCTAATACTCGTGGTGTTCGTCTTGCACCAGGTTGATGCGATTGCCAAACCCTGAAACCCCACCATGGGAAATAGAACGGTGTGACCGAAACTCGGGGAAAAACGAGGACAAGAGCTATCACATGACCTTCTCGTTATGAAGGCTAAGCTAGCCAGGAGGCAAGCATTTCCTACAAAACAAATGACAGTGCAATGACAGTAACGACATACCGACAAATATCCTGCCGCCAATCTAGGAGGTTCAACAGTAAAAGCTGCGCAAACGGTTATCTAAAAGAGGCTAATCGGTCGGTCTGGGAACGCAAACGATACACACAACGACACTCCAGCAACTTCACCAACCAGGGTCTCGGTACATCAAGAAAATATGCTGAGTTAACCGTTGGTTGTAAGTCCCGTCACTCCCCGAACCTGGACATTATATGACCGATCGCATCCGAAATAGTAACTGAGCGTCTACCCAATCTAATGGCTTCCTGCTACACTACTAGTCACTGGGCTACCAGCAAAGTTGGTACAAAACCAGTAAGATTAGCAAATTCTGCTTTCTCAGATATCTTGACCTGGCAGCTAACAGGAAGGGGCCTATGATTGACCGAAGAAGTCCTATTGATCAGAAAGATGGCCTTTCAGGTGGGTGGAAAATGCCTGAGGTGAACGCTAGGGAAGACTTGTCTGGTGATTTATACACTCATCTGCGTACCAGTTTGGTTTTGATGGGAGACTTTGGAACTCAGCCGAATCTTTCGTTTATGATGTTCTTCTAGTCAGAAAGGTGGACTTTCAGGGTGGTGGGAAATGCGTAAGGGAATACTTATCTTACTTACTTCAGTGGTGTCCTCATTTATGAGTTTATCTGAGTGCATTCCTCTTGGAAACATTTGTGATAATTTGTCGGGATATCCAAAAATGGGAGAATATTTTCCCATGCAATCATATAATGCTTTCAAAAGTTCCCTAATGCTCAACAGTTGCGCACCAGTGTGACTGTTTCTATTCCTATAGGCCCATTTTAGTACTTTATTCTTAGGATGTCCTTGAATAAATCGCCTTATGTAGCGCATCTTGTTCTTTACACGGGGCCGTATGGTCTGTTCACCACTGATAAGTTGTACACTTCTAGCCAGGATGACGTACTCCAGCTTCAGCTGTGTCCGATTTTCGTGCGATTATATGATCGCCTGTAGACACTGTTGATCAAATTTTATTACTGTCCATTCGTTCCAAGTTCATCCAGATGTGCGAACTTTTGGTGCCTTTCGTCTCGAGCTCTTTAAGTTCCTTTACCCCAGCAAAACAGGTTATCGTTTTGTGTGGATCGGTAGTAGCCAGTTGGTAATCGTGTGTAATGGTCAGCAATATATTATTCACAGCTATAAGTTTCACATAGAATTCGGCCGGGAAAATGGTGATGCATACTCTTATGTTGGTTTGTAATTGATAATTGGCTGAAAAGCAGATCCGGATGAACTAGAGGTCAACCGGCTACGCAGCTGTAGATTAATCACAGTGTTTGGGTGAACAGTTTTTGATTGTTCTTCATTTGTTTTCTCCTGAACGATGTCTTCCGAAGATTCTGGGAGGAGACAAGAAAGCTGAGATTATGTCACAGTTTCAATGAATAATCTTCCTTCTGCATGTAAATAAGAAAAGTAAAACCACTGCCTATGGATAGTCAAACACAAATCGCAATTCTAGATGCCTATTCAGTGAAGAACAACAAGTGTACCCTGACCCACTCGGGTGTTCAGAACTTCATCCTAGTGAACTGCGTTCCGCTTCTACTTGGTCGACCTGTTAACCGCGGCATCGTTCTTTTTGTTATTATCTGTAGTCACCACTTGTGGTTAATCGCGGTTACCTTGCAACAGAACTGTCGAAGTCAGTCGTAAGCGCACAGTTTGTTAAATGTTGCACCAGTCGTCGTTTACTGGGATTGGGAAGCAATATCCAAAATGACGAACCTATTTACTTCATTTTTTCGTTGTCTTCCCCAGCTCAACTTCGAGTAGTTGCACGAACAGAAAAGTCTGGTTATTGTCTCTAACACCGTATGCTTTTTAGGTCACAGATGGTGTTTGTACTCTAAATTACAGGAACTTATGATCATCACCACCGACAGCACACCACTATTGTTCAACACTGATGTTCAGCAAAATAATATTTTTGAGAACGTTATTGTGTAGAAAAGTATGAAAGTGGATCGGGATGTGACTTGGTGCTAGCCTAGCACAATCATTCTAAGGTTCCTACATATCCAGACAGGCTGGGTAGAAACTGTCAACAAAAACGCCATTGAATTTGGTTAGCATCTGTGCCTTACAACGCTTCAAGTCATGCACTGTGGAGAAAAATGAACCCCCTATCTTGGAAGGATTGTCACACCCTAACTTTCCGTAAGCTGTTTCATACCTCCACGTTATATCAAAGGTTGGCCACTCTGAATTGGGCTCGGAAAGTAGTACTACTTTCGACAAACGATTGTTCGGCATGCGCAATAGACGACCTGGCCACCATAGCTTTTACTGCTGGACCCACTCCTTGATTGAAGTCCCTGTTGAACAACGGTTACTCGCTTCCTAAGCTGATTGAAGTCTCTGTTGAACAACGGTTACTCGCTTCCTAAGTTTCTCCTTGGAGATTTGTCTGCACCAGCCTACACTAGCTGTACTTCTGAGAAAACGGTTGTCAAAGACCTGAACACGTTTCAGTTCCGCTACTCGAACAGGCCACATCTCACAGCCATAGGACAAAACAACCCATAGTGTAGCCTGGCACGCATGTCCCTTGAGACCCAGAGATATACTTCTGTGCCATCATCTGTCACACTAAAGTAGGAGGAGTTAATGCTCTTTCCAAGCTACGTCAATCGGTCCACAAACTCCTTGGAGTGTAAGAAGTGTGTCAAGTATACGTATGCGTAGGAGCATACTCTTACACGTTGTGGTTGTAAAACATACCAGAGCGTTCATCCAAAAACATCTATGCCTTTTCTTCGATGACGTGAACGATATCGACTGCATATTCCAGATAGGCAAGGGCTTTGTCAGCAGCTATTGGAACATGGAGCGTGACATGGAACACCTCCGGTGACATTGAACAAGTAGCCAATCTGAACGTCATGTCAATTGTGTATGCTGGATGCTACGGTTCTGCACAACCCTCCGTTTTGACTGATATGCTTGTCAAGTGGAATAAAACAGAATCCCGTTCTGTATGGCTAATTGAATACCAATCAACGGAATCGTCGATATCTGGGCACCCACCTAAGCCAGCAACAGCGATCTCATGAAATCAGAAACGGGACAGCGTGGGGAGAGGTGGTACAATCCAGTGTCGACAGCTTCGAGTAGGACAGAGATTAGCAGTACTCGAAATATAGTGCGAGCAGTTGGACCTGGAAACGTAAGAGCTAGTTTTGCAGCGGCTATGGTTGTCGTTGTGTACATTGTCCCGAAGTGGTTGGCCATCAGCGAGTATACAATGATCCCTCGGTGAAACGTCACTGGCCAAATTAAGTTTACCAGACCTGCCATAGCTGCCTGACGTTACCAGGTGGCTGATACTGCGAAGCAGATACTCGAGATCTCGGCCGCTTAGTGGTTTTCACGCAGACCTTCACATGCTGAGCACTTCGGTTTGTTAGAACAGCTGCACATGTTTTATTTCCTGAAGGTAGATGGTGTTTGGACGGTTGAATGTTTGGCTGGTCGCAAACCGCGTCTAGTGTTACTGGTCTTCCGCGAGGGTCTTTCGGTATAATTTGATTCGATAGCCAAGTCCGGATACGGGCGCCAGCCAATTAGGTCAAGGCGCACGCGCGTGCGCTTGACATGGTGAGTAACCTCCTATGGTGCCATACCAATTAATTGTAAGGTAACTTACCGCGGTTCATTTAATTGCCAGCCGTTCTATCGTTAAGCCAACTCACCGAGGAGAAATATTATGGCCTGGTAGATCAGGTCCTAACCGCTGTATGGCTGAGTCAATCACGACTAGATCTATAAATTATGTTTGGCCCCAAATAACATGTAATACTCATCCTAACGCCACACAGGGATTTGTTCGCAAAGCCCCAACCAAGATGGAGGCGATGGTTAGCCGGTGGATAGGTTAAAATCCATGGAAGTCTTGACCAGACTACTTGGCAAGACTGACAAATGTTGACTGCAAAGTTGGAGGCGGATCAGATTGTAGCACTCCTCGATAAGTGAAGCGCTTTCGAATGTGGCAACCTCTCACGGTCAGTGGGAAGTCTCTGTCCAATAACTAGTATGCCTATCCTAGGGAGCTCTGTCCCTCGGTTTCACTCCCTATACCTCCACTTCACAACTCTCACGTTTCTCCCATTTTGCCTTGCTTATGCTTTCTTTTCAGCCTCGACTATTCATGGCCGAGGGCAGCAACAGCCACTTACTCACAGGCGTCACCTAGCACTGAAAATGATAGTGATAATCATAATGGTTATCATCACCATCGTCATTACCCATGTGCTGAGTTCGATGCGATTATTTCAAGAGCCTCACTGGTAAAAGAAATGCAGATGATTCTTATTTGTCTGTTGACTCAACACTTGGCACTTTTTAGAACGAGGTGCTAACAGTACCGCTGTGTTGCTCTGTTGGAGGACGTAAACTCAAGTGAGAAACAACAATCACGACTGATAAACCCCGTCAGTCTGCTCTCGATATTGTCAAGTATTCTAGTTTAAAGTCCGAAAAATATCATCTAAAGTGAAAAGATGGGAATAAAAATTGCTCACCATCTGCGATTCATGAAGAGATAAGCGGCATGAAATCTGGTTGAATACCGTAGAATCACTTCTCGAACTACCACTTACTCATTTCGGGTGAGATCCCACCTATGTGCAAAGTCTCAGGGTTCTGTGTTGATCCAAGCTCTTGACGAAATTTTGTGAGTCGACGGCTCTTTGTCGAACACAGTGGACGAACTGCATAGGTCACATCTCCAGGTTTTCTGCTAGTATAATTCTTTCGACAGTTGACCTGATAGCAATGGACATGTACAGGATTACGTGAGTACGTTGTCTCGAAGCAACTCAGTATTTCCTAACCAGAATTGGGTTGCTTTACGAGGACTTAAGGGGGCGGAAAAATAGTTCACTGCAAGGGAAGTGTTCTTCGAGCTACAACGCACAATAAATCTGTTCTTTACAGTATTGTCTAGCCTGGACACTAAGAAAGCACTTTAGAATATCATCCGGAAAAAACTACGATAGCCCAATAACTCACCGTTTATGACTGAAAAAGGAATCAGAAATAATCTGTGGTTTCTATGTGTATTGAACCCAGTCATTTATTCCCTCCATCTGCTGTGCGATTTCCTCTGTAGTTATTTACGGAGAAGTGCACTTTATTCCAGCAATAGACGGAATGACTTCGAAGAGTTGGTGGCAACTAGGTGTCCAATCGATATGTGAGGCTTCATAGTCAGACAGAGAACTGTCTGCGCATGTTTGACGGCTGCGCGTCAGTTTTTTTAGCTACCAATAGGCTTCCTTCCACTTGGTGCAGTCTGGAATGGCTTTTACTGATAGGTACAACTCCTTCAGCAACGAAAGAACTCCATATCTTTGTTTTCTGATTTGAATGAGAACATGTCATGGTAGGTTGTGCAACTGCGGTTAATTCATGTTTAAAATATGAGGAGCACTATATGGATACTTTATTCTCATTGGAGCTCATCGACAGTATTCATCCCTTAGACTTCTGAAGCGAATCAAGCAACCGAATTTCCAGGTACGAGTGTACACAAAACACCATTCGGCCATTAGCAGTGCGATTAAATTGTGCCTAAACAATGTGTAACCCCACACTAGTTCACTCGGTTACTTCATACTTCATGATCTTGTGTTAGTCAGCTAGGATTCCCATGCAACACGGCATGTTTTTCTTTGAAGCAGGTTACTTGTATTTTGTGAGTAGTGTGGCTATTCAACTCTGTTATTTACATCCTACAGCATGACTGGCATGGTTGAACCGATCACAAAGGTTCACACTTGTGGACCCGCACTTTGCGCGTCTCTGAAAGACCAAGCCCGGCCGATTTTTTGGCTACAAAACTGAGTCATGCATCAGGTGCACCAGAGCGACAGTAGGTCATTCATGCTAGCTGGGTAGTCCATTCACTTCTATGTCAAGATTTCCCAAAGAAAGTGATTATCCACCTTCGTTCACTTTCGGATCTCTCTGGTTGTTGCGGCCCCTTAGTTTCCGTATGCGGTCCACCTCGCGCAGCTTCAGTCGACTGGGTGTATCACCTACCGGAGAGTGTAGGATAACTGCAGACCTACTCTGAGGTTTAGGTCATTTACTTTTTGGCTAGGAAGATATCCATTGCTTTGTATTTTTCTACTCGACCCCATCTATGATACTTGACAGGATTGATGTTGTTGCCCTTAATATGACGGTTCTTAAAAAATGCCAGAAAAGCAGTGCCGCCTTCGTACAACTGCAATTCCACGGCGAACAACCAGTCACTCAATTCACGACTACCCGTTTCTCCAATAATCGACTAGTCCTATTTGCTATGTTTTATGTTCAAAGTGCATTTAGGTTAGGCTGTTCTCGTCCGATGTTCTACATCATTTGTTGGTTTAGCACCTCAAAATATTTCGCCTCCTTCCTAATGTTCCGCTAAAGTGAATGTTGTTTAAGCGAGGCCTCTACTTGGGATATCAGTTTGTGGAAAATATACCCTGTGGTTTTTGCTGGGAAAAGAACCTCTTCTGGGTTTTCTTATCGGCGGTGTTTTTATCTATTAGCAGGCTTTTGGTGAGTACTACTAGATTATTAGTCGCTTTTTGTGGAACTTCCGGTAAGATGTGTGTCGTGAGCTGACGTACTTACCTACGCGTAAAGCTGGAATCGACAAATCTGCTGCACATATTGTTCTTCATACACAAACTATCTGAGCACTGCATAAAAACCGAAGTTCCTCAGCCAATATAAGCCTATGTCTCTGGATTGTCCATATTCGAACCTCAGGAAGTATGTTCATGTCTTTTCGGAATACTGGCTCCGTGTGATAACCTTATGCTCCACCCTGGTCTGTGGCAACTTCATGCACTCTGACAGATCGTATCTCAGATAATTTATCTTTTCGGACCTTTTGGATTTCCCAACTCGATATCAGTTTGGACCCGACCGTGTATTTGCCAGCCACGCATTCATATACGCCTGGGGACGCAACACTCCGTTGTTGATCATTCCATGGATAGAATTCTCTCTCGAGTGTACCGAAAATCAACCTGTAGCATGTCACAAGAAAGCTACTACCCAAAGGCGGAATATACTATCAACTGACACTGAAGACTACAGCTATTCCTGAATTGATGACGGTGACCTATCAGTGAACTGTGACATATTCCCATGCTACCTATTTTTCTGTTGTGGATAGTGATCCTTGTCGACGAAACACCATTCTACCTTTATCAGGGCCGAGTTTCTAGACAAAACTATCTTGTTCCATCTTGTATTCAAACGGTACAAACATCCGGAAGGCGATCAGTGCTCTCTTGGGTCAGGAAAAATAGAATGAAACTTCCGAGGTGGATATGGATCAATGAAATCACTGGCCTGTCACTAACACTAGTAACGTTATCAGTTTACACAGATATACAATATACCCGTCGGACTTTAAAAGTCATGGATTACCGAAGCGTGTCTTTCTGTTTGTTCCTGCTATCGATTCTACCGGGTTTTGCTCCTCTGGAAGTAACGTAAGTTCGACTTGCATGGAACTTTCCTGCCACTCTTGCAAGATTACTTAACCGAGTGTAAACAGGATGCACAGATCAGTGGCAAATGATCATTTACCATCGTATGGACCCACATTTTTTGCTCAGAGTACTCAAGAACCGTGCTAAACTATACCGATATATGGCTTTTGGAAAGGCCTATTTACTAGGTACTAAATTCAGCCTATTTTAGGCCACTTGATTTTCGTCATAATGCATTTCATTCGCGCGCGCTGAAGTCGGTGACACTTAAACGGCCGACATTCGAGTGGTTTAGAACCCCTGATCTCCCTTGCAGTCATCAAGTATTGCCCCTTAACACAAGTCAAATGCAACAACTACCTCGTATCTAAGTCACCACCTTTCTTTTTCTACAGATGGAAATATTGGTAGCTCAGGTAGCGTAGGTGGTCGTTGGCTTGTTCGCTGAGCTGGGTAATTTGATTGCAAACGTTTCATCACCAGTCGAGGTGACATTATCAGTGCGTTATTGGGGAATGTAGTGATGCGTATCAATGGGTTGGTGGTTGTGCCCATTGCTACGCACCACTACGCTCCCCAATAACGCACTGATGATGTCACCTCGACTGGTGATGAAACGTTTGCAATCGAATTGCCCAGTTCAGCGAACAAGCCAACGACCATCACCTCTCTGTCCTGGCATGATCAAGTAGGGGACTTTTTATCAGAAGGTTGATTTTTCCAGGCATTTCCCTTCATATACTCAACTCTCTTATTCTTGTTACTATCTTAACCTTAGTAGTGCACTACCGACTTCCAGTGTTTGTATACTAGTAGATGGTGACTCTGTAGCCACCAAAAGTTGCAATACAATGCTGCTCTCTTCTGGTAATATACTACCTACTTGTCTCTTGGGTTCGAACCGCGTACTTTCCGGTCAGTAAGTTCGCGCCTTATCCTCTGAGCTATTTCCAGCTTGCTAGGAATGGATGGATTTGTATGGATTTGTAACCTTTTACAAATAGCTCATCTAGGAGTTCGACGGTGGTATTAACTAAAGAAAAACTTTTGCCTAATTATCGTGTGCTTTCCTTTACACTAAGGTTTATCTTTCCTGGTGTTTTGTTGTCACCGTGATGGTGGTCTTCATAGGCACCAGATCCGAAGGTTTCTTTAAGTTAGTACGGCTAAAGTAATGTGAATCGAAAAAATACTTTACAAAGCTGACTGCAGAAATTGAGGACAATTGGCTTTACAGAAAATGTTAACATGAGCACCCAAAATGGTCGACGAACAGGCCTATATATACACTCACCTCATTTCAGTGGTAACTTGCACCTGCATCGTAATGCTTCTCTAGCAGCCTCACTAATCCGCATACTGCTTTTAGCCTTTTTGCACGCAACTGTTTATGCTGTTAGTCACAGATGACGACGCCATCCCAGTATGGTATTTATTCAGGTACTTGAACAAGCCACCGCTGAAGAGGCAAAGAGATTCCGCTTGTTGCAGGCAAGTGTCACTTCCGACGGAAGTAACAACATCGAAATTACCTAACAGAGGCTGGTTCTGGATTCGCGCTGTCCACCCACCTCAATACGGCCTTTTACTCTTGCTCAGCGTATAGGGAACATCAGAAGCAGTCGAACTAGTTTTCATACACTGCAGTTCGATGTTCTAGAGAACATCAGCGTCCCGACACATTAATGCTATATATAGTCGGAATAGAAGACCTAACGAAAGAAAATGACACAATGGAAGAGCCATTATTTGTTTCTACGGCCATAATCAAATCGACTTATCGTTTGCATGTTTGACTAGTTGCAATAAACTTTTGATCTGGCAATCAGGCCTCTCGTTACACCAGATTGATGACCCCCTTACGTTCGTAACAAACGATCATCCCAAAGTGACTTGCAATGCAGGATACAGTTCCGCAATCAAAAGCCTGTTTTTTGGTAGCTTCGGGATGCATCTGCACTGTAAACAAGAGTGAAAATATTTCTGAGATATCTTTTCTGGTTGTAGATATGCCACAGGTTAGCTGTCCGAGGAAATTACCTCTCGTTCTCTGCATTTAGAGAGGATAAGCTAAATCATAGGCCATTGTGACACTCTCTCATCTGGTGAGTGCAGTGCAACAGTGGGCATTCAGGCCTCATCCGCATACTACATCCGTACCAGGACAAACAGTTTGGTCGTAAGATTCAGGGGCATATGCCTCGCGAAACACTACTTGACCTCCCGCATACATAATTCAATAGAATATGACGGTGACCAAATCGGAATACTTGACAACATATTGAAAAAAATTGTGTAACTTTCATTCTGCGCGAATCACATACGGACTGAACAACCACATCAATCAGTAGTGCTTCTCGGAACTCTGATTAGAAGCTTGTAAAAATGGATCAGCCTAGTGGGTTATTGTCGTAAATCGCTTACCTGAAATATAGAGGCAGCACGATTAGGAGTTACAGAAATCCGTAGAGTAGGCTTCTCTACTTCTGGCCCACGCCTACTTAGTTGAACAAACTCATCAGTGCTGAATGGATAATCCACAGAATCCTGTCGTTCGTGGCCGTCTAGTGGAAAAGCACCGCGTGCCACCGCTGAAGAAGTAGTCGTTCTCCCGGCAGTGGATCTCTCTCTCATTTGTTGCAGCAGACCTTGCAGAAAATCAGGCATTAGAATGGTTTGTCCTCCCTGACGTTCCTCTTCACGCCTTTTCAGCTCGTTCAATTTGCAAATTTTGTTTCGCAGTGTGGATCGTGGAATGCCGTAGACACTAGCTGCGCGACGCGTCCCTAGTCGACCGAAGCAAATCGCACGCACCGCCGCCGATAGCTCTGCTTCTGTATATGGTCTTCTGAGTGGTTTACCTGGTGGATGATCCCTCGTGAGCGACATGCCGTACTTGCATTTAATTTTAGTGAACCGAGTGGCGCTTGTGATGGTTGCAGCGTCGGCAGTTGAGTTGATTTTGCTGGTTGTGGGTTCTGATTCTGAAAGTGGTCTATCCCGATATATACCGGGTCGTCGTCCCATTTTCTGATGCACCAGCGATGCCACATTTTTCTTCAGCCACTGTTCTCTGAAAAACTGCACAAACGACCTAGATGAATCACTGATATTCGTTCTGATTGGCAAATCAGGAAGAGGGGAATAGCTTGGTGCGGCTCCGGTTGCGGTGAGTAGTGTATGGAGTGTTTGGTGATATTTTTGTCGGAAGATGAAGTCAAATGGAGTAGAATAAGGCCTATCCCGATTGACGGTCGCCTTCGTTTGCTCCAAGGCAAACGGGTCTGTGGGACAAATACGATTCTTGATCACCGGATGGTTGGTTATTTGCGCCATAGATCTGAGGGGAAATGTAGCGAAATATACACGTGCCAAGAGATCGGAACATCTTTTTCAGCTAAAATCTAGCAACCGTAGAATTTAGATGCAATTATCCTGCAGTTGCTAACATATATGGTCTCGTCACTTCTCTCAAAGGAAGAACCGAACTGGTGAGCAGCTGTCAGATCCAGCTGCGAACAAGTTTGTGGATTGATCTTGCAAGTCATATGCTTGTACATCCCGCATCACAAGTGTAAAGAACCAATAAAATACTTAAAACTTAAGTGAAAATGGTAAATGGTGGCTGTGCAGCTCGTTTGTCTGGTTTATCCCGTACGTCGATTTTGACTTTTCGAGATTAGTGGAGTAACTGTTCCAAGTTTTTCGTAATCTTTATTGGACATATCATAATTTCAAAGCATTAGAATGTTACGAATAACCGGAAGTCCTGGGCTTATTAAGGACCGTTCCTTCGTAAATCCTAGTTACTTCGAAACTGCGGAATCAAATCCTACCCATTTCCTTCGAGGTTCTTGAATTTTGTGAGGGTTTAGTTTGGCATACGTTGACTGAGATTTTTGGTACTGCTGTTACCGGGCTACAATTAGAATGATAACTCAGAAAAGTGTGCAACAGATCCGGTATAATCCTTTGCTACCGTTCCAGTAACGTAAATGAGTAAACGCCCCGTGTCTTTCAAAGGTCAAAAAACCAGAGCACATTTGAATATGACGAAAGTCCTCGTCCTCTGATAAAAAATTCTCGGCCCTACGATCCAAAGGCCCCGCTTTAGGTTATCTCAAAGCTGAATAAGAATGAGCACCAGCCGTCCACTCAAGATGGCGTGGCAATGGAAACAGATTCATTCACGATCACAACTTCAGCCTTCCTAATTGGAAAACGTTTGGGACAGACTTGGTAGTCGTCTTTTTAAAGAGGTTTGGTAAACAATCAACCCACCGATTGTTTACCATACCTCTCTGAAACGATGCAGCCTTCCTACTTCAGTCTCAAATCACACATAATGCTTCAATGCTTGCCAGTTGAATCCCCATATGGATCGTCTGCTGCTTATCCCTATATTATTCTACTGGAGCTCTATGGAGCTCTATGCTGTCGCTTTGCGCAAGTCTGTGGTATGCAAACTGCCACTGTAATCATTTTCGGATAGCAGATTCTTGATTGAATCGATAGTATGGTCTGTGCTAACCTGCTATTGCTACCGAATGCCATATTAGTTCCCTTGCTTCTACCGATGATTTCCTTTGTGATTTCCTGTCAGACGTAAAGTGATGTTAGTCCAGATGGACCCTTATCGGCCATGTTTACAGTCATTGAATTGTAAAACGTTGTTAGCAAAACTACTTGCAACACACGATGTACAGTAGGGTGATAAAGTAGAATTGTTCACATGGCAGTTAAGCCAGAAATCTATCTCCGCAAGCAGTGTTTTTGGCTATTCTGGATGAATGAACATCATCCATTTGTAACTGGTCAACTGTTGCTACTCGTACAAAAAGTAAAGTAGGAAAGTCTGGGTAGGTACTAATAAAAATGTTTAACGGCACATACCCTCTTTCTATATGAGTGAATGAACGTTTTAACGAGAGATCCAGTGGTTGATCTTCAGCTTCGCTTGTGCAGGTGTTGATGTACGACTCTCTGCTAAATATTTCCATTTGTCTGTTATTCGTATGACACAAGGTCGAAAGTGGAGCACTCCACGTCCTGCATTGGAACTGCTTTTCTCCGTTGAATTTGGTTCCCGGGTTGTGCTCACAACTTCCGGAGTATGAAGTTTTCTCCTCGTGGACAGGTTTCAGTGTTCCTGTTTCAACTGACGGCGTACCTCCTGGAGACCAGTGCTCCATGGATTGCGTTGGGATGTGGGTTGTATCGCACAATGGCATGCAGTCTGTAATGAACCACACAATTAGCGCGAATGATCCTTATTACCTGAATTCACTATCTAATACGCTCTGAAGACTGCATCTGTAACAAATAGTGTGCATGGAAATGGTATTCTGACCAGTTCTGTGTGAAAGGCACCAGCTCAAGCATCCGATAACAGTGAAAGGAAGAAGGCCTTGGCTGCGGAGTTATCTATTTGAGAACGCCAACTGAACAGTTACAGACTATTGAACAGGGAAGCAAAACTCTCATTTGCATCTCGTTTACAAAACTGAATATCCCCCTTCTCCTTGAACGCGTCTTCCTGAACTTTCTCTGGATATTCATTGACTGCTACTCAACTGCAAGCAAATGCTACAAAGAGACTCCACAAATTCCATAAGAGATCTCACTTTTCAAGAGATGCAAAGCGGATTTACGAGAAGACGTGCTACTCACATGCCTCATCAGTAGTATCCACCGTTACACCAGTATTCTTCCATAGGTCTAAGAAAACTGGGACCGGTGAGAATATCCCATGTCCTAGAAGAATCAATCCTATAGGAGCTAATTGATTGTCGCTCGCCACAAGTAAAAAAATCGCCCTGAATTCTCCACTACTAGTAACATTTTGTTGAACTGTTACGTCCCCAAGACATAATTTACCGACCAAATCCCACTATTTTTGCCAGTTAATCAGTAGCTCATGTTTTGCGCTTTTTAGCATAGGCTTTTCATCTGTGACGCAAGCTTCATTATTATCGAAAAATAGCAATAATAGGAACAACTATGGATGCGTTGCTTTAGATACCTGATAGCAACCTGCTGAACTCAGCCACACCATTTGGTGTGCGAGCATTTAAGAGCACAGATCAGCTTACGGTCAACCAGTTACACGCCCACCGAGGTGGTCATCTAAGCTTGATCAATCAGCACTGTTGAATGTAAGGAATCATCAAATTCGGGTCATCTAACAAAAATGAAAACGATCTTCAGCTGATACGGTTTCATCATGTACCATGCAGCTGATGACCACAGGAGTGCGTGATTACTTGAACTATCTGTTAGGTCTGTGACACAAGTTATTTTTCGGGTTACCAAAACGTGCCGTCAAACTCTTCTTCTCATTAGCCGTTGAGCAGATGGCAAAAGCATGAGACCAACAGACCAAACATTTCCTCCCATTTCATTCCGGTAGGTTGTGGCCAGCTATCCTAGTCAATTAAGTTTGTTTCAAATCTGAGAGCCGTTCGAGAGTCGGTTGTTGCTAGTGGCTTGTTAACCAAAAATCCCCGGTTATGACGTTTTAACTGGATCCCTGTGGTTGACCAGCCCCTCAGGGATTGCTGAGGAAATTTCCAATTCAGCTCCAGATTGTGGTAATCTCTGTTAGTAAATCTGTGCTTTTTTCCACTGGTTCAATTTGAACTTCCCCGAAAGCTTGTTTTTGGCCTATAGGTATGAAGTCTGTAAACTCACCACCCAATGCGTTCCCGTTGTCAGGGTCCCGTGAAGGCTCTCTAGGTACTGTTTACGTCAAGGAGTCAGGAATTTTCATCAGTTACCTGGCACTTAAGATGATTCAACAGGAATCCTTAAGTGTCGTGATGAAAACCGAAGGATTACTGGGATCTTAATGAAGATGGTGTTGATGGTTCGTAAAATATTCATTTTCACGTCATAATTGAAATAATTCTCTGCACCTCCAAACGTCATGAATGTTCAACTACCAGACCAGAATAAATGTAATGCGACCCGCGTCAAACCTAATGGTTAGAAAGGATGCTTCTATTCATAGTATTGAGTTTGCGTTCCGATAAATACGCAACAAAATGTGGGCCAAAGGTACTACCATTTGGGGCTATGACCTGTTCACGAGAAAATATTTTCAGGCGGGTGAACTACCGGAAATCCGGTCGACTCACGCCTCAGGTGAACAGCACTGTTTCCCAGCAGACAGACTGTTTGTTGTGTCCGCTTTTCAACTTTGCTGTGCATTTACCGAGAACCACGTCCCTGCTTGAGAACTTCCTCCCAAACTTCATGGAGTAAAAAACCTCTGGAACTGTAAATCTGAACGCTAAGTACCTTCATTCGTGCCTTCTTCCCGGGAGCATTGTAACTCAGCTAAACCTTTGCAACTTGCCTGTCTGAATTCGGTTAGTTTTGTGTTCCTGAACTTTTGCAGAATCAAATTTTACAGATGCACTTCGGTTTGTTTTTCCGTCAGCCATGTGGCTTGTACGTTACGCGGACCTGCTCCCTATGTATGCCCTGCGACTTCCAGTTGGGCCCTAGAACGATCCTTGAGAGTAATCAGTGATAGTCATTTAATTTATCCAAACTTGATTGCCGAGTCCCGTGCAACCCGGCTCTTGCACGACCAGTATCGTCCGGCTGATGGGAACATATCGATTGGCGACTCGCTAGCTTGCTCTACCAGCTTGCTGTGGTGAGATATGACATAATTTGGTCTGAGGGCGGTTTGCACGTGCACTGCTTCATATCTATGTTCTTGCCCAGTAAAACAGATCAGTATAAACCTTTACTGGATTGAAGGGATTTGCTCTACAGTGGAGCTTTCAAACTGTGTATTCTGTGTCTAATTGGGCAATAGACAACCTTCGCTCAGACCTTGTTCGCTCATTCGATCGACGTACGTTGTCTCCGAAACGCACCCCAGTTCCATCATACATCTCATACCACTCGAGAAGAGTCCATATTTCTCGCAATTTACTCTTCAGGTATCCAGTGATGGTTCATAGTGTTTTGTAGAATCCACAGACTGAGAGTCATGCTTAGCCTCAGTACTGAATGCGCCTTAATGTACTAGATTCAAGTGAATAATCGTATCTGTGCTGTTAGTTTGACTGGTTCACTCAAGATCAATGCATCTCGATGTAGTTAACAGCGCTTTATTTGTTATAATCATACGCTTTGACAGACGGCAGCTCGGAGGCTGTAAAAAACAGTTTCTATCGGGATTTATCACGGTTAACACAGTCAGCAAGGTGCACAAATATCGTGATCCTGGCAGTTCATATGAATGCTCAGGTTGGCCGACCAAGTCCTGATGAAGCCATCTTGGCGGCCGACTCGGCATTGATGCTCATCGCAATTCTTCAATTACGTACTGAACATCATTTGTTTCTGGCCAGCACAAGTTCCACACAGTGTGACTTAGATACCACAAACTGCAAACCAGTCGTGGAATTAGTTGCATCAAGGGGGCAATCAGTTACCATCAAACAGTTAAGATAAGAGTACCCCAGTAGACTCCCATGGCGCCATTGTAGGGGCACGCTTATCTGTTTGCTTTCCCTCTGGAACATTTCGGTTAATGAGAAAGCATTCATTTAAGTACCTGTAAAACATTTCTTTAGCTCAAAAATATTGAGTGGAGTTGGCTGGTTCGCTCCCGAAACTCGCGGGGAGCAATGGTAATTTGGTTGAAGACTGGAGAAAGGTAAAAAAAAAGCCATGATCGCAGGTGCAACCGTCTGCCCGACGTCCCCCGTAGACCCTAATGAACGCTGAATCCCGTCACGACTAGCAGCTCTGACTGAATTCAGGAAAACTACCAAAAAACTACAAAACAAACGACTTTGATGGCTCACACAGGTCCCTCAAGCACCAAATAATGGGGAGCACAAGGATTGAGAGAAAGCGCTGGCGGATTGCGAAAACCCGATGAATGAAGGCTTTTGAAACTGCGAATATTTGTACCGTGATCGAGAGAATTCAATTAAATGGCCTGAGGGGGCGGGTGTTAGTGAAACGATCTATTGAAAGCACATGACTTCAGTTCATTCACAGAAAGGTTGCCATCAGGCTCTTTCGGAACCAAGTAAGTTTGTCCGTATATCTTAATGCGCTCGGTCTGATCAGGTTGAACGAATGAGAGTAGTTAGTTTTCTATTCTCTCATCATTGACGTAGACCCTTCGATTCTAGATAACTGTTACAGGACCAGAATTATTGACCGGATGCTGGTTTTTTTAACTGTCTTCAACGTCCGTTTACATCACAAAGATGTTTCTTGCAGGGTAATATGTTCCAGTCGGAGATCGTAGTTTTAGTGACTTCCTTAACTTGCTAAATACCTATGTCCGGCAAAGTAGCATTTAAAACTACGATCTCTTATGGAAATGCAATCAAAAGACACTTCCATGTATGAGTTGTGCGTACAGAAAAGCAAACTCGGGAAAGTTCCTATATGAAGATTCGATCGAGGTCCGTTTATCTTAGGTTTCCTTTGGATCACTTGATATGCGCGGATTTTTGCAAGTCCTTAATTGTTTGAGTAAACTGCTATGATCTGCAGTCAGGAGGGATGACTGCGGTTAATGCATCATTCGAGTTATTTGGTCTGTGGGGGCCCACTCAAAGGTATCTCACGAATAAATGTCACCAGGTCATTCCCCCTTACACGTTCTACTGGTCCTCATTTGGAACGCTAATTTTCAACTTCACATCTTTGCGCACTTCGGTAGTGAGAATTTTGAACATGTTATGCTCTTAATATCTACAGTTGAGAGTTTATTCGACATTCCAGTCTGTGTGTAGAGCAACCATCTGCGATTCCGACTTATGTTTTTGAACCGCCAGATGCATAGGATGCGCCAAATAGGATGGCCAAATACATACCCCACTTGATCATTTGTAATGGTCTTCCACCCAATGACTGCAACCTCGCCACCGTGCTTAAAGGGAGGGCATTTATGTCACAAGACTGCAAATCATTATAGGTACTCTAAAACCGACTTAATTTGCAGGTATGTGTATTTCGACACCTCGGAACAATTTGACGTTGAAGTAGGATGTAAGTCTCGGGTACCACGCTTATTTGATGAAGCTCAAGAATAAGGAAACTGGTATTGGTTTTTCGAAGAAGTTCGAGTAACCTTATGATTATTGTAGCGCCGCACCAGGAGAATGGTGTGCATTTCGGATTATTCTATTAGTTTTTCTTTTCTTTAGAATTCTGAATCACTTAAAACACCAACTAGAACTCACTTAGTAACCATTTATAGACCTACCGATTGACTGGATCCTCCTGTCTGCCTGCGACTTGCCATTCAACATTTCATTGATCGAATGGGAAACGTAAGGCTTCGTTTTCAAAGGATGCTCCTTGTGGTTAATGGAAAGTGGTTGTAGCTGACTGTCCTCAATTGCAGGAGCACTTTTCTGTTCCAGTTTGTTATGTTCTGTCAAGAAAAGGACGAGAGAGGGATTGAAATACGACAGTTGTGCAGCCGATACTTTCAAAGGAGCATACTATCCACGATACAACTGGCCAACAAACCGGGCTCATTTCGTGAGGATGCCTGTATTATAGCCCACCTAATGAAGCGAAATGTGTTTCAAGTGACATTTCAACAAACATGTGTGTGGTAGAGCAATTATTACTTAGACCATAGAATTCTGCTAAGTGACGGCTTAGTAGTGGACATTTCTTGTATCCTCTGAGAAACATGAGACAGAGTATCCATTGAATCTAACTTGGTCTCACGACAATTCCTCTATTCGTTTGCTCATTCCGCCCATGTACTTTTGATCTCCACTTGTTTTGCTCATCTGTACCCGCCACTCACCTTGCCGTCTGATACTGGCACAATAACATGTTCGTGCACATCTTACCCGAAGCGTGTTCGTGCTCCGTTTGCCGAACCTGCCCTGGCTTGTTCTGTCATGATTTCCACGTAATCGCACCGCCAATCACGAGATTCACGAGACTGGCCTCGGAAGAGGCGGTCGTTGACTTTCGAAGCCACATCTTCGTTTTGATATTCGGGATCTGCATACCTACGCTTTGCTCAAAGTTCCGTATCGGGGACCTCACGGAACACTGTCTAGTCTGTAGCGTTTGTTTCACTTCTGCTCTTGTAGATCCGCTGCTACCTGCACTCAGGTTTACTTAGGTACGATTCCTACCGTTTGCAATTTGACAACTGGTGTTGCGTCTAAAAGATCTTTTTTCTTTATTTCCGCGAGCCTGCTTTACGTTCCCTCGTGGGCTTAGCTGCATTCCTACAGTCTTAAAATGCACTCTTTAAGGAAGACAGTAATCATGCCGATTCGATTACAGCTTTTGAATACACACGCTTGATCACCTTGCTTACAAGCAACGGTCCTCTCAAATTTACCTGGTGGACAGGCTTAATTAAGCAACCTGTCCCATTGTCCCGATCGTCATTCTCGAAGCTGGTGTGGTCTTGCGGTTAATTTATTATTGCACTGAAGCAAAGACATAGACTGCGAAAATTTTTAGCGCTGTGGACAAGCTGAAGAGCGCGCAAAATTATCACTTACCAAGATGAACGAAAGTCTCAAGAGAAAAGTTTCACCAGACTCAGAGAATGGATATGAGCCCTTCTTAATTCAACATTAGAACAGCTAGCTTATCACTTATGGTTAATATCGTTTCTTGCATCGAATCGTCTCCTAAATAAGTAAGTGCGTTTCACGGCTCTTCCACTTTGTATAATACTCACAGGTTCTTGAGCTATCGCACTTGCTTAAGGAGAATGAACTCTCCTGCATCAAATTGCCATGAGAATTAAGGGTGTCTTTATTATCCGTACCGCACAAGTGAGTGGAGCAAGTGGCTCAGGAATGCACCCGCGGTCAAACAGAAACTACTTCGTTACTCTAGCTTCGCGAGTCCTAGGCCCAACGACCTGACGATGTAGTTCAATCAAAGTCATCATTATCACAAAGCGTAGTAATTTCGTGAGATTGTCCAAGAGGAAGCTGAGAAAAATGTCGAACGAGAGACGCCATCCACTTTAGTACACTCGTGTGCAATGGCTAGAGAGCTGCAGATCTTCAATCGGTAGGGTTGTACATTAGCAACATTACCTTCATCATTGACAGCATGACATCAGTGTTCAATGCCGATGCTTCGCTGCCGCACAACCATGATTTATTTGAAAGCTCTATTGTGCAGAAAAGAATAAAGGTGGATGGGGGAAGGGACTTAGAGCTGGCTCACTACAATCATTCTGAGGTGCCTACACCTCCAAACACTCATTCAGGCAATCTGGATAGAAGCTGACAACAAGAACATCACTGACGTCGGTTGGTAGTCATATCTTGCAGTGTACTCAACCAGGCGCAATGGGGATCATGTGGCCCCCATCCTGGAAGGTGAGTAGCACCGACAACACCCAAACGTTTCGTACTCTCCTTCACACCTTCTACCAGGTCACAGGTTGGCCACCTATCTGTTTCCGGCACTCTGAGTTAGACATGGAAAACAGCACTGTCTTCAACAAGCGACAGATGGGCATACGCACCAAAAATGTCCCAACCAACGCAGCTTCTGTTGCTGGACACATTCTTCAATGGAAGTACCCACTGCACAACCGAAAACTCGCTCTCTAATTGTCTCATTACGTATTCGCTGACGCAAACCCATACGAGCTATGGTTTTGAGACAACGATTGTCGAGCACCTGAAGACGTCTCAGTTCCGCTGCTTGAACAGGCCAAGTCTCACAGCCATAAAATAAAACAGCCTGTATTGTAACCTGTTAAACACGTCCCTTGTGATTCAGGGATACACCACTTACGTGGTGTCTCAAATTAGCAAAACGCGACACGGGCCTTGCAGATTCGTGCATTGACCTCATCTGTTGCACTGCAATCAGAACTAATACAATTTCCAAGATACGTAAAACGCTCCACTACTTCGAGTTCCTCTCCCTGGATTTTAAGTGGTGTGTTCAGTGACTGCATGTCTACGAGTATCACCTTAAACTTTGTGGGTGTAAATTGCATACCGATCACCGGCTTACTGTTTTTTCACTGCTTTGAGTGCCCCGGTATGTTTATACAAGGTATGTCCAACTTATTCCACTTTAGGTTATTACAACTGCATACGATGGGCGTTTATAATCAGTACGAGCTAACATGAAAAGCTTGAAAAAATGAGGAAACCCTGACAAGTTTTTGGGAATTCTGGAGCACCTGTCAATTTTCTTCGCTTACGGAGTTTTCCGTTTAATTCCGTAGTGAAAATAAAAAGATAACAGTGGTTCGTTGCAAAGAATGCATTACGATTTTATTAGGTTGACAGTATGTAATCCAGCTTGATTCGTGCTCCGTTCTTCAGGACTTGATATGTTTGCTCAAATGCATACAACCCTGAGTTCTTCAACATCTGGAACACCAGTCATGCCACCGAATTGGACCAATTTGATCACCTTTTTCCGGGTCATCCCACTGTTAACTCCAGTCAAATAGATTTAAATATTTTTTGAGTGATTTATTTGGAAACGAACTGATCTCGTGTTATGAGCGAACCGTGGCTCAAAATTGACAACATTTAAGTCCAATTAATTTTTTAGCATAACCACGATAGAATAAAGCCTTCAAACTATGTAGCCTAAAGATATGGCTCGCCACAGGAAACATCCTGTGGTACCGACAAACTTTTTACCGACTTCGCATTTTCAGTTCACGAAATGGCGTAGACCGGTTATTGAGGTAAATTCTGGTAGCTCATGCTGCATAGATGATGGTTGAACAGTCTGCTCAGCTCTGTGCAAGAGGTCGACCGGTAAAGATCCTTTTTTTGCCTCGAGCGATGCACTCTGCAAAGCTGCAGTCTGAAAACTGCGGGGATCAAAATTTCTGCATCCTTCTTCCTTTTTTGTGGCATTCTGACGCTTGATCAAATTTTTCTTCAACTTTATCATCTCCAGGGAAGCGGATGATTCTATTTCGAAGTATTTTGTTCAGCTTCCACGAATGCTCCAGTTTCACCGGATTCTTACAGTGTCGGTAACTTACAGCTGTGGATCTTGAGCATCTCAACGAAGTAATAAAGGTTTGTGCTGTCGTTTGCTTGAACACTGTTGAGTTTACCTCATTTGACGTCTACTTATGGCATCGATGAGTTCATGAGTCACCGTACTACAGTTCAGGTACATGATCCAGCCAGAGTGATCCAGTAGTTTGCATCGATCAACTGGGTGACTTCAAAGAATCTTTTGCTTTACAAGCCAAACACCGAGCGAATATGATTGCCACGGTCCCTTATTCTCACTCGATAAAAGGTGTTTCTTCTTACATGCGCTGGTATAACCCTTTCGATAGTCAGTAATGACAGCCAAAAAACAGGAAGTAAACAATGACCCATTCTCAAGGACCAGTGGAGTAAAATAGCTTTGTGCGCACGAAAATCATCGTGAGGTGAATACATGAAAACTTTCGCGTTTTGCGGAACACACATCCAACAGCAAGACGACATGAAATGTCAAGCATTTTGGTTACTGGACCTATGATAATCAGCAGAAGCTGTTTTGTCACGAAATGAATTACTTTCCGATTGAACAAGTTCAGTTACTGACAGAGAGGTAATCAAGATTATAGGATAGAGTTCGCACAACACTTGTGTCCTAAGAGATCGGCTTCATTTCAAAATAGGAGCCTTGCGGCAAATAGTTGGGTGGTAAAAGAGGAACACTGACACAAGCATAGTGTCACAAATGACTATACTTATGTAAACTATGCTGACGGAATCCTATGCTCGACAAGCTCTTCGAACAGAGGAATAACCAAGAGATTCCGTGGAATTTGTCAAATCCATTGATGTGTCAACTGCCTCAGAATTTTGGATCTATCCATGAGGTCAGTTCAAAAATGATGGATGCAAAGGTGATCAAGAAAAAACATCCTCAAAAACTAAAGAAAACTTATCAGCCTACTAGATCTCGTGTTCGCAATACTGTTATTTGAACAGCCGCCCTCCTGTCCTGCGCAAATATTCTGAAGAGTCCATATTAAACGGTGAAAGCACTGGACTCCAGTTTCACTCTTATAAGAGCTCAGCAGCAGTGCACATAATTGGCCCTGTCGGGATGTGAACTCCGAACATCTGATTTGTGAGGAGGGTGTATTATCGCTACTCTACCAGCGCAAGCTGGAGGCACTTGAATTGTCACATCTTAACAGGTGATGGTTTTCACGCTCCAGCAATGACTGGTTTACCCGATGGCTCGAATGATGACCCAGTAACTGCGCCGGTTCTGTCAATCGATTGGCCCGCCTCTCAAGACTTCGCAGTCAGGCAGCGCCACGGACGGTTGAAACCTGCCGTTTACATCTAATCAACTACTAGACGTTTTGCAAAACATTTCACCGACTGATCAAGAAATACATATACCTGATTTAAGAGCGTCTGTGTGAGGATGAAACACCCGAATTCTTCGATTCCAGTGCTACGTGCACTGGAGCTCAAATCGGATGGCACTGTGACAGACTGCTCGTTCTACCTATCCTGTATCTTGAAATCGGCGGTCTACGCCCGCTATTCAACACCCCCAATCTGAAGTTCATCTTGTAAAGAGTGGTTCTTTATTCTTTTATTTTTCTCTACCGGTTTCAAATCGGCGACTTATTCTTGATAAACTTCTGTTAAGATTTTACAAATTCCAAGGTGTACTTGATACAGCCCTACGCTTAATCGAGACTCTCAATGTGAGTACCCGATGTATGCTAGTCGTTATTGGGTAACCTTATCTCATTTATGGAATAAAATCATTCTTGACGAAGGGATCGCTGGAAAACGATAACGCTCTTGAGTGTTAGCGATGTGAGATTATGTAATCCAATGCCTATTCTTCGGGTCTAAATGTTTCGATAACCTATTGAAGCTTAACCTTTTGGCTTAGTGAGTTGAGTGTTTTGTTGGTAGCTTAAGGAATAATTTTCTTTAAACGTTGCTGGAAGAAGGTGCTACGTCATTCCATGAAGAATTTACTAGAACCAGCGAAGAGTGTTAACTGTAAAATGCTGGTCACTTTAGACAGACACACCATAAAGGACAATTACCAAAGGATCTAACTGCATTTTCATCCGGCCTTTGGGACTATACCAAACTAGTAAGACTCCCTTCCGGTAAAAAGTTTTTAGACTCACAAGAATGATAGATGGCAACCTCCCCTCTCTTTTCCATATCTAAATAATCTCCTAGTGACTGGTATTCGCTATGGATCTTCGTCTACAGTAATCTCTCCGTGAATCGGTTCTGCTTCCACTGTCGACAAAGCACACCACCCAACTCTCATTTATTTGCGCGAATACCAATCAAGTGGACAAAAAGGAACAACTTTTTGAAGCACGAGTGTCCCCTTCGTGGTTGATTTGAGACAGCCGAACCAGGAAGCCCATCGAACACCCCTTCGGCACTGCCACCATAAAAATGGACTAAGATTATAAAGGTGCCAGAAGCAGTAGAGTTGGTATATAACCCGGGTACTGTGTAACCTGTCTATTTGTTGCATATTGTGATGCATGAGTCAAGGCGTCAGTTGGCCACTCAGGTGACACAGTAACAGGTCAACTAAGCGAGTGACGGTCACTTCGGTGTTTCCCGTGCTCTTTGGAGAACTGCCTTAGAATGATTCAGGAAGTCACTCTTGCCGATCCTGTAGGGTTGACCTGATGTTCATTGCTAGCCAGTGCTCAACTATCACGCCTGTTAGGTAGTACTATACGGCCTTTCCGAAACGATTTGTTTTACGCTCACCAATTCTCTTAGTTGTCGTACGATTCACAGAGTTTGCTGATGAGCGGCAATCGGTTTTCTCAGGACGATGGCAGGAGAAATGTAAGGTGCAGCTATGTTGAGGGAAGTCCTTTGTCTCACGCATTACAACTTGGCATTTTATATTGCTTTCTACAACAACACTTGGACATTCTAGTTCATTTTTCGGGGACCATGTATTTCATCTTCAGATCAAGCAACACGTATTTGACGTAGGTGATAATCGGACAACTCAGACGAAGTTCCTTACTAAACTTCCAATTTGGTTTGGTGCTAAACCTACCACCAAATTGTCACTCGCGGTGTGGAAAGTGTGGATAGTCGGTAATTCATATTCCTGGACAATTTTCGTCAAAACAGTTAGACTTTTGTTCTGAATATATCTCACATCTGAGAAATTTATTTGAGTTCGATATTGTAGTTTAATAACTTATCAAACCCTAGTTTTGCTTCATTCGTATCATCCTATCGTCTGGAGCGTTATACGTTATCATATGTTCCATAGTTGTGACTGACTCGCTTGTACATCAGTTTGCTTTTGACGTAAGAGGGAACTGAATAACACCCGAATTCCTCGTCTGTGCTATTTATTAACTGAATGTGCTGCAGCCAACGTGACTTATGTGAAAACGGACACAGTATTGTATGACACCTTCAAAAAACGCAACACTAACAAACTACACAGTGGTGATGCCACTCCGAGTGGGAATAAAAAGCTTGCAACCACGTTGATAAACTCAGCCAACAGAACAGCAGGCACCTATACAACCTGGGCTGCAGACTTGATGTTGGGCAGTTGTCATTGAATATAGGAGTAATAGAGTACTACCCGAAAAAAAGTTCACTGTTGTGACAATAGCTCGCATTCAGAGACCGACATTAATGTTACACAACATTCAAGAGGGACTTCGGATGGAGCAACCGCAAGCGCTAGATCCTAGACTGGGCTCAATAGTACGTAACCTTCACCCTACCCATAGGACTTGACATATACTGGTCACACTAACGAATAAATTCCCTTAGCATATACCTGACACCGATTTGACCTGCAAGTAGGAAGAGAACTTGTTTATTGTTTCGCCTTTGCCCGCAAACTTGACCATTCCCTAAATCGGCCCTTTGCCCTAACGGATCTCTCGTGGCAACAGCGAGACGGTGCCAGGCAATAAATTCATCAATGGTTTTCAAAACTCCGTCGAAGACAAGTAGTTCCAAACCCGTCTAAACTTATTCCAAGTACACTCTTTCTCCGTCTGATCTCGTTCCCTTTCTATACCCAAACCGCCAAACCGCTTTCGTTTCAATTACTGCGCACGGGTATCAACTGAATATACCACAGCTCACTAGCAGGTATATTTGGGAAGGCAGCCAGTGATACATGATAAGGCTTAGTGACTGAAATATTGTCAACACTTCGGTAATGATAAGGCATTATCAACAAGCAAACTAAATTGTTTTCGGAAAAGTTGAGCACAAAAGCTTCGTCAGGTTACGAGGTTGGTTGAGATTTAAGGCGGGAAGAGAACCAATCAGTTAAGTCAAGCTAAATCTTTGTTAGATGTCGGCCGAGGGATTATGTGTGTTGGGGTGGGTCACCAAGTCTTAGGCCGATGAGGGAAGCTAAATGGATTTGGGTCCAGCCTAGGGTCTAGTTCTTCCGGTTGGGTTCACGTGATGATTTCTCTCGAAAGTCGTTTGCACTTTTCATCCGTCTGTATGCTACGATAGCTGTGTAAGGAAGAGGGATTCCGTGAACTTTGGTCAGGTTGGAATTTCCACCTCCTATTTTTGCTGATGATTCCACGTGCATTGACAACTACACACAGTCACGTGTCAACTGGGCTTAGTTAAGACCGCGCTTCTCATACACTCGCCAGTTCCACACCCTCGATTCTTTTCACGATGTGATGCTTCCACCGCCTCGGCTATCAGACGCTGTGGTGTGGATCGTAGTCTTCGTCTTAAAACTTCCACATTTTATTCTTTGTCCCGCCATCGCTGAGTCTTTGGCCGGCGTTTGGTACTGTTCCGCATTCCTTAGTGGTTTGGTTATCCTCCTTTTATGCTCGTCAATTCTGGTGTGCCCAGCAATAAATCTGTTGATTTTTACCAAACTTTTCCGAGAACGATGATCACTCAATCGGGTCGAAGCGCTTTCAACTGATTAAACTCAATTGTCCTTTTTTTCAAGACGTCCACTTGAGTATAAACAACAGTGTGTGGGTGCATTACGATTTCTTCCCGTTACACTACATTTGTTCCATAATTCAGTGTCGAACGTCAAGTATTTTAGGGTTGTGTGGTCAACTGCAGAAAATTAGAATTTCTAGGATTAGCGGTGTAGTTGAGCTGCCACACTAACCACCCGCTGCCCGTCCAAATTCTCTCAGCCACCCATCGGATCATTTCACAAAGTGCAAGTAGCCAGCTGGTCACAACCAGTTCACAGTTCAGTTGATTACTTAATTCCTGTGATCACACCCACTTAGAGCTGTTTGACAGGCTGGAACGTTTAGATAATCATCAGAAACAACAACATCAATGTTGACACTAACGCTTAGCCCTACAATCATAAAGTTCATGTAGTTATTGTAAAAACCTTAGAGTGAAAAGAAGAGGGAAAACGTGGGTGAACAAAGGGATCTAGAGCTGGCATTCTAAAGTGCCTACAATTTTAGACGCTCAGTCAGGCAATCTGAAAAGAAACTGGCAACAAAAACGCCACTGATATTGATCAGCCGACATTTTTTCGCAGTATCTTTAGCCAAGCGTAAGCGGGGTCATGGGGAATCCATATTTGAAGACGCACAACACCAAAGACACCCAAACTCTTCGGAATCTCTTTCACACCCTACTACCAAGTTATACGTTTCCCATCTTGCGGTTTGCGCCATTCTGAACGAGGCACAGAGAACAACACTCATCTCGGTAAACGGCGTTTCGGCATGCATAGCACATGACCGAACCACCAAAGTTGATGATGCTGGATGTTTTCCACGACTGAAGTATCTGCTGCACCATCAAATACCCGTTTTCTAATCACCTCGTTACTAATCTGTTGGCGCCATCCAAAACCAGCAACGCTTCCGAGGCATCGGTGGCTAAAAACCTGAAGACGCCTCACATCATCTGTTCACAAAAGCCGTTTCACAACCATACAACAATACAGCCCTTAGTGCAACCTGGTACACGCAACCCTTAAGACCCGGTGATAGGCATTTTTGACACCAAAACTGACGCGGATTGGAAAACGTGATTGAGCCTTTGAGATTCTTGCACTGACTGAAACACAATTCCGTCAGAGCTAAAACAGCTTCCGAAGTATGTAGATTTCTCCACAACCACCAATGATTCTCTTCGAATTGTAAAGGGTTTGTTCAGAGACTGCACTTTATGGAACATGACTATGCACTTTGAAGGTGCTAGGCGCATGCCGAAGGATGACGGTGGACAGTTTATTCAACAGGCCTTGTGCTTCGTCTTCGTCTTCAGAGATGAGGGTGATGTCATCTGCGCACACCAGATCGGCAAGGTTCTCACCAACAATAGTATGAACACTGGGGCTTTGAAGACCTTCCTTTGAAGACCGCAATATTTAATTAATGACGTTGAACAAGAAAGATGGGAGTGGACATCGTTGTCGAACACCACCTTTCGTAGAGAAGCCTTTGGCAAGCTCATCATACACTCTCACATTCCCAGAAGTCACAAACTTCTGGGGCGTACCGTGTTGAGCAAGTGGAGATAACAGCACTGATCGATTGACAGAATCGAATGCACCCTTGAATTCAAGAAATACCAAGATTGTAAGTCGTCTGTGCATGTTGTGTTGCTCTCACACCTTACGGATTGTGAATATGTGGTCAACGCAGCCTCTACCCGATAAAAATCCCGCTCGATTCTCACGAGTCAAGGTTCCGCGTGCCACCGAGCCACGACGAAGAATTAGTGACGCCAGAAGCTGGAACGTTAGTTTTCCTTCGTTTGCAGAAGATGTCATGCTGCGCCCACCGAATGTTAAGAAAACTTGGCACAACAATGCTTGGAACGATACACAGGGCCCAAATAGGAATAACACGTGAATCACAACGATGCAGCAGCCTCTTTCCATAAGCAACTTACTAACCACCAGAAGCTCCGAAGATAGAATGGTTCTAGGTAATGGAAAGCTTTCCTTCCACAGAATTTTCCCCAGATCTAGACGTGGGGTGTCTTACGGATAACACATACTACCCGTTCCTAGTATGACATAACTTTCTATCAACAGAGCTGAGTATGTCTTCTAATCGTATCTATATTTCGGTCACAGTTTTTCAGGTAAAACTATGCTGATTTTTGGGAGCAAAGTGGAAATATGGTATAGAGGGGAGCGGTTACTTGATGCACGTCCACTGACCTCGGGAGTAGGATCAATTAGGTATCCCATTACGGCTGTTCTGTCGCTGGTCACAGATCCTAAACTGTTTCCGTCGTATCATCTTAGACAGACCAAGAATAAGTGCAGCAACTTTGTGGACATATACATAATAGAAGGATACTTCAGGGAGGAACACCCCCCACACCGTGAATATTGTGGCTGGCGTACTTTTTGTGGTGCTGTACCATGTTCCATGCAGGATTTGTAACCAAGAACCTCACACGATATCCTTGTCATAAAAATACACATTTCTGTTGTTTGGTTGCGTGGATGATCAATGTTAATGCCCATAAAATGAGAAAATATATCAATCACTGGAGACCCTGGGTTACACTAACTTTCCGTGTTTAGGATCATCATCTTTGAATTACAGACTTCCTTTCAAGGGGACCTATCACTTCTGTCATGTTTGGGATGAGCAAAACAAACTTACTGGGGAAAATGTAAGCTTAGGCGAACACAAAATAAAAATTGCATTTCATTATTTGTGTGACATCCACAACAAACCTAGTCCTTTCAATCACATTTGACTAGCAAATCAAACAGTTTGTCCTTTAAACCTTTTGTTGCCACTGAATCTATGATTTTGGTGTAGCATCTCAGAGAATACTGCCGCTTTATGCGTTATTTTATCCAGGAATTCAACGCATACATTGACTATCTGAGATGCCAAAGGATAACCGGTTATACTTTTAGGTAAATTCACGGATGACCATGGGAAATACAGTGGGAGCTCTGCGATCTATCCGCCGCTTTTTACTCGCACATGCGTTTGCACTAGTGCCCATGAGTGTAATCCACCAGTTCCGTGACTTCCGTTTGGCCAAACTTGCCCAGAAAACCATCTCGTTAAAAAACAAATTCGATCAAACCCAGTCAGAACTCCTTGATGAATACAATGTCAGAGGGAGTGATGTGTTTCCGTTGAAGTGCTCTCTTATTATAAAAACACCCAGCTAAAAAAATCTCGGTGAAGGAAGTGGTTTTGGTGAGGCTAAACTGCTTAACCCGAATAAAACAGTCCATCTTTTCAAGGGTCGTCGACCTGAGAAAAAATAGTCTTTAAATAGCTCAGAAGGAAGAATAATCCACAATACTAGTGGAATTTCCATCCGAAAAATCGTCGATTGAGGATCGGGTCAACAAGTGACCACGTCATGTGGATTCTATGATTAAGGAATGAATTATGCCATGTTCTATCTAAGTTTAGGTTGATCACACTACTTGTCACTTACTCCTGGTAGAACGTTTATGCGTTAAAACTACTAGCCTAGAAGTCACCGGCTCGAAATCCCCTGGAATTTCACGAGAGGCGCACTGGTGATGATTCGAAATAAGGATGAACAATACATAGCGCTTCTCGTTTTTTCGGTATAACTTGTCTTCAGCTACACAACCGGTTTCGCACTTCTTGGGCTGTCGAAGAGTCTTCAACAAACTGGTGATTACTCTCCTTTACTGAAAGATGGAAGCCTTACATAACTCAAAAATTTTCAGCGGAATATTAAGAAACTTCATTCACATGTCGGTCGTTGCTGTTATTAACTTGCAGACTCTGACAGGCAGAGACTTAATTACATCATTTTATGCTCACTAATCGACAAACGCAATTGTGAACACAGTCTGAGTGTGCACCAGCATCGGCTCTCTTTTTTGCTGAATGAGGATTACAAAACCTCACCCTGGTCTGCTCACAAAAAGTGACAAAAATAAAAGTACTCCCCGTCTATCTAAGTATCAGTGGTATACAAACGGAGAAATCTGTTACTTAAAATAGTAGACGAATTTTTGAGGTCTCCAGTACAATACTTTTGGGGAGAATGTTGATAGCTCGGGCGGCATAGATGTTGGTTGGTTTGTTCACTGAGCTGGGTAATTTGACTGTGAAGATTTCACCACTAATCGATGTGATATCTTCAGTGCGTTATTGGGAAGCTGATTAGAGCGCAGTGACGGAACATTGTTTGTCACCCCCGAATGATGATGAAATGATCACCATGAAATTGCGGAGTTCAGTGAACAAACCGAACAAACCATACACCACAAATACGAGTTACTGCTTACCCTACCCATGTTGGTTTGGATTGGTAAGTAATCCTTTGTAGCTACCACTGTCATGCAAACATTTAAGTATGTCAGTTCAAGATCCAATGAGCTATGGGTAAAATCTGCCGACCATCTGACCATCTGGCGCGCCGACAATTAACCACAGCTTGGAATGTTTTTGCCCATGTCGGTGCTGGACTTAATCGTTGCTGTAGGAAGGGGAACAACTAATGTTTGTTTGGACTAGCAACCACATGGTGTGGCCGTGACCATAACTGTGTGCTGTACAGTTCGAAGCCAACCCGTTTCGGAATGTCCATATGCTTGGACCGCAGGTAAGAATGTGTAAAGCGATGGGCTGGAATAGGTGAGCGGCACTTCGAAATGTCACTAGCATGTGCTACATCGGAGAGGTTCGATAGGAAGTTATGGGGCGGTGCAATGAGTGTGCGCTATTATTAATGCTGCCACATGGGAAGTTACGTGTGCTACAATCCACTGATAGTCTCATAATTTTCCAAAAAATCTTTGCTTGGCTTCAAACAGCTGAAAGACATACAGGCAGCCCTGTGGCTGGTTATGACCCTTTTGGAGGACATTAACTATGGATGGACGAATCATTAAATTTTAACCTTTTTAAATCCGCAGTGCGCCTTTCTCGCTCTTTCTAGAACGAACAGTACGCATATACCCTAAACCTCTCTGTTCGACTATTGTCCGAAATCCGGTGCAACCTAAACGAACTGTTTCATTGAAGTTGTAATCGTAGTTTAATAATAAATTATCCCGTCGAGATGAACCAATTTTACAGTGGCTTAAGTATATTCTACATCACATGTGTGTGGAGGGAGTATGAATAAACATGTTAATGATGCATTGTGGCAAACACGTTAACTTGTTATTCGCAGGCCTGACTCTAAAGCTATCGAGCGACGTACTTATCCGCTTTACAACCGAGTTTTGTACAATCTTATAAGCAATTTCTGTAGCATGCTGGTTTTTTCAAACTAATCAGATGACACATAGCTTAAGTTACGGCCTATATCTCCTGGAACTGTTACGTGTATTCCATCGAACCTTAGTTCGTCATTCTACATTGTTATTATATCAGCGTCATAATTTTACAACCTCAAACAACCGCCAATATTTTAACCATGTATCAAATCTCCGCCTCCAGCTTCTGCCGCGAATTTTAATCTCTTAAACCCGTCAATAAATTTCGGGTCTGAGAAATTGCTTTGCAAATCGGATGACTGAGATTTCTGAACCAGAAATGGCTCTTCCACAAGACACTCATTTCACGCGGCTCCATTGTTTTGTAAACTGAACAACGCCTACACCATACGTACAACTATTGGGCACCATGTGTCTGAGATTCAAATCACTCTGGTTGCATAAGCAACAGCTGTGTTTCTTGTGCCCGACGCCACAAGCCAGCTGAGATGTCTTCAACCCGGACGCGCCTTTCTTGTAAGTCTTACCCACCCCCTCACCACCACATATGCCAAATAGATACAACCATGGCTACCGCAGAGTTGCAAATTACTTTCAAGATTGCCAAGATGCAACAACCTGTGCCGGAACGAACACGGTTTCCTGCATAATCGGTTAACCACCACTACCACCACCGCCACCTCCACCACACTAGGCGCATCCTCGAGGGATTGTGGAAAGCGGGTTAATTGCTTTTCATGTAACCAAGTGAAAATGTCACCAAAACTGGTGTGGTTGTATCCTACCTTTACGTGTACACATGCCAAAACTAAAAACATAGGACAAAATATATAAACACGTTTGTGCATCTCCCATGGGACGAATGTGGGCTGGAACGATGACCGTAACTTTTCAACTTCTGTACCCGTGAACGCCAACCCTCCTCTACGAGTGGTGAACAAACACAGCGGGTGTTTCAGCTTCCATCGCTACAAGAGAAGATGGCTGATACCAGGCAGGGTGGCAAAAGACGGTAAACTACGGTAGACAAAACCCAGGGTGGGTGAGTCTGGACGAAAACTATTCTGACATATGGCCAGTTTTCGGTATTTTGAAACATTTAGGTCTGTATCTGTGACCACCGCAGTAGAGGAGCACAATCCAAATAAGGCTGCCCGACTGACCACATCTGTCATTCTGTATCAAGGCATATTGTGAGCTTTTTCTCACTCTGGGCCAAACAGAGTCGCACAGAACAATGTGTCTCACGGTCGAGTCTTTCTATCTACCTAAGCAGATAGAGCAGTACCCCTTACGCATTCTCTAAACCTTCTAGAGAGCTAGATTTAATTATGATTGCTAGTTTCACCTAATTAGCGATCAATTCTTGTAGTGCTAATGGCCGTTCAGTTCCGGTGTAACCACCTTAAATTCTACTCCACAGCGACCGACCAAGTGAATAGTTTCCAAATCTTTCATCTCATTACCACCATCGATTCCTATGTACTATTTGCCCACACCCTTATTTTATATGCATTTAACACATTTTATATACATCGCGTGAATAGTATAAACAAACCACCTTGTGCCATGTATCTGTGTAAAATTTCACTAGATGCACGACTCATCTGAGATTCCACCTTTGAAGCGTACAAGATAATATGCTCAGTCCTTTACCATTCACTGTCCGGTCTCGAAGAACGATGATCACACCAGATGAGTTTTCAAGACTCATTTCTCTACAGGGATAGTGGTAGACAAATATAACCGATGAGACGGTTAGGTTTGTTGAGCGAATGTTTTGAATGACATTCAAAGATTCTGTACCCCCCCCCCTAATGTAAGAAGTTTGTAGCCTTTTTAGAAATTTCGAGGAAAGCATGTTGAGCACACTGACAACGTTCCATGCCAAATGTCCGCTTTGCAAACACGATGAGAAGAGCTTTTCTTCCACAATCAAAATTAGTCAAAACTTATGAAACGCCGGTCTTAACTCCAAGTTGTTTGTGATTATGATATTTTGTCAACACAACACATTTTTCGTTTGTTTTCATTGGAGTTTTCTATTTTAATGGAAAACCAAGCAAATGCAAAAGTTTGATCAAGGCTTACCCTGAGTAAACAAACTTCGTGATCAAATCAGACCAACAACCCATGCTCACAAGGGAGGATGCATGGCTACAAAACAGTCTCGTCATTTATGAACTGGTTTGAAGCGTCCAGGTTTGTTCAGACACAGACAAGAGTTACGAACATCCATCTGTTACAGTAAACGGAGGCACATAGATAGCTTCTTACAGTGTGATGCAATAACGGCCATGTGAACAATGTACGCATGGCAACCTTTCTTAATCTGACTACGATATAATAAACTCGAAGCTGGGGGGAAAGAGGCGAAGTTAATCGTCGATGGAATGATACGAGCTAGTCGAGAAGACTTATCATGATTTAACATCAAAGTTAAACATCTCTTAATGTAGTTCAGTTGAAGTGAGTGCATCGAAAGTCACTGAAAGTTGAAGGCGCTTACCATGATTGCATGTCCACGACGAGATTGGCCTGCAACTGACGACATTGTTAACAGCCTCACGTAAAAATGCAATTTCTATGGTTTATCTAACGAAAATGTTAACATTTCGAGTTTCTGCAATCCATATGACAAATTCATCCAGGGTAAAAAATTTTGCTATACAGGTAGAAAATATACAGTAAGGAAGAAATACCCCTAATATTTGTTCCGCTTGCTGAACCTGACTTAGATTTCATAGTTGTTCGAAGTTGGAGTTTCTTCCCGAGGATTACCAGACGCCTTGTACCACTGTACAAACGGAAGAAAACTTCATTTCATCGGAAGCTGGTAAATGGTTAATTAAACTACCGGCATGCCAAAAGGCTGTCAGCCAGGGGATGGAATCACGTCAATGAAGGCGTACTCAAATCCTGGTTGACGGACACCCGAATCTGAACAAGGTCACTGGTGTGCCCTTTATGTAGTTTCAACAATGAGTCAGACGTCGTTTTTGTCAAAGTAATAAAAAGATATTGGTGATGAACTTCCCTGCTCAGCCGATAGAATATTTGTCTGGTGAATAGAGGGTTACAAGATCGAATTCTGTCCTAGGCACTTGTGGTTTCGCTTTCGGAAATACTGCGTCAAGGATTCAACAAATTCTGTGCTAATCAACATAGACTGATGTGCATAATAAAAGGTGTGAAGTGGCTGAAGTTTACATGGCTGTGACTCGTTCAGTTTCTGCCTCTTGCTGGGTCTATTTCGCTTGATTACATAGCCACAGATTGATCGACTGAGAGAATACAGCTACTGCTTCAGAAACCGACTTTATTTACTGGTACATGATTCCGTTTGATCCCATCCAGTCTTGCGCTTATCAGGTGTGAAATGTTTCAGTAAGAACAAGTTCAAGAAGAGTTACACCGCCTGCGAACCGGATATCTGTTGATGAACCTCCTGGAAGCATTTCGAAACCGTACGTCTCAATGGCCGGCAGCCAGTCATCCGTAACCATATCAACGACAAATTGGACAATGGGACGATGAAGGTTAGCCTTGCCTGATACAAATGGATGTGGTAGTTGGGAGTTTGAGTCTAGTGATTGTAGGGGAGTCAGTAAGATATCGGAGAGGGTAACTTTGCGCCACGAGCACTTTCAAGGTGCCCGATGACTAACGAATTCAAAGAAGTAAAGGCAAATTATCATTGTTGGTCGGTGAAAACAGTATCGGTGTTCCATAATCTGGCGAAGAACAAAGCTGAGATCTAGATATTCTGTTGCGTGAATAAACTCAGCTGGATTTTTAGGGATAAGTCTCTGTCCGTGTTGAGTCATTCGAAGAAAGATAAAATTAAAAGGCGCCTTGGATACTGCAGATTTCAAACCTATGCCGTAGTGTTTGTTTAATGTTTTGATAAGGATAAGGATTGAGATAAGGATTGAGATGCTCCACACTGCAGCACCAGCAAGTTGTGTCAGGCATGTCTCCAGAGCTTCTCTACCTTCTCTGAGTAGGGCTGCGTAAAAGCTATTCGAACCTTTTACCCCACTGCCCCTTGAGAGTGATGTTTTACTCCTTATTTTTCTTCTTTTCGACCTGTTACACTGCCTCAAGGAGCCATATTGCAGAGGGGCAGCTAAACTCTCTTCAATGTTTCCGACCTGTTTCCCGACTGGCGTTTTCAAAAACTAACCAAGAACTCGCCCTTTTCGCCTATCATTTCGTTACAGTTTCCTTTCTTAGACCAGTTGACTGAATTAAGTAACATGGAAGAAGTCTGTGCCTAGTGACAAAAAATCCTGTTCATCTCCTGGGCTTTCGTTGTCTGCTAGTGCTCTCACCTCTTCACCACTTGGAGTTTGAGGGATTTACAGAAGCCGTTGTACTCGCTGCCTCTTGTATGGGGTTTTTAACATAAGGCATGATTATTGTCCTCGACGGTACGTATTGGTCATCTGATCGCACAGGAAAAGTCGGAAAACTGGTTTTAACCTTATGAGGGTAGCTCTTTTACATCTTATCATGCCTTATCCGCGCATTAATTACCAACGTTGCGTTGGTTCATTGAAAATAAATTATGTAAACTAGTTCAGGTCGATGCTGCTGAGCTGCGGGTTGTTCTCCAGTAACGATACATAATTGGTTTTCCAGCTTTCGAGGGTCTGATGGAAATTGAACTATCAGTGGTTGTCACACTTTAGTGAGCTCAGAAAAAACGGCAGTCCGGAATCGTACCTATCCACCTGAAGCTAATAGCACACAATCCAATTTGCTCCATGTTTGGTTTCAACTTGCTGGTCACCAAATTACACTCGCGAGATATTGTGAAAATTTCCGCTGACCAGCTGATGATCAGCGGGTAACAGCTGTCCGCACGAGGATCATTGATTCCGAGTCGACCGCCCTCACGTGATTCCACAAAGGACGAACTTTGGCAATAATATCGTCTGCAAGAATGAAAACTTCAGTATCTTTTGCTTGAAAAATGGATGTTGACAGGAAACATCCTTCTCGGCTTCAGAAATGCAATCCGTGGGGTATAGCTTGGTAATACAAACAACACCGGATGTAATATCGAGCTGAGTTCGTGTGACAGTGCAGTGCCTGTCATTTATATCACTGGCCATCTCCAGACACAAGGAGAGCAAAATGTGAGAAGGCTGAGTTCGTTATGGGTACTTTAAGCTGAATGACCAAACCTGAGATTTCTAAACCTGTTTCGGAGGCACAGCAGAATATAAGGTTGTCAGCTTATCAGTTTGTTAAACAGTTCAAAAAGTCATACGCTTGACCGCTTGACCGCGACCAGCCGGCCTAGACCAACGGAGCACTTCTAATTGTGCATACCAGACGTATTTGAAGCCGCACTGGGCTCTTGGTAGGGTTTTGTTGTACTTCGGTGTTTCCGTGGGGAGTCACAGTCAACCGTAGGCAGTCTTGGTGCACAGTTTCTAGGAGTGAAATTTTCTAACCTGTCCTTCCCGTGAGGAAGGCAGCAACGCTGCTCCCATAAACAACAGCCAGAGGACACCTGCAGGCCAAATGAAATGAATTTTCCCATGCAAAGCTAATCACCTCTTCATATCCAACAGCGTGCCTCTTAGTAACGCGACCTCTAAATGGCTCACTTAATACAGATGTCGGTCGGATGGACATTTGATTAAAAATCTTAACCAAACACAAAACGGATGTAAAACACCCTCGGAAAAAGTGCTTGAATGAAGTTGTAGTAATTTGGAGCGCTTGCAGCTGTGCACCAAACCCATCATCTTGATTTCTGGCCAGCTTTCTGAACACCTTGCACTGGAGCAACATACAGGCTGAAGTTTTTTTTTGTCAGTAAGTACAGCTCTTAACCACTATTCTCTTTTGGAAAATACTCAAACAACGCACTGATGATGTCATCTCGATTGGTAATGAAACGTTTGCAATCAAATTACCCAGCTCATCGAACAAACAAACGACCAGCTCTCTTTTTCCTTTATAATGACATGCGGCCTTCAGGTAGGTGGTGGGGAATAGAAAATACTATGGCACTATTTGTGTAGTTCTTAAAGTCTCATTAGGAAGACCTTGAGACTTTCAGCTGAAGATAAGTCATAACAACTACCTTGCTAACATTTCAAAAAGGGAACGATGACCACATATTTTGCTCCGAACTGGACTCACTGGAAAATGAGAACAGCCACAGTACTGTTTATCTAGTACAACTCCGAAGAGGCCACCTGAAATGGGCCATATGAGGGGGTGGATAAGTTTGGGAGGGATGAGCATCTAAGTATCTTGTGCCATTCACAGCCAAATGTTCATATTAGAATGCAGATGTTGTGGACTGGGTCCTTTGATTGAGGTTTTACCGCAGCGTAATATTGAATAACTTGAGGGAACAGATTTTCCGGTAATCAACAAAGTTTTCCCATGTGTTAGTTCTTCTCTAATTAAAACCATGACTCGATTTCAGCAGAGTTAGCCAAGTAACCAATGCTGCTTTTTCCTTAGGGGTGCCATTTCTTTTTGGAACTAAAAGGAGAATATCTTCACACCTGATATCGACCTTCCTGAGGACGTAAAATCTTTGTGGGGTGGAGTCACAGAAGTACCGAAAGCAAGAAGCTCATCAAGTTGTGTGGAATGTCGGAGCCTCGCAAACCGTCTATATCTTTCAATAATGTTAACCGGTTTTGCTTGGTCTAAATTTCCGCCATGACCGACAGAACTTCCCTAAGAACGTCACAGTTTGCTTCCCTTTCTTGTGGATTATGCTGCTTTGAGTCAGCCCTGAAACAGAGTTCTTAGTTTTTCATTCCCCCACCAGTTTTGTCTAATTTTCGCTGCGCCAATTCTACCGGTGATCCACTTCAGTATAAGAAGAAACCAGTTCCCACTGGTAGAATATGACAGATGGAGTAATAAGCGACTCTCTTGATTTTCCTCAGCCACAGTTTTTACTACAGTAAGTAAGGATTTACTAAAGCTGAAACGGAAAACAGGCATTCTCACATCCTGAGCACTGGTTTATTTTGATGCCAGTCAAAGCCAACCACTTCTTTCACACGTCATGAATCAGATGTGAGCAAATGGAAAGTTATCAAGCGGAACAGTTCGGTTTTGGCAGCTCATTATTTCTGTCTAAAATTCGGTCGTGCGAGTGTCCTTTGACACATCTGGCTACTTGCCCGTGAAGCTGGTGGTCCATTCTAAGCAACACCACACGATTGCCTGGACCAGGTATAATTCCATCCTCGTAGTTTAGCAGCCGTGGGGAACGTCAGCATCTTTTTAAGCACACACATCGACAGACTACTGTTTTGGCATCCGTTCTGGTATCGAAAGAAATAGCACTGTAAAGCAAGTGTGTACGCATGTGTTGGATGGGTTGTTCATTCTTTATGTCCAGTTAAGGATTTGAACAGGTTGACGACGTTACAGCAGGTGGTGGTAGGTGCCGCATGCAACAGGATGACATATCGTGGACGAAATAGACGAGTCGGTTACCCTAGCATACCGTAGGACATTCATCGTGTCCATGTCCATGCATGCACATGGCGGTCGCAAACAATTTTCAGGACCATCCATCAATTTCCACAGAGGTGTGAGCGCATTACTGGACTAAAAAACAGACCATGTCCATTTTCGTTTTACGCTACGCTCTGGTGAACTTGATTCGTGGTCAGACAGGTTTTTCGAAATTAGTTTTTTTACACTTTATTCGACTGAGGTGCAGCAATTAACATAAATTTAAACCCGGTTACAACGATACCACCATCAGCCTAGGAAAAAAAATTTCAGGAGAAACCCCTTAGACCATTCTTTTCGCTTTTCTGAGCAGGGGTGACACAGATTTAGTTGAAACAAACTAGAACACTGAAGTAATCATCCTGACCTTTGCGGAAAGTGGAGGTGATCGGTTCGCGCATTTTAGAAACCTACAAGACAGTTGGTGACCAGCTTCCGGGTTGCTTTTATGGTAGTAGTTCCGGAGAACAAATTAGTGCTCGTTGCTTTTTCACAATTCCTGGCTGTACATCGGCGGCCAGTTCTGCATGTTTTGCCAAATTTCCTTAGCGACTTCTCACAGGATGTACCTCACATAACCGTACAACTACAGTGTTCCTTCCTCGGGAAAAATAAGTTCCATGCAACAGCACGTTGAACCTATTGCCTAACTGTGTCTTCCTGCAACAGCTGCGCCCATATTGGGAACAGGACAGCCGATACGCTAAGCGCGCTACTGCTAACCGAGAGCAAGTTGTGACTTTTAATTATCCAACAGTGGACAACATAAAAAGCCTTGTAAATGAGATCTAATCCTCTCAATTAGGCTAACCTATGCTGAAAAGCCGAGAAGCACTGTAAAGCTGTTTCATCTACATTGGCCCTCATCATCGGTGCGTATCTCATGAAACTAAGCGAGATTCAAACCCATGGCTTTCCGGCCAGTGGTTCAACACTTAACCATTCCGCCTCAAGCGTGTCAGCTACAAAGCACCACAACGTTTTCCGTAATCATCTTGACGGCGTGAAACTGAGCGACACTCGGGTACATTTGCATGCTGCTGTACTGTGGGAGGTATGGTATTGAGCCAAAGGTTGATGGAGTTGGCAGGTGACTCAGTTGCCACTATCAACTGGTATGCCTTCAAGTTCTGACCAACTGGTGGATCTCTGCATGACTTCTTGGTCATATCATTCCTTCTAGCCTACACTTGTGTCAAGGATATGTATGTATACAAAAGGTACCACATTTTGATGTGCAGAAGTCGCCTGTGGCCACCCAGCTATGCACAGGCGTCAGGCGGTTTGACCATTGTTGACCGGCGAATCACTTTCGGATGCCAGCCGTTCATGTATCGAAGAAATACCCAATGAGGGAATCAACATGCCTGTACCTGCGGCTTATCCGTACTGCAGGGCTTTACTGGATCCAGGACTTGATGTCCAATATTTACTACTGTGTTCATTCCAAGGCCTCACCACAAGATCAGAGGTGTTGGTTTTTTGAAGAATTCGTGAACCTCTGTGGGGAAATGGAGGCTAAGATTTTGAAGATATCTGAACACCTAACATACAGACTAGATCGTAGTTGCGTCACGTTCAGTGGCAATTCCAGGTCAGTGAGCGATACAACACAAATAAAGCCGTACATTGTAGTTGTTTGTGGTATGTGTAAAATTCACATTCATACCGCTCTCACATCCTCCTGTCCTGGTGCAAATACTCTGGTGCGTTCACACCAAAGGGGGGAAGGACTGCGTTCGAGTTTCGTTCTTATTACAGCTTATCATCAATGCACATCTTTAGCCATCCAATGGCTTGAACTTTAGACCCCTGGCATTAGAGGCCAGCACACTTGGACAACCACGTGGAGCTAATTATAGTGTCCAGCGGATTTCAAACATCAGCGTTTCGGCCTAGTTCGGAAGTCCTGACAGACGGATCAATCTATCGACACAACCAGAACAATTCTCCAGTAGTGTCCTACATATCGGGTAAGCCAGTCACATCACTCAAGGATGAACGCAGCGTCCAGCGTGCTCTGATGGAGTGCGGGTAGCAAGCTCCCCTCGTACGTCGGGTGTACGGAGTTCAAATCCCGACACGACCAAGAGTTTGCACCGATGATTAATTCTAATAAGAGCGAAACTCGAAACCTAGATGTCTGGTCGGATATCCGGGACGCCATTTCACCTTTGTCAAATTTTCACTAGAAGCGTCACCATGATTATTGCCGGTTATTTTAACAGCACTTGACCCTTTACAACACAGCCGGATGACAGGAGGAAACAATGTTCACTTAGTGTGACACTATCCCGTACCAAGTTAGTCCACCCGAAAACCCCTCCCTCCAACCCCGCACTGATGTCGTTCACATTAGTGACGAAACGTTTACAAGCTGATTGCCGGGCTCAGCGAACTCACCGACGACCCCTTGATCAACCTCCAAGCCAACCCTATGTTTATCGGGCGGCTTCTTCCCAGCTTTTGGCAGTATATCAACTGCGATAATTTCTAGCATACAAAGCATTTGTCTGAAAAACCAGGGTTATGTTGGCACTTCGGTATAACTTTTCATGATGTTTTGTCCTCGTAATCTGTCCACTACTTGTTTATCTTCCTAAGCCTTGGTAATACCTACAGACGACTGTACCAGTCGTACAAAGTGATCTCCATATTTGTCACATTTTTACTACCACTACTATTATTATTAACATTAACCTTGTATTCGGATTCCACCAAACGCAGCTCGTTGATACGCCGTTTTGTTCCTATCCAGGCCGACACCTCTGTGAGCACTTCGATAATCGAGTAATCATTTACTTCTGACGTTTAGAATTCAAAACCAGCCATTAAACAATGGGATTACGGCCCGTTTTTCTGAGACATGTAATCCAACCTTCACCGGTATTGTTGATAGCACTTGAAACAGCATGAATTCTGAGACTGCAACTATGCTTGCCTTATAGAGGAACAACAAAAGGGATACTTAGTGTCAGCTTAGTGTTAACCGCAGGGTGAACAGAACATCAGCTGAATATCTTGGAAATACTTTTCAGCTGAATATGCGGCACAAAGGTCGCTTGATGTTCCTTTTGGGGTCTTTTGAAACATTACTAGGTATTAGGTCATGGAAAGCTCTTTCACACCTCATTGTTGGTTTTTCCCTCTTGAGGCCTAGCAAATATGCGTGGTCCCCGAGTTTCTCTCAATCTAACTTTCTACATGAACACCAAATTGTCATTTAAGTGGAGTTGTACATTCACTAGTAATTAATCTGGTGTTAATGGGTGGTTTACATGAATATCAATCGAATGCTTCGTCTACAACTACACTTACATAAAATTCGCTGTTCAAATGAGCAATAAGTCTGGTGGAAACTTTGACACTAAGCCTACCTCAAGAGCTCCAGGAGGAGTGAAACTATTTTCAAAGACTCACCAACCTTATACTCAGCCTTAGGCAGCGTTAATTGATATAATGTTCTGCGTCATACTATATATGCGATTATTGTAATAACCTTATGAAATCGACTGTAATTGTTGTTGGTCACTGATGCCCTCACTCTTGTTAGGACGCACTAGCTCTGCATAAACTTGGCCAGGAATTGAACACAAAAGTGTACGTTTGATGTTGCTTCAAAAAGTGTTGCGGTGGTCACAACTAAACTTTCAAGCTCGCACAACACTGTGACTCGCATTTCCTTCTATATTTAGCGCTGCATTGTTAAATTAAATTGTTAAATTAAATGAGTAGATTATATGCGTCATTTAGATGTTTGTGGCGATGGGCCCGCTTTTCCAGTCCGATCACGGCTCAACAGAAACACGGTTTATCTCTCGATAAAATTTGTTTGAAAAGTGTTGCCAATAACATCAAAACAATCGTTTACTCATACATTCGCCGACGGACAATTTTTTATATTTTTGTGGCAAAACATGCCGGGGCTTCTCATGGATTTTTCGTAGTAAAATGCTCCGTGCTCAGCAAGTTTCTAGTAGCAATGAACCGTTACACTCGGTGCGTCAAACCACACTGAAAGGACAAACAGTATTCCGCCAAATCATCTGGCATACAAGGCTTCAGTTTGTTCTGCCTCACATCTCTTTCTTTCGGTAAGCATGATTTCAAACAGTCAGCCCAGGGTAAAGTATACGGCAATGGATGCAGTCGGACCATGGTTTTTTTCCAAAACACTGAGTGTTGGAACGTGAAACGATTCCAGAGCTTGGTGGTTTTGAATGCTTTGATACTGTTCAATCCTTGGATGTAACTGCATAATGGAGTTGCAGTTCCAGTTAAAATGCTCATTTCGGAGAACAGAGTCCAATAATAACGAATGAAAAACATACCGAAGGCTTTCTGCAGTTAGATAAATAGTTTCGTCATGAACTTGAAAAATAAAAAACCACACAAAGATTCATGAAACAACCAAACTAATGATTATATTAGCATCCTTATTAGGATTACTGTAACGATTACTCTGGCCCAGCGTTTGTGCCCTTTCCTCTAACACACCTGAAAGGTCCAAATTATTGCTACCAGCACGTACGACTACATTGGCCAGAAGCTGGCTAACTGATAGCAAGCAAAGCTAGGGGGTTGGCATCAAAAACGAAGGAACCAAATTCAGGTATGGACAGATTATTTCCTATGATAGGAAATGCCTTGAATGAAAGAAAACTGACATAAAGCTAGAGGCTACACCTGTTCACCTTAATTGCGGTGTGAAAGAATGATCCTAGACACACAGTGATATTTTGGAAAACGACAATGAGAAGCGCGCATGTCAAGTGCAGCCCAGAAGGTTCGAGGGGAGAAATGACATGACTTCAAGAACACGCAGAATGTCCGAACCAAATCAAGCTTGGCGTCTTAATCTGCTAACATTTTCTTTGGGTGAGTTCCTGGTTTGGGTATTCTGGGTTGAACACAAGTAGACAAATTCAGAAAAGACAGTGGTTCAAATGTTTCACCATTCACCAATCTGCAAACATGCAATCTCCCAGACTCCCTAAAGAACCTCAACTGTAATGCGGTGATTGTTTACTGGTTGGTTATATTCTTAATAGTGTATGCATACCGTGTGAAAATAGTATCGACCCGAACAGAGGAAATATAGGCCATTCGGAATTTTGAACTCGTCCACGTGATTCTTCATTGTCCTAAACCTGAGGTTTTCACTGAACAGGTTATTCGATAGATAGCTGCTTCAGTTCATATCCGTGTAATTCTCATACCGATCCAATTTTTCAGTTAACCCGAATTTCTCTTATAGATACACTGAAAACTGTAGTAAATATCCTTTTACCGGTAAAATTCTAATGTGGGATGATATTCTGTTCCCAGTTCAGCCCCAGATTCTGACCTTAACTGTCCCATTGAGTTTTAACGCAAATTAACTCGACACGTGCATGGCATACGCGTGCATCATTGCCTGCATATGCATTGGCCCGAAAATTTTCTGGACTTATCCATTGTTGGTGGTCTATGTTGGTAGTTTCTTCTGTTGTATCAGCCACACTTGTATGTGTGTTTGCACATTTTCTCAGTTGGCAGGTGTGCACATCCTTTCCACTGTCACGAATCGGGAAATATCTCCTAAAGGTGTGAATTAGCTCGATAACAGGTGTACACGATCAGGTCAGTGGTTAACCGTTTGGTGTTTGTACGTACAGTTGAAATAGCTTTCTGTGTAATTGTGTGTGTGTGTGCGCGTTACCATACTTGCTGCTAGTCGAGGCTGATCTTTGATCACGAATGTTCAACTGCGTGGTTCTATTGGCTGGTCTGTTATCCCAGGTCCCAAGTGATCATTGACCATGTTACTTCTGAACTGGGTCTCCTCCTTTCTTCTCCTCTGATCGGAGTGAGCTCTGTGCTTGAGCTCTCTCACGTTACCTGGTTGCACCCGACAGATAGCGGCACCGGAAGGTACGTACGCGGCCCCCAGCTCCTTATTCAGGTACAACGTAGTTAGGTCCAAATGGGAATGATTTAATGAGAAGGTTGAGATGCTCCACCACAAACGCAGTCGAGGTGGGCGCAATCGCACGTTTTGGTGGTTGGGGTCTTGCTGTTATTCTACCTAGTAGATTTATAACCCCAGGCCGCCGCACTGAACCCAAAAGATTCACACGACAACAGACATTGGTTGTGCTGTCCTTTCTATTTTACTCCTGCTGCTCGTCAATCTAATTAGCACACCGACACCTTCCGAAAAAGGCGAACTGGGTAATGAACCGCTCAGAACACCCGGAAGACGCGCACGCAAACGTGCACAGAACGAAACAAACAGGGTGGAAGTTGATGAGCGAAAAACAACCCCATTCAGCAGTGCTATTAAATTAGGGGCGCGTGGACATAGCTAGGCAAAAGAAGTGGCTGTTTGACCATATGTTGTCGAACGTACACACATCTGGGTGTTGATTTGTTGAGCTGAAGGACACTTGGGCGCCCACTTGTCAAACGATCTCCTGTCGCCAAAAGGCCAGTTTCAGGACCAGATTCCCAAAGGCCAGTTTAGGCCGTGTTTAATGATGTACTGTAAATCCGGGTTTCCTCTTTCCTGGGGCCTATCAATTGGGCGCAGTCCCTGAGTTTTCGTCAACCTTATACTATGATTGAATAACCGATTGTACGCAATTCGCGAGATACACTAATTCGCAAAGTAATTTTATGTTACCAGGATATTCGTTTGAACATAGCTGAATCTATCGCTTTTGGTATTCTTCATTTGAACGGACTACACACAGACCATTTCGCTGGAGCCCAAAAGTCCTACTGAAATCGCTTGATGTAGGATGAGAAACACGCTTACCAGATATTTTGTGACGCGAATGAACATGGATAAGCTAGAACTAAGCCGGATGCAAGGAATCTACCGGCAGAGTTCAGTCTGAATAGGCACAGAATGAGTGATTCCTCAACTGGGATGTATCTAAATGAACATGAAAATCTTGTTTTAACTAATCCAAGAAAGAATTCTAGAGAGGACCAATCCTCTTGAAATTCTACCTCTTTTTAACATGATGCATGCCTGGAACATGCTCGTCCGTTGCGTGTAAATATTGATATGGAAAACAATATTTGGAGAAAGATTAGCGGACCTGAATTATGCAGATGACAATTTTGCGTTATTCGACAGCCGTAAGCGTACTAAAGTAGGTTCCATATTTGTGCATGCATCTTACACCTTCAAGTGGCAAAGTCTTCAGGATTCACAACGTCTCTCTTTCCTCTTCAAAATGAGGAGCTTTATTTTGCTCAGAGTTCATCGACCTTTGTAACCAAATAGGCCGTGACTGGATTGTGACAGATGGAGTCAGTGCATGCATCACCAAGGCACGAGTAATAGTTGCCAGCTTGTGTCGCACTTCCTCCGTGTCTACAAAACGACCGTCAGAATAGCTTAACTTTATAGCTCTGGGAATTGGTTTCTGCTCTTCGAACACCCTAGAAAGCTTCTAGTGTCTGCTTGCCAATGTCTTCGTAGTATAGAAGGCGTTAACCGAATACATCACGTATGTGGTACGTATGTGGATTCGTTATCAGTGTAGATAAAACTTGTCAGCTTGGGATGAATGGGATGCGTACTGTGTACATCTAATCACCGTTTGCCAAACACTAGTTGGTGAAAATTTCGTAGAAGGCAAGCCATAGCGTGTCGACGCGAAATGAAAGTAACTATGTCAGTTCGAAAGCTGTAGGATCTCCAAAATATTATGGGTATAATGCAGGTGGTAGTTCTCGCACGTGATTAGAAAACATACAGGACATGGCACCCAACCCATCCCACTGACGAGGTTGTTACCGCTTCATAGGCTGTCTGGCTGATGCTTCTCTGTCGTTATGTGCTGGGCTTGGAGTAAGCGAAATTCGCAAAGGATGACAGTTCATTCTTACTGCCGACTTTTTTTCCAACGTACTCCTCAGATGTGTCAACTTAAATAGCGTAGGTATCTTTCTGTCGTCCATTTTTCTCAGGGACATAAGACTTTTGCAGTAGGTCCTCACCCATGTCCTTTCACTTTACTTATTACTAGTGCATTCTTCCTTCATAATCGTACAGCAGTTAATAATCGGTTTACGCTGTTTGTGCGGTGTAATCCATGCTGCTGATGATGAGGATGGTCTGACGTATAACGAGAATGTACGTTCGTTCGTGTTTTACATGTGACACACAGGTGACAAGCGCTGAAAGCGAATTAACCCAGCAGTAACTGTTATCTGAAGAAAACGCATTAGTTTGGAAGGTTTAATCAGGCTACGGGAGTCCAATGACCGAAATTTGGGACCGTATATTGTGAATAAACTGATAAGGCTACAGAAAAAACCTTATAACCTAAATGGACTGGTGACCTCAACGCCCCTTGGATATTAAAATGAAATTCACGTGCAATTCACCCATTTCAAGTGAAAACAACAAACATGCAGTTTCGATGTTTCTAGTAATTTATGACTATAGAATATGGATTAAGTTCGTAAAGGTACAAAAAGCCATAAACATTACCTAACCTGTGGGTACAATCTAGCCAACGTATTCTCATCTCTACCGCGTTGTTTTCCGTGGATTTTGGGTCAGGTAATGAAGTACCACTCACCTCGGTCGTTCTCAGTGCTCTTCGGCGTACGAACTAAGACAAGCCACTTAAAATTATGCCGCTGAGTGGCACCAATTAGGTAGACAACAACTGTCTGCTTTGCAGTCCGATCCTCAAGCATTTTGGTGCATGCTCACAAGTTCTCATTCACAGAAGCCTAATAACACTGATGAAGACTACCCTGACCCACAAGTCAGTCACTAAATGTTAATATTTTAGACTGTGTAACAATTTCTCCACCTTTCTCACATTTCGCATTATAATTTGTTCGACTTGAGGCCATTGGAGCCGTATGTTTACAAAACTTTTTGTTCTATCATTAATATTACAAATATGCTATGACAATATCAACAGTACATCTGGTGGCTTCGTTGCACATTTCGCTTCGCTCCCAATGTCATTTAGGTGAGATTTCACTCAATAGGTGGTCACAAGATGGATATTCGGGAAACGTTAGTGTTCACCATAGAAGAATGCAGGAAAACACGCCTTAGGGAGGGTTTCAGGCACTCTGTTGCGAGCGCTGGCAACAGAGACCAAAAACAGTTGCTTCCAGATGGTGATCTTGTAGGGGATGTTGTAAGTCTAGGCTAGTTCACGACTAAAGATTTTAACGTTTGGTGTTATTAATAGAAGAGAATTATTGGAAATGATCAATACAGTATTTGTGGATACTGCGAGAGATGTTTGTTTAAACGGGGGCCTAAACTATCTCACCAATAGTGCTCAATATAGAGCTCGGTGCTCTAGCATGGTGCAATGCAGCTGAGTTTAACTGTACAGAGTTGAGTGACTTTTACTTGGCCGTTTTATCTGAACGGGACTGTATCAGCAATATATGATAAGCGAATGACGTAGGATATTGAGTGAATATGAGTGAATATGAAATTGAAAACCCTTAAATGCCTTTATCATGCAGCAAGTTTTCCAAGGCTATCTACTTCTTGTGCAAGACAGAGTAAAATGATTAGTGCTTGCATCCCATTGCATCATTCTGGAGTCATCCGTGTTCCATTGCAAGTGTACGCCGTAGAATTAATTTTTGTCAGGAAGTAAAAGTCGCTTTCAGTTCTCACATGGCCTGGATTTGTGAGAAACTGAAAAAGGAGTCCTAGGAAATTCTAGAGTACCGTTTTGTGGAACAGCTTGTCAGTGGTTACTTCTGGTCATTTTGTCTTGAAACATTCTAACCTCTCCTTACGATATATTTAGTGGATATGTGGTGGGCATTTCGAGCCACGTATCTTCAGCGCTATTTCACTGAAGCCACTGATTCAGTTTCCGATCAATATACTTTAACATCTTTGTGCACTTAATATGCGCCTGTGTGGTAAAGAGTCTGAATGAATTGATATCAGGAGTATAAGTTCACTGGGCCAAATCTCTACGCAAAGCTTGCTTGATAAACTTTCCAACTTTACGCATGCTTTTCGTGCTTTTGACTACGCGTGATAAGAACATTAGTTCTGGTACCTGTGTACTCATAAGCTACTTGTTCAGCAATTTGTGATAGACCCAAGTACAGCTAGACGTTCATTAGAAACATATTATCCACGCTTCATATAATCGAGGCTAACTAACTCAAGAAGAACAACAGAATGTGAGGAAGTGGCGAAATATACCTGATTTAGATGATGCCAACGTCCCAGTCGCTTGTATTATTGCGATTCGTTTGTCACACGGGACTAGCTACAGGTTTAGCGGTGTATACTATACTGATGAAGCATGCTAGTGGTCTATTATCCGGGCTTAATAACCCCACCTTCCGCCAGATACTAGAGCGGAGCATAGACTGCTTTACATTGTTCGTTTATAAAGTTCTACATCCTGGGAACGTCCGGGAACCTTCAAGAGGCTGCTTGGAATTGTTCACTTTCTAAAAGCTTTGTGCAGGTGAAATGTTTATTGTCGTGTCTAATAGCTTGCAAGCACTTGGTTAGTGTTTGCTAATAATTTCCTTCGCAGCATAGATATTTCCTCCTTTCGTAGGTAGATGAACCATTGCACTGATATTAGTGATAAAAATTAGAATGCCCATTGATGAATTAGAATGAATGTCTTGTAAGCTTGAAAGTCCTTTAGAAGAAAGCGATCTCAGTAGGAGGGTGCTTGTCTTTGAGTGAATTACTGAGTGACAAAATGTCCATAACAATCAGTGTCCACTTCTGTGAGTAGTTGTCACTCCCACTCGTTGCTACAAATAAGCAGGTAAACTGAGGTGTCTAGTCACTAGAAACACATTCATAGCTTCATCACGAAACAAATCATCTTTTTTTGAGTGAATCTTCAATATGTGACGCTAACTTCAGCTCTACTAGGAACCCTCCTGCATTTTAGCAGGAGGTTGGTGATGTACAGAGTTGATGGTAAAGTAAAAAGGAACCGGAGAAGCGTCAATCGGAGTGTCGTTAAACGCTCACCCAAAGTACAGGAAGGCGGTCTGTATAGTTTTCGATGCCAGGGAGGGCTAGTAACACACTGGAAACTGATTCACTCTGAGGTTACCTTCCGGGTGGTTCCACAGTTTTCCGGGTCGGTTTTCCACATTTAGTACTTATCAAGTCATCCTCTTGAATACATTTTCAAGTAGTGTAAGTCTGATTTAAGAGGGTACCAGTCACCTCCCAAACACTAACTATTAAGTGCAGTTCTTGTTATAAGGAAATTGTTATCCGTGATTAATGTACAGTTGCTTGGACGCCTGTTAGGAAGTAGGTGTATAATCACGTGGTAAATGCGCTGGAAGCGTTGTGCATTCACATGGCTGTGTCAAAGTAACATGAATAACTATGGAGAAAAACACGGAATAATGCGAGGCTTGGTTCACGGTTCCAGATAAGTACATGCTCTAATACCCGGATGAAAGTATAAATTGACTATCCTAATTGGCTACTTCATAATGTGTTTGTTATTACATTGAACGATACGCATGAGAGTTCGAATCGCGGTTCCAGCTTTTCATTTCTCTCTTATTCTACCCAATAATTCAGAATATACGCTGGGGTTTCTATTCTCAGTAATAAATGTCTCTACTCAGTTTACATGATTTACACACACGAAACACGGAATTTCATCAACAAATTTCTGGGAAATACAACTACTGCAGTATTTCTCCCGATACAACACCTCCAGTTTAAAAGAAAATAAACGCTTGCCGTTTGGAATAGCCTTCATGTCAGTAGTGAATAAGAGGAGCACTATTTCCGCACAAGTACAGTAAATTATCAGTTGGTTGTACGTTTTTCAGAGGGAGTTCAAGAAGTATAGTGGTTTAAAAATTTCAAGTATTCAATACTTTGCCTGTTCCTTAACCAAACCACTCATGTTCAAAATGATGAATGGGTATAATGATCGTCAGCAGGTGTCGTCTCTGTCATCGCAAACGACTAGCACTTGTTCCACTAAGCTAACGTATCAAGGCAGTTTATCAAGATGTTTCTTAACAGTATCAGTAAAGCAGTGCAACCGTTTGGAAGCATGTGAACCATGGATTTAACCTGCGTTCCTTCCTCCCAATGTTTCAATTCCTAGACAGCAATTCTTTTTGTTTATTTACGTGACCCAGTGCAAAGCTAAAACAGACGAATGATGTTTCAGTAATGTGCATGAAGTGAGTGATCCTGTGTGTCATCATCCTCATCCACATCAGAGACAACAACCTCGGTGTTGACGCTGAGGTTCTATTGCCGTACAATGACATAGCTTATTCACTTATTTTTGAAGAAGAGAAGGAAAAGAGTGGGTGAGGGAGGGGCCCCATTTCTGGCCTATCGCAAACATTCTGAGTTGCCTAAACCTAAAAGCTTTCAATAAGACAGTCTGAGAAGAAACTGACAAAATTGATGACAGTGATATCGATCAGACCGTTATTTCTTGCTCTGCCTGCAGCCAAGCGCAGAAATGTTCACGGGGACCCCATTCTGGATTGCTTATCGCACCAGCAACGCCCAAGTTCTTCGTAATCTCTTTCGCATACTTCTGCCAATTCATACGTTGTCGGTCTCGCGGCTTGCGCCACTCTAAAGAAGACACGAAGGACAACAATCGTCTCACTAGGCGGTGTTGCAGCATGCGTAGCACATGGTTCAGCAACAGTAGTTGATGGCGATGGATGTTTTCCGCAACTGAAGTGCCCGTTGCAGAACTAAATATCCGTAATCTGATTTCTTGGTACAAATTTGTTGACACCATCTGACACTGATGGTGAAAATCACGAGGACGCCTTACATCATCTATTCACAGACACCACATCTCGCAATCATACGACAAAACAGCCCTTACTGTAGCCTCGTACACGATACCCTTGAGACGCTTTTGGCGTCACATGCAACACAAATTAAGAAAATTGATTCGGGTCCTTTAGATTCTTACACTGACTTCCGTGTGACAGTCGACAATTGAGTCTGTCTTAAAGATATACCGTGCTTGGTAACTGATCAGGTGGCTGTTGATCGGTCCAGTGAGCTTGGCAATTGATTTGCAAACGTTCCGTCACCATTCGAGGGTAAATCTTCAACGCGCTGTTGGGTGGGTCACCCACGTTTTCCAAATCAGTCACCAAGCCCGGCGAACAGATCAAAAGCTACCTGACCAATCAACAATTAATGTACCCGAGCCACCAATACACATTACCTATATACAGTGCTTCCCTTTCAGCGTATACTCAGAAGGCAAATCAGGCGTTTATGGAGTAAGGTATCTGCTTTTTGGATTCCGGAATTTCTTTGGCGACAGAAGGTTAATTCATATTATGAGCAAGAACGCAGATTAGGATGGAAATGAAGATGATAGGATGCAGGGAGGCTTGGAGATCATGCCTGTTACATGGGGATTCTCTTGCGCAGTTCAGTAGCTCCCTCGTAATCTGTAATCCATGGGACACGTCGTTACTTTTCCCTACATTCCTTTTGTTGAATTCCTGCCAATAGATTAATAATTCACAAAAAAGCATGGAATTTGTTTTTTATCCTTGTACCTTACATAAGAATCCCAACCGTTCGGCACAGAAAGCTTACTCATCCTATATAGTATTCATATTCTGGCCTTGCGAAACTGAACTGAGCCACAAAATGCTGCTTCCGCGTATAGAAGATGGGACTCATTGGAGGCTTAGTTATGGTGGCTCGGGTACTTAGGATAACCGTATTTTAGCTCATCGTTCTTCTCGATGCAGGCTACTGATATTGATTGCACACATTTCACATAACTCCAAATTCAGGAAATCATCTATGACCATTCATTTCCCCACCTTTACTTCATTGCATCAGCGGATGGTGAGACGACCATCTCCAAACTTCATACACAAGGATGGAAAAATTACCTTCCTCACATACAATGAATGATGTGGATGTGTTAGCAACTAATCCACAACCTTTACACTCTTCATCTAGTTTGCCAATGCTTTCGTTTCAGTGCGAACAAACGTTTATTTTTTACCGGTAACTTCGAAGGTCAAAACCAGAAGTCGTTCGAGAAAATGACTACATGGGTCCGGTCAGCGTGACGTTCGGAATGTGTGACTGATTCTGTTGCTAAGATCTACCACTGCACACCCTCCAACATTAGGGACTTGATCAAAGCGAATAGAAACGAAATAGCAAAATATAGGCCTAGCAAGTTGTATGAGCATTACAAAGCAATGAATCGGTAAAATTAAGAAGCGGACGGCAACGGAAGAAAAGGAAAAAAACGCCTTAGGTGGAATGGAAACATCTCCTTTTGAACCTTAATTTTGTTTACCTGTGTTCGAAGTTCTCGGCTCTTATTATAGATATTTATCGTCTTCACCTCAGTTGACTCGCTATTTTCACGTTACTGCCTGAATAGTCCTATAGTTTTAGCAAGAAAACAATGACGAACATTAGTGTTTTCGAGATCTCGTCGTCAGGTCACTACATATCTACTTTAATCTGACGGTTGATTCCGGAATTATCATCACTGTGTTCCTATTTCTACGTTCACTCTGAGTGGTTCGGAAATCCCTTTTGTGAGTTAGTGACTTTTCACATTTCAATGGGGTGTCAAAAAGGACTACTAACCTCCACAAATGTGAATTGGCCAAAACTAATAATTTCATCGATCAGTTGTTGACTGTAGTCTGAATGTTTTCTGTGATAGATTTGTAGTGATATTTAACATACTGCAGTTTTATCCGATACTGTATACAGTACCTGTTTACACATAAGATATTCTGGCAAACGGTTGAAGGCAACGTGAATCGTCAAGTTTTAGGAATTATTAAGTAAGCCAAGAGGTTCATTTGCCGGATGGATGTTTGTCCTATGGTCGGTCATATTTGACCTATCCTTCACTGCTATTCCTGGGTTCTTTTCTCATCAGCCACCACCATCCTACTTCTTCCAGCTCCAGAAGAAATTATTCCACAACTGCAAGTGTCGATAGACTCTTTGAACGTGCTTTATACAGTGTTTCTGAACAAAGCAATGAAAGAACCTTGAATACGACTTATTCTATGGTTTGTTTGAAGGTAAGCGGAACAGGATTTCCAAGCCATCCCTTGTAGCTCTCGCCATTCGATAGATGACATCCAATAAGAAAAATTTATTTGGCATCAACCTGCAAGGCTGATCTCGAAATGAGTGGGATCCTAACGGCGCCCTGATTAATTTTGTTTGCTTTGACAGGATACAGAATAATATGACGAAACCAGCTTCACTTAACTAAGTTTATGGAAGTCTCAGTAAACAGAGCTGTGTCCTAATGCACTTGCTCACGCTGCTATGAGTTCGCTTGTCCTACTTATTTAGAGAGTGGTCGAGAAATCCCGTTATTAGGTAATTCAATTGATTCTTGACTCTTGATTCTTGATGCGCAACCATCATATTGGCAGTGACATACAGTGACATCCACAGTTCCATCGTTAGCGAGAGCGAGTCGCGAGCACACTCCTATCAAAATTTTGAAGTCCGTTTTACGTGACCTTCAGCAATAATAAGTGAGTGGTGTTAGGGAGTTAATGAGCACTCTTGTGATAACGCTATGCTTCGGAACGCCGAATTTTTCGATACCAGTGATGGTGCACTGCATTCAGTATACCGGATTCGCATTTTGCCTTGCATCATCAAACTGACATCTCCGTTCACTCTCATCAAATCGCTTCTTAGGAAATTACAGAACTCTGATGAGAATTCTTAAGACCAGTCTGCTCCGAGAAAGCCAGTGAATTTGTAGAGTCCATCGTTTTCTCTGATTAGATGCATATGCAAACCAGACTGGTTTAAAAGGGAGATTCAGGAGATGTCAGCTGAATCGGTCGTTCGTGGTATTCTTCAGCTGATTTTCTGCACAAAGTCCCCTTCCTTTTTCAGTTGATAAGAGTTTCGAAATATCGTAGCATATTTACTTGGAGGAGCATACCTCTCACAAGGTCACCGAAAATTTGGTGCTGCACATTCACTTAGAGAAGAATATCACAAACGAGAGCTTTGATCACGTTCAGCTGAACCTCCACTTAGAATCAAAGGAGTCCGCAAGCCAGTTTTCGCGAAGTTCATGAGGTTTTGGTTTAAGTAGAGCTGTAAACTCGGGGACTGCGCTCACCTGGTGATGCCAAAGAAGGACAGGGAGGGGAGGGTCATATGTTCCCTCAGCCTTGTCGTTTTTTCTGTGAGATATTAAAACAACCCATCTCTTTTTATCCTAACTCGTCTACTAGGAACGCTTTGAATCATTTAAAGATAATCGGTGAGGATTGATACTGCGTCAGAGTTAAGCGCTCGCACTCAAGATAATGTCTGTGAGTCAAACATTTAATAACTGAACCGGTAGAACTATACTTTTTGACTGAAGTTGCTATAGAGACCAGCCATTGAAGCAGCACCATCTGATGCTCCAGTGACCGATGCGGTTTGTTCGAAGAGGGCTCTCACGAAAAGATTTTGGTTCTCTCATCGGATCAGTGACTGATTTTGGCATAGCGAATCTAACAATACTTTGTAACGATTTCCGAGTTAGACCAGTTGTACAGTAGGATTATCTGATAAAGTGCAACTGTATGGAGAATAGTTGCCTGTGCATTGCAACCCAGGCAAGAACTTTGAATACAGTCATCTTCACTACTGTGTCTTTCAATAAAACGTCAGTAAACGTTCGGTGTGGATGTATCGTGGCAGAGATAACTTCCTGTGGAGTTCATCTTTGTGCACGCACTCTCTTTCAGTACCAATTTCAACAAACCAGTAGAAAATAATAGGACAATCTGCCTCTTTCTTTCCCATTTAAGCGACTCAGAGATAAGAAAACGGTTGATAAGATGCGCCGAATAATTTGATCTTGGTTGGGTTCCTTTGAACACAGGTACTCGCTAATAGACCGCGGTATCATAGCAACGTTTGAGGACGTTTGATAGTTTGAGAAAATAACCTGTCTATGTGAGATTCCATTTAGTTCTAAGGGGTCGTATGAGGACTGAAAACAAGTGTTTTGACCACACTACACACCAAATGAGGAGCATTCGATTACGAGTGTAACCGGAACGGGCAGTAACAGACAAAACTGAAAACAGCTGGTGAGTTCAGAGAGGGCAAGTTCAAATGAAACGCAATATGGTCAAGTAGAGATGCGTGAACCAAGTTTCTAATTGCTTATAGTTCGCTCAGCAAAACCGGTAAATTCGGGAACACGTTGCGGTCTAAGAATAATTTCTACAACCTCGGGAAAATCTATGCTGCATCCCCTGTATAGGGAGGTAAATAGCCTTCGTGTCCTAACAGGCTTTTCATTGCAAAACCATGTCGTCAAGCTTCCACTATCAGATCAAGCATGTATACCGTTATCTGGGCTGTGGCTCCCTCAACTTTGTGTTAGTACCCATACATGCATTGTGAGGCCAAACGCTCACAGAAAAGCTTATCCCACTCGCTGTGTTGAAGTTCCACTAACTTGCATACAGTTGGACTATTTGCCCTTCCGCACACATCCTTTCCGCACCGATTGAACTAAACCAATATGTACGCCATTTACCTTTTTCTGTGTACTACGTTCCGATTCTTACATTGCTTAACTCTAACAATTTCAGCTTTTAATGTTATGACCACCCTTCAATTTAGAGAACAATTTCCCCGAGGTTCTAATCCTTACTGGTCCCGCACTAAGCACTAGAAAGCTGTGTAGTAGAGTAAAATTTGTCGTTTTGCAGTCAACTGACAACAATTTTCTTTCTGTGTTGGTTTTATTAGGTGAATTCAATGAAACATTAGACTTAGCAAATTCAAAATCAGATATAACGATTATTAAGTCGATATAGGTTTTTATGTTTGCGTAAAATCGCGTTGATCAACTGAGAAAATTCCTGGTGCTGCTGTTGTTGCAGAGAGAGTGGAACTGCCCTCCTTAAGATCAACTGGATAAAACCAGATGGGGAGGATGACTTCTCACAGTTTGTTAAAAATGAGGTGGCCTCAAAAATTGAAAAAATGCGGCATCTGCATTTCGAAACAATGAATGGTAGCCACATCAGGCTAAGTACTGGAGGTTAGTTGGGATTATCACTGCGATTACCCTAAAAAACCAAAAAGCCTGACAGCTTGTTCGCAGTTCCTCGCTGCACTAAGTTAAATGTATTTTTAAATAAAAATCCTGCGGAACATATTCACAAGTGCTACCAATACGTAAAAGCCCCTCTCCTAATTGCAATTTTAAACAATGTATACAAAATATGCGATACTCTAATTCACGCTATTGAAACACCTACCATGAACTGGCATATCCTGTTCTTCTTGTGACTGGCACATATTCCACATCTGTTGACCCCATTGCGTAACAGATTTGAGACATGGATTCATCGTAGATTCCACTGGCAGTTTCAAGCAGTAAGCGTTGTCTGACTTATCAGGGCCTTGCTTATGTGCCGTCAGCAGCGATGCATAAATTTTACCTACCCATCATTACCGACAATTTTGTACGGTTTTTCTAATTATAACTGTCCAATTTTCTCCTGAGATTTATGCATTCCCCCTAGTTTTTTGACCAACTAGGTACCAAAGAAGGGTATGGGATGTTGATGATGATGTCCATTCGCCGGTCCATCTACATTTTCCCACCCACATCCGGCAAGGATCGCCAGGGCCAATCGGAAGCAATCCTGGGAAAGAAGTTAACATACTGGCCCAGAATATAAGCCCACAGTAGGTCAAAACAACGAGTGTGCTTTTCTCTCGTGTACGCTCTGTATGTACGTGCGCATGTGTATGTATGCTTGATGGACTGAGGTTTCAAGTGTTGCAGTGGACCACGGTAGAAAACAAATCGACTAGCTGAACGATTTTCCTTCCCAAAGCCTAGTCAGTCAGCCAGTGGACGCAGGTATCCCCCTCTTGTGTGATATTTGCGTGTTCCATATGGCATCAAGACTTAAAATTGGTTGACAGGGGTCAGATATGCCCTCCGTCCCTGAATAACGTACAAGCAGTATCAGAAGCGAGACTACGTTTACAGGACTTTTAACACAATGCGACAAAAGTTGTGAACGTTTGTCTAGGCTGAAGCAATTTATCCAATATATCAGTCACTGGAACCCTGTCGAGGTAAAAATCAGAGGTAGTTCGTTTCCAAAAGTTCTATGTTTTGTCACTTGCACTGAGTGCTTCATCCTGAGAGCTCACAACTACCCTATTCGGTCTGAATAAGTCACCTGCATAGAGTGACATCCACAGTTTATCGAAGAAATTTATAAAACTGGAAATCTGTTTTGCGAAATTTCACGACTCGGACTGTTTAACCTTTGTAAAATTCACAACAGACGCGTGGTGAAGGAGCCTGGTTTCTCAATCCATCTACTTTCACGTTTCTCGTTCAGAATTATGGAACAGTAATTTCACTTAGTTTAATTTCGAGACCCACTATCCTGGTCACATATTTGGAAAGAACCATGGAGCATGCGTGATTTTGTAGCCTCATCCCTGACTGACTTTTCCACTACCTTGAATTTGTTTAAATCTTTTTCTTAAAATAAAACAATAAACGGGTGGCCGAATATACGGAACTCCCAAAACAGCACGCCTCCCACTGATGGTATGTAGACTTAAAACTAAAGGACCGGGTTAGGTGAGCTGATGGAAAACAACACTGGCATGCGTTTCAGTATCCCATTTTATAGTTAAGAGGATCAAAGACGTAAAGATGGTTTCTGAAAACATAGTGAATGAACAGAGACAACACCCAAAGTCTCTTTACGATGGTGCAAACAGGTAAGGCTAGGGTTAGAAATATTACGTCGGTATCACTTGAGTCCGGTTTCAGTAGTCGGATTGTCAACTATCCCTAGCAAGGTATACTAACTCTTCTCCAATAGTTGATGATTTGGGAGTTTTCAAGATGTTGGTGAGGATGGAGTCCATAAAGAACTTTGCTTTGGATCCGATACAATGCTCAAATTATAATGCGTGCATTGCAATCATATGATCTAAATTGTTGAGGGCGTGATGCCAGCAACTTCAGGTCTTGCGGACTTTCTCCAGAGCGCAAAAGTTTGCTTACATTTTGTTAAGGAACTTGCTGATACACTCATATTTCACCTGCAGACCTCTTTCGCATATTAGCCACTTCCTGATGACTGATGAAATTCTCTGATTGAAGAAACCCTAATATGACTTGAAAATGATCATCTACTCTGCATTTGAACTGTTGGGAGGTGATGGTTTCTTGTCACCTATGATGAAACTCTTGAAAAAATACATTTTGGAATAATGTTGAACTTTCAGGAACAGTCTCACTCCATTTCTGATAAAAGCGGTAACATTACGGTTGTTTTGGCCCAATTTTCCGGTAATCTGGTTTCTTTCCAGTTGGCATCCAAACTACTGAAAATCAATGCGAAGCTTTTTCAATGGTTTAAGTAAGCGACCTTCGAAATGCGTACCTTCAGGATCACAACCGAGTAGACGTACCGTTAAACTCCGACGGTTCACTGTTGAACATAGTTTGCGAAAAAATTGGGAACAAATAGTTTATTAGCAGAGTCATTCGTTGCTGATCAGATGGCAGTTGATCTGTTCAACAAGCTTACCAGTTAGAAATCATGCTCGGCTAACAGATCAACTGCCAATTGACCAGTAGCCAATTAACTCATCCGTAATAAGGGGCGTTTTTCGTTGTACTCCCTGTGAGAAATACCGTTTCCTCAGAGCAATTATTCAATAAAGTTCACGAATTCATTATATTCAGTCTGGCCTACTGTATGCAACCGATTATGAACAAGACGCAAGAACAAGTAGCGTGGTTCAGGCTCCATCCCTCGTAAGTTTCCGTACGAGTTAAATGTGATCAGGCTTAAGCTTCTTGATTCATTCCATCAGAAATACCATCACAGCCTTCGAAGCCGTATCTATTTTCAGACAGTATTCCAATAGGCAGTTGAAACCTGTGGAAAATTCAGACTCTGTATTACCTTTTGGAAAGCTCTGGATGTATGGCGGCGAACTCCCGTGAAGTTAACCAATATTTATTGTTAGTAAGGATATTTTGAAGTGCCAGCTGACCGTGCTCCTCATGAAAGAAGTCTGTCAACGTTAAAATGCCGAAATGCTCTGTAAAGCTGTTCCCCGTTTGCTAGAAAGCATGACCAAATGCTCGTTTCTCCTAGACGATCCAACATTTTGCATCAGAAGGGGAAAAGTGACACCTTAGTATCCAAACTTGCATGGAATACATCGTCAAACAGTTTCACCCGTTGAATTTCGTTGTTACACTTTGACAGGTCTCGTAACAAGATTTGTATTTTTACCATCACAAGCCCATTAAAAGATTACTGAATTTGGATATAGTGAATCCACTCTCACAAGCCCATTAAAAAATTACTGAATTTGGATATAGTGAATCCACTGAACAAATTATAGGCCACTGAAATGAGATTTTCACCCTACACGTGAGATGATTTGCTGCAGATCTCCTTATGTAATGCTCTGAATCTACTGGAACTTTGATTTTAGCAGCAAAAGGATAGGTGGAAGCCAGGTATAAAACAAAATCACATTCTCTGTATTGAGAAAGACCCTGGATAGCAATGTACAACATCACGTTTGGAAAAATGGTTTCTAAATGATTTCATAAACTTTTCCAAATGACCGTGCACATAACTGGGATAGCAACGTATGAAAAAAGACCAGTTTCAGCACTATAGACTGACAGTGTAGTGATCTTTAGGGCACAGTGAGATAAAACTAAACATGCAATTTTTCGCGGGAAACAGTCTGACATTTTAACGTGACCTACCCTGACTTCTGAGACAATCTCAGAACTATCGACGCTGAATCAAATAGGCAGCTGTTTTATGCGTCACCACCATGGGTATTTGGTATTCATTTCTCACTACTCATGAGTACCTGAAACATTTGGGTGCGTTTACAACCATTCGTCCGTTGATCTTTCGCCGAACGTAAAAACTGTGGTTACCAGCCCCCAAATTATCAACTTTCACTTATGTCCACTTGTCACTAATAGCTTGGGCTGCGCACATATTCTGAAAGAATCGACTGGTGTTTTATTGAACCTAGCACATTAGGCCTGGTTGGTTAACAAGACTGGCTCCACCCCACTGTTTTATCCTGATGTACGCTACAAGTTCACACCTCAGACAAGGCACTACCTCATTTAAACCGCTCCTCATTGGGGCTAAACAATATTTTAAACGATACACTTCTGTTTACATAACCTGCTTCAGGTTGAAATTCTTCTACTTATTTTCTTCTGGAACCATACCAACTTTTCACACATTTTCCCTAGGAGTGTTCCTTCCTATCTAGAGATCGTGCAACATTTCTTGGATAATTTTACTCCCCTGTCGCTGATTCAAAGAAAACCTACTAGTCGTTCAACGAGACGATTGACTTCTTTTTATCTTGTCTGCTGTTCGTCTTTTGAAATTTTGTTTGGTCAGCCTATTAAACGTTTTGTGCAACCTGAGATATGTGTGAGGGCAAGAGATCTAATATACATCGCTCGTCGACTGGGAGAAGAAACTCAAAATCCTACTCAATTATAACAAATGTCAACCCAAAATTGATGTTGCTTTTCTGATAATTTGACTTGCTAACGCAGTTCCTACTCAACTACCCATGGACAGTATTGTATATAACCATACAGTAATAAAAACAACTAAATACACTAAAAATCCACCTAAACTTGAGAGGTCACTCGGAAGCATCTTGTCTCCACTAGGATCCAGGCTATCTGTGAAACCAGCGGTGGACACATTAAACACCATAATAAGCAACCGTCACACAGTGAACAGCAGGAAAGAAGTATTCTCGACAAGAAACAAACGGAGCTTGATGTTGTCCTTACAACGTAAGGTAAGGTCCAACGCTGATAAATCTTGTCGGTCTTTATTTGTTCATCTAGGTTGACTGGTTTAAACAGATTTCTGACAGTATGAAGGTCAAGCATTCGTTGGCTTGCACCAGATAATTTATTGTTTTGAATTACCCATTGGCTTTCGAAGCGCGTGGGTTTTCTTGTCTGTTTTTAGAAGTAGTGAGATTTCTTTCCATCCTTGAGCCTTGAGATTATTGCCTAGGGTACAAGTTTGTAGGCTACCTGCTCCATCATGCGAGCATGATAATCAGGCAGAGTCCCCCGAAAAAATCCGGAAAGACTAATCACGGTAAGGCAATCCATAAACAAGCAGTCACGTTGCAGATGTTAATTACTGTTTGAAAATTATATACACACAAGCAGAATTGCAGGAATCATACAAACAACTGTGCACTGACAGTGACTCTTCGGGGACTAGCAAAATATTAACAAGCAAATCGCGAAGCTCGGCAAGCTGATAAATGGTGACCTAATCAACGGCAAATTCTCAGAGTCCTCTGCGTATGTAGTGATTTTCCCAGGTGATGACGGTGATGTTTTCCGGCAGTAAATAACAAGGGACAGACCTTTGGACAGCACTACCGCCATGTTATCACACATTCAGATGAAAATACACATGCACTGGCTACCGTTCAAGGTCCTCTCACACAAAGATCTACCATAAGTACATATTTTCAGATTACTAATATTTTTTTCATTTGGACTAGATGAGAACGCCCAGACGAACACCGCGGAGTCTGGAGGTGGGTATTCTGTTGGTGAGGTATAACAGGTAAACTGTCAGCAACACGCAAAATAATTCACCCAACTTATGGCTATTCTACGCCTACACCCAGTTTTCTTATCTCTTCTTATCCATTGCCAGTATCTTGCACAGGCTGTATTTTCGGGCTGCAACCCAGCCTTTCTTCCTCGATTTTTATAACCAACATCTACCAAACGCACATTCGCACACTTGGATGAAGTGGTGGGTAATAACGCCACTTGTACAGTCCCTGGTGTGCGTCATTAATATGGACACCTTATGATGGATCACTTGTCTTACGGTTGCCTGCATTCAAAGTTCGCACTCAGCTATAACAATGCGTAAGTCCATATAAATGCCTAGAGTTATTGTATACATTCAGAAACCTATTGGTGACATCGTTTTCATATTTTAACCGTCTACGTCACAGTTACATCTGTACGGTTGCGCCGGAATTTGTGGAATCGGTCCATCAGCCAGAAAGGCGGATGGAATTTAAGGAGTGCCAAGTGATCCGTTTGCAATCGCTTCAAGTCTTCAAAAACGGATATAAGTAACCAGGGTCGAAAACGAGTTGGAGAATCGATTTTCCCAAAGTGCAGCATCTATAAGTGACAAGATCAAGTAAGATTCATCAACTTGGCGCCCCCACTGACTGCCAATAGATAGATCTGGATACTTATAGTTTGTGATGTTTTGTATCTTTCTTTTGCTTCCATTATAACATTGTGTATTTTGTCAATTGCATAAACTTTTTTGTTTGAATCGCAAAGGGCCCTACTGACCACTTTTGCCAGCAAGGCCCTTCACCGTATCATCGCTACTGCTCAAATAACGGGTTCTATTCGCTATGTGAGGAAGGTTCAGAGATGTGACCATCATGTGAGTAGGCCTCTAGTGCTGCTGTGATTTCCCTAACACACCGTGAACGTGCCCAAAGTGCATGTAATACCGTTGATCTTAACCGATTTAAGCAAGCACATCCAAGCGTGTCTTGTGAGACTATCGAGGTTCACGTTTTCCGCTGTCATCTACGATAGGCGATCAACTAAGGCGACAATCTATGTGGTCATTAAAACGTACGGTTATCGTTGGCCACTGGTTTGGGCTATTGCTCATAAGTAGGGACTCACTATCGGCGGCCAGAAAATCTACTTCCCTTCGTGCAGCCCATTATTAGTTGAATGGCTTGGTGACACCTGTAGACTCCTCGTAATTTTGTCTAACTCTTTACCTCATCAGTTGATACACGCATGCCGTCCATTAAGCCACTGAGAACCCAAGGCAACGTACCTTCCAGTGGGAAACTTCGGTTAGTAGGAGCGTTTGAAGCCGTTCACACTGCACCTAGGAAACGTTGCACTGTTCTCCGACCGAGTGTAAATAAATGAGGGTAGTTAGCCATGAGAGATATAAATAGTTGCTGAAAATTTCACCATGGACCGCGTGTCTTTTAAACATCATCAATCACAGGGCATAGGCGCCGTATAGCTCAGGGTCACGAAAATTGCTCTGAGCCAGTCTGAGGGGTTTGCCAAACCAGGCAAATAGAACGACCCAAATATTATTTGTGCATCCAGTTTGGTTCATTATGAGTTGAAATCTATATGCGCCTTGCACACTTACTACTACTTACTACTACTTACTACACTTACTACACAGCTAAGTTTGCTATCTTTGGCAGCTGTTTTCTTACTTAAAACAACAGAGGTACTTTAGCAACACCAATGCTAAGTTGGTTCGGTTCATAAAATTTTCAAATTTGTTTTTTTTTGTTTTCCCTCCGGCAACCCCAGTCTTATTTAAGGACCACCGTCTTGTGACTCAAAGTGGACAGCTGCCACCTTCTACCACAACCTACTCACCTCGCCGAAAAGCGCGTAAGTGTCTCCCCCAAACCTCCAACTCGTGATTCAAAGTGGACAGCTGTCATCTTCTACCACAACCTACTCACCTCAACGAAAAACGCGTAAGTGTCTCCCCCAAACCTCCAACTGCTGTTCTGCTGTTAGGAACCGATGACGCCCACCGAACCCTGGGACGACACTTCTCTCCATACTTCAGTTCCACAAGGTTCCATCATCACTTTCAACAGCATTCAAACTTCTGCTCATGGCCCCGCACAACTAACGTGTCAGTAATTCAGTAGTGAGTTCCACAAACCCACCAGTCCACCTCTATCTTTCCAAACACTATTTGTAAGATCTAGGCAGCTAGGCATCTTACAGAACAATTGGAGCTATCGGACTACACCCAGCTCGTGTTTAGCAGGTAGTGGGAACAGACGGATGAGGGCAGAAGATGCTCTATTGAGGGCTGCTTCTATCAACAAAAGGATTAATAAAAACCATGAATTCGGCAGAACATACAGAGAGAACGGTACAGAAGACGGTTAGCACGTTCATGAGGTAACGAAAAGTGTCTGAAATACGGAATCCTGGCGAATTTGGCACAAATTAAATAAACCTGCAGTATTTACCTGACAGTGGGACAAAGCAGCACCTGCCTCGCGTCAAATCGGAATGCGCGCTTAGGTAAAATCTCAACGGGCACTACTGGGTACGGTTCAATACAAAAGGAATACAAAAAGAAGACCACCGGAGAAGTCAAGTTGGCGCGGCGGATAGTGCGCTCGTCTCCCATCCGAGGAGTTTACAGTTCAATCCTCGGTCAGCTGGCCTTTTCCTTCGGAGAAGGTACTCAAGAGAAGGTATAAATGATACGAAATTGCAGGCGAATATGAGCAGGCAACAAAATTTTGATATCAGCAACTAGGGTGTAGGCAGACCTTAGGCGGGAGAAAAACTCCGAGGAACCAGAGGCAAGCAAGCAAAACGGAGTTACAATAAACGTGCCAAAATTGCGCTCCTCACGATTAGTTAAAACAAATAGGAAGAATAACCGCTGATCACCGTTAATTCACAGGAACCAACACTAAACTACCGAACTACCCACCTGGTCAGAACATTCTGCACTACAGCACAGCTCCAGCACTTCAGTTTCAGAACAGAATGATTGCAGCGTTTCATCAGCGTTTTTTTGATAATCGAGAAACTGCCAAGGGCGATTGGGACCACTTAACTTGCTAACCCTCGAGTATCACTCTCCAGCCCTCCTGAAGTACGAATGATCGCCTCATACATCGGAACTTGTTAACACCTCATCCTAATCTAATCCCAGAAAGCGCACAGGAGCTCATCGATCGCTTTTGGAGACTGTTAAAAATGAAAACAACCACACGTAGGTTACCCTAGGAGACACTGCGCTGGAAACGTTGAAGGCTATCTCATCCTCTGGCAGAGGAATCGGCTGTGCGCTAAAATATCACAGAAGAGAAAATTAAAACGCATCTACTGCGCAGCTCCTTGTCACCCCAAATGCTGTCTCCCCTGCATGTGCTGCCCTTAAAGAAGGCTTACGCCTTACCACTGTCTCCACACACCATAAACCATAAACTTTTCTCTTAGTAACGTCAACAAAACTGTGCTAAAAACATATACTGACACCAGTTACTCCAAACAAGATTCCCACCCACTCCACCCAAGATTCCGGCCGGCCATGAACATTGGCATTTTGTTCGAACATTCGAGGTGATTCTCTTCTGCTCCACAACGCTCAGGTCCTTGCACGGAGAAGCTTACGCAGTTTTCCTTTGAACATCCCCGATCACCTTCTCCGACACAACATTCCACGTTTAAAACAAAGCTCCCTACACTTGCGGAGCCATAGCGGATGCTCATGCGTTGGGCTCTTACCAACGACAGCTGAATATTCATTCAACTCCATTTCCAGCCAGTCACTTAATAGTTTACATGTGTACGTAGATTTACTCCTGGTGGGAAAACAGGTCTATTCTCCCTAATCACTCCGTGTACTCCATACTTTGAAAACGGGTCACCACCTCAGATTTCCTCCTTGTAGTTTTTTGATCCGATTCTTCTGAGTGCAGAAACCGTGGACTGTTCAAACAAAGAGAGTTTTCTAACATATGAGGCGAACAGAATCCAAAACATTTCCGGACACATTTGGACAAATCGCACCCTGGAAGATTACATGGGCCTGGCCGCAATGGCCATCTTACCCCCAAGTCCATTGTCACAACAAGCCCCAAGTTCTCCTCCAGGATTGATTTACTCAGTGAATAACCATCAAGGGAATTAATTAATGACGGCTATTTGGAAGCACACGACGTTCACCACCGATTAATAGCAGACCCCACTGTTGTGACAGTGAAGTGTACTGAAAGGAGCCTGAAAAGTGTTAAGGTCGTTATTGTCGCTGGTGAAAGTGAAATCTTTGGGTGATCCGCGAACCTGGGGAGGAAAAGGCAAGACCGGGGTGGCGGATCCTTTCTATAGACCACGTAAAATCCCTGTCCCGAGGAATGCAACATGCACACACGGCCGAGGTCTAGGCTTCGCCCACTCAGACCCCACTGCGTATTCACTGACAGAGCCCCGGATACTATCCCAAAAGTTTTCATCTAGAACATAGAGCAGTAGTTCGGATAAAAACGTTCACTGGAAAATCCATCGCCTTACTTATTTCAGTAGATGCGACATCGACTACTTTAGTCCACGACTCCTTAACCAGTAGCAGATTAGGAATCATGGCTTGCTTTTCCAAGGCCTGTGCTCTTCTCATACACAAATAATTTTCCCGCAAATGGGAAACTCTACTTCATTGTAAGTGATCTCTCAGTTACTTAAACCGAAGCAGATGTTAGGCTTATTTTCGTCTTCACTGTTGGTTTCACCACTCCAAGCTTGCAGTTGAGAGTAAAGCAGTCCCATTTAGTGAATTAATGACTGGCAGGAGCAGTCTGGATATTCACTGCTGAGAATAAGGTTTTCACCTCCCCACGCGACATCAGTTAGCGTTTTACTACTCATATTCTGCACAAAAATTTTAGGCCTTCGTTCGCAGCCAAAGACACTTGTAGTACTTAGGCTTTTTGTCATCGTTCCTCACCGGCCTAGAAGCCAGAGGAAATGGCAAAATTGCATTTTTTTCTGCTAGCAACGAGTCCCATCCAGGAAAACAATCCATGAATTTTTAATCCCTCGTCATGTTGCTGTTTGCTTGCGCACATATTTTAGCAACAAACAAATATTACAATTCTTGCATTTAGGTATTAAAAGCCACGAGACCCTTAGCTTTTAAGAGGCGCAAAAAACAGCACTTGTCCGCACTGATGCGCTTTGCGTACGATGTAGTATAGTTTATTGTGTAAAGTCGTTAATATATCCACAAAGCTTACCACCGGTGGCAACATGGATTGAAAGTCCTCCGTAGAAAATAGACTGGAGCAAATCCGGAAGCTGTCGGTGTTATTTCAACCATATTTCCGGCCCCCGGCTCGGCTTGTTATAAAGAATCGGTACTTTTGCATGCTGTTAAGCTACACTGCAGATCAAAAAAATTTATTTCATCCTGGAGGTCCGGCGAATCTAAGATGGCACAAGATACTTGGTCGTTTGTTAAAACCGGGTGGAGATTTGGTGAGGTTCGTGCACGTTTGATCACAGTCGCTTCCGTGACTTGTTGAGCCAGGCCCTAGGAAACAAATGTTTAAGTGCGTTCAAGGCAAAACGCATTTACTGACCTGGGTAAGGTCCTAGTCAATCACGGGACTGTCAATATCATCAGGAATATCAGAATCGGAATTTTCCGTCAGTTTTTTGCGGTTGTCCAACCACCAGGTTTGCCACCTAGCCGTGAGTCCTGTGCAGCAAGTTTATTGAAACCGGGTCCTCCTTCGTATCTGGGTCGATATCAAAGGTATTCTTTTGTTCCATGGCCGCCTCCGCTGATGTTCATGGGAGCCAAATTTGAATCAGTCTGGCAGTATAAGCAAATAGTACGCAATTTCTTCAAAAATGATCATTGCAAAACTGTTCACGTCCCCCAGTGCTAGTTTCGTATCCGTCTCCATGTGTATGAACCAAGATTCCGCAAATGACGATATGTCCGAGTTCTGTCTTCTGATTAGTACTCTCAACCCACTCATCGTGTTGCCGATATCCGTAGCGTTTTCCGAAACCATCTTATAACCAGCAAGATCTAGAACAAGTTTTTCCCAGTTGGTCCAGCTAGCACACGGCAGAGACATGGTAAGAAGATTCGCAAATTCAGAGTGCACACTTTTATTGGGCAACAACTTTCCTCATTTCTGGTAATCGGTACGCGGAATAACCGTCCTCCGACGGCTGTCCACGCTCCATCTGGTGCCATCTGGTGTCATCTAGTGCCGCTATTAGACGCCTTTCTATACGAGTCCTCCCCACCGTGTTTTTGAGACACACCTAGAAGCCCTTCGCCTCAGCTTTTTCTCCATTTTTCAGTGTCTGCTTATCTACCTCTAACTCTATTTGGTATCCTAGAGTTGGGATCTCAAAAAGGTAATAAAAGCTTCCCTCAGCAAATACGTTCGTTGGAAGAAATATACGCGGAGACGCCTTGTGCCTAAAACTACTTTCGGCTTCTCATAATTCAACTCGCTTTACTTTTGTACGTAACAGCGGAGACAACTGGCCTTTTTTGGTATAAGATAAACTCATGATACGAATTCAGTGAAATAAAAAATCATCTTCCATTTATTTTACCCTGTTTGGTTTTGGAGCGCTTGTTATTATACTGCAACCTTACCTGGGACATTTCTCATTATGCACATTTTGTAAAACTGCGCCTTGCTCCACAGTTCTGGGGGACAAGATGATCTTGTCTCAGCACCCACCTTCTATGCTGCTTGGCTGTTTAACTCAGCATCTTTTCGGGAGAATGGGTTGTAGTCACGCCCATTTTCCCTCGGGATGTAAGCGGTACGTCACGCCATTCTTATTCTAACCGGCGACATTTTTAACGGCCCTACTTTCGGTGGTAATACAATGTATTCCTGTTATTACCAGCTCGCTTGTTATCTTATAAAGGGTACGCAATTTACTCAGAGCTCCTTATAAACACCTCGCATCATTCTGTTTTTTCTTAACGCCCGAGGGTGCGAGTGGCACAGGCTAATCCATCGGTGCGGCGGCTTCGTATTCCGAGGGCATCGACCGCCCGGGGTAATTGACGTTTCATGTTGTAATCACTGCCAGCTTTAAAAAGAGCCCCTAATATCTCAAACCATCTTGTATGACTGTATGAATTGCAGCACTGGCTATGAACTGCACTTACTTTTCTAGCCCCCTAGAATACCGGTCAGTATACGGTATCATGGTTACTTTTACCTACTTCTAGGGGATATATATGCCAGCCGAGCCGCAGACCATAATTTAACAGACATCTCTGGAGAATGCTTCTCGAAGAGTTATCTAATAAGCTTGACACTGACAAAAACCTCAAGGAAATTTCTAACACAAGATAGAATTTCCGCAATTCTACACTATACAACGGTCCACCAAGATCCTCGCCTCCTGGATGGAGACCAAATTCCTCCGTACAAAACCCAAGAAAACCATATTAGTTTCCGTCGAAAACAGTAAAACCTTTCCCCTTCTGGTCCTCAGAAAATGAAGGCTTCATCATTCTTGCGGTTGCTTGCCACGAAAGAAGTGACCGCAGGTGACTACCGAGAAGGTGCACGAAAGCTTGCCATCGGAAGATCGAAAAATAGAGTGTGCGGGTCACACATTTCCCTAGGTAAACTCAATTGGAAAATACAGGCAAAAGAGATAAGACAGAGGAATGGCATGAGGTGGTAACACCCTAAAAGTTGGAGGGCTTGATAAGTAGATTGATAGTTTGCAGAAACGGAACAACTTGTTGAAGGAAATAACGCGAGACTCGAGAGAATTTTATGCAGTAATGACAGAAGGTAAGTATTGTGGGCAGATTAGTGGTTCAACAACAGAGTTTTTATACAGATGCGTGTTGGTATGCAACTAAGGGGCATGAATGCGGTACACTTATTAGTTTGCGAATAGGAATTCATTGGGCATAAAGAAAGATACAACTGGGTGAACAAGGCTTATCAGGAAATAATGTTTCATGAAGTGCCCATGATGTTTCAAACAATGTATGTGCTTTTCTCGCCAGGTCGGTAGTCACGAGGTGGTGGTTGATGAATTGCGTTCATTCTGATTTATCAATGACAAAGGGAGTCCGGTCACTGTCAGTGTTACGAAAAGCCGTGAGAATAGCTAGGGTCCACAGAAAGGATAGGCTCGTCTCGACTTGTTTCGCTTTGCTCGTGCTGCCCACTTTTCACACAACTGCTTGTGTCATCCACTGAGGACTAAAAACCAGCTACTCTCTTATCATTTTGCCTCCATCAGCTCTAAGGTTACGACCTCAAGGTGCGAACTTATTGGTACGTTCCGCCACATGTTTATCCATAATGCACCGGGCCCACTGCTCTAGAATAGATAGGTGTGATTCGAAACTGATTTCCAGACCCATAAATGAACCATTCTTTGAGCTATCTTACTCAAGTTCCCATAATAAATCCTGGTCGGCACAATCAGCTATAATCCCTTAAGTTTATTCGATGCACTCGCAAAGGTATACTCACCTGGCTCTTGTTCGTGGGCTGTAAGAATTCCCTAGTCTGCCAGTCACTCTTCATACTGTCTCAAACGTGGAGTTGGCTGTGCGACCTGTCTGACCACTTTTTTCTGCTCAGTGTGTAACGCGAAAAAGTCATCCATATCCCCAGTCGGTGCGCCATGGTTCACCGTAGACCCAGCTCTTAACTTATCCTCTTCTGCAGCTCCCTCATTCAAAAGTACCTCTGTTCCACTCTGGTCTCAACTTGTCACGATTCCTTCCTCAACTCTTATTACCCGAACAACCCCAGTTGAGTCCTTCGAGGCGTACACGTACGGGGCTGTGCACGAACCCAAGTACGAGGTCGCGACGACGGTAACGCGACTGCCGTAAACAGTCTGCCCGTAGTCCACCGTAAAGCTACCAAGCGTGTTACATCTGCCACAGGGATCGTCTCAGTCCATTGAGTTTTTGTCGAATTTCCAAAGCACTGGCTACCCTATTGTACGCTCTGCTCGTTCTGCTCATAAACCCACTATTTCTCCCCATGGCAATATCAAGGAGACATCATACCGGCGGACATAGAAATTCCACGGGTACTCGAAACAATGTGTGCTGACTATTATAAGATATTCATCCAAATTACCAGCCGTGGCGAAATTCTTATATATAAGACGGGAGGCCTGCTGCAACGACGGGAAAGTTTTTCCTAAGCAAGTCATGAGTGGTAGCTGCATTTTGAGTTTGCGCGGTCAAAGACGACGTAGATATTGTTCATGAACCATTCCAAAATATTTTCAAATCAACCACAGAAGGAAACGTGCGAAAAATCCACTTCTTAATAAAATTTTGTACCGTCTTTTCGAAGCCATCATACTGAACCACGACAGTAACTGAAAATATGAATTCGGTGCCCAAAGAATATCTTGTTCAAACTGAAACAAATTTTAGCGAAATCGCCAGTGAAGGTAATTTTCAGGTTTCGAATGAATACTGTCACCTGCCACAATGTTATGCAAAGTATTCCATCGTTCAAACCATGTTTTAGGAGAAAAGTTGAATGTGTGTCAAAGGACCGACGAGTCGGAAAAGATCCAGGATAGAGATATAAGAACACCAGAATAGTCTGTAAGAACGTCTGGGTATTCCGCTTCAGGACACTATTCTTGATTGTGCCTGTCTACAGAGTGCGGTTTGGGATGCTAATATCTAAACCCAGCAAAGCAGGAGAGCTTCAAGTTTCACTGTTCAAACCATGGGTTTAGAGGGGTTTTGGGTATGCATCTAAAGCTCAGCTGCTGCGGATGACCACACAGGCGCGAAAGAAAGGCGACTGCGGCCAAACAAGCCATATACAACTCGCCAAATCAGAAAACTGCTGGCTGGCTTCAAGGTGCAGTCCTCTGAGAAAACCAGCCTCATGGGAGCACCACCAAAAGAACTACCCGGTGCTGCCACCCAGCGCTCAAAGCATCACAGAGGCACCTTTCCGACCAAACCGCGCCAAAATGCCCAAGAAGCCAAACAGACGCAAGATCGCCCATTGAGCAACAGCAAACCTGGCCGTCCAGAAGAAGTTAATGAAAGGGCTACAAGTAGCAATGGTCGAAATTTTCGCCCACGGGGAAAAAAACTTCGTCCACCAAAACTAATAGGCCCGCGCAAACCGGGCTCCCACAGGGCGAAAAAAACCCTGCAAATGAAAAGCAACCCACGAAACCACCAATCGAGGGAGCAGACAAATATGCCTCAGAGGTCCCTTCGGAGCCCTCGACTCAAACCCGACGTGCAGCTATTAAGCCTGCTAACCTCCCTGGTTACACAACTCTCGGCTCCTCACCTTCGGAGGCAGCAGAGACAGTGTTGAAATGCTTGTCCACAAACTGTCTTAGCCTCTTCAACAAACTTTGTGATATTAAACAGTCAGTTTGTCTTGAACAGCCGTCCATTATCGCACTCACAGAGACCTGGCTCACACCAGATGTCTCTGACGCGGAGATCTCAATAGACGGCTACTCTATTTTTCGAGCTGACTCAAAACGAGGGAGAGCTGGTGGGGTTGCTTTATACTTACATGCGGCCCTGCCAATCCCGATTGTCCTCTCTGATACCACTCCTGCACCTTTTTGTGATGCACTGTGGCTTCAAGTCCCGCTGCGCGGGTCCGATTCTCTCCTTCTCGGTGTGGTCTACCGTAGCCCCTCGAGTCCTCCGGAAGATGACCACTTCCTCATACGAACCCTTGGGCAACTCTCCTCCAGCTACCACTTCACTCATCTCCTGCTGGTAGGTGACTTCAACGCTCCAAAGGCCCCCTGGACGGAGCTCCAGTGCGTCGGATCAAGTGGACCCTTTGCAGCGGCGTTGACCGAAGTCGTTCAACAGAGCGCTTGGACTCAACATGTCGTTGCACCCACCAGATACCGCGCGGGCCAACAACCGTCCCTCCTGGATCTGGTCATCACCAACGAAAGACATTTCGTTGATCAGGTGACAATTAACGCTCCACTGGGACATAGCGACCACTGTGTGCTCACCTTTGATTTCATCTGCTATTGGGCCAGAAATCCCGAACCCCAAACGTGGATTCGAAACTTCTGCCGTGCAGACTTTTCGGGAATGCGCATCTTTCTTAACCAAGTTAAACTGGGGCCAGCCTCAGTGGAAGACTTATATAGGACTATTGTCCAGAAAGTTCACGAGGCTGACGCGATGTTCGTCCCAAAAAAACCAGCACGCAGTCGGATGAGCCGTAAACTACCCAAAAGGATCCGGCGTCTTCTGGAAAAGAGGTCACAACTATTTCTCAAAAAGTTGACTACAGGAGACACAGAAGATGAGCTGGCATTTCGTAAAATGCGGAACCGCTGTAAATCGGAAATCCGCCAATGGAACATACGAAAACAAGCCACCATTCTAGACCTCGCCCGGAAGAACAGAAATGTGCTGTTCAAATACATGCGGCATCGCCGAAGAAACAAACCATCCGCGTTCTCCCTGAGGGACAGGAACGGGGAACCCACGAGTGACCCAATAGTGGTATCTGAGTTCTACAGAGATCACTATGCAGGTCTGTATTCAGTCCCAGCGTCCTCGTCACATCCAACGTTGTCAAGGCGTACCTACGAACGGCCTCTAACCGACTTGGTATTCACGGTGGAGGACATTCGTCAACTCCTGCACAAGATCAACCCATTCTGCGCGTTGGGGCCCGACGAAGTCCACCCAAGGATCCTGAAGGAAACGTCGTACACACTGGCAACTCATTTCCATCTGCTGTTTCGTCAGTCGCTTGACGAAGGCCACCTTCCCTCTGTTTGGAAGGAAGCGATTGTCACGCCAATCTACAAAACTGGTGACCGACTATCGCCTGGCAGCTACAGGCCTATAAGCCTCACTAGCGTGCCATGCAAGGTGATGGAACGCATTCTGAAGCGAGCCATTCTAGATCACCTTACTTCCAACAACTTGATTTCTCAAGCTCAACACGGATTTCTCCCAAACCGTTCCTGCGTGACGAACATGCTCGTATTTATGGACAGCTTAACCCAAGCCAAGGACGAGGGACTCATATCGGATGCCATATTTTTCGACTTTTCAAAAGCATTTGATCGAGTCCCACACGTCCCTCTGCTCCACAAACTCGAGTCTTACGGGATTCAAGGGAAAATCCTACACTGGATCAAGGCATTCCTATCAGACAGATCATTCCGAGTGAAAGTAGGCTCGACCTACTCTTCTGCGGCGCCGGTCTCCATTGGAGTTCCTCAGGGCTCCGTTTTGGGACCTTTGCTGTTTCTGATATACGTCAATGACCTTCCAGATGTTCTTTCAAGTCCATGTCTACTTTTTGCGGACGACTTGAAATCGTGGAGTTCCAATGCCAGTGCCCTCCAAATTGATGTAGACGCCGCAAAGCAGTGGTCGTTGGACTGGCACCTTCCTCTGAATGACGAAAAGTGCGTCCATATGTCATTTGGAGGAGACTCAGCGAACTCCTTTGTCATGCATGGTGAGAAAGGACCAGAAGACATCACGAGGATAGATGCCAAAAAAGATTTGGGTATCTGGCTCTCTCCAAACCTGTCCTTCTCACTGCACCTTGAGAAATCGGCTCAGAAGGCATTCGCTGTTCTACGGATGATTCGGCGTACCTTCTCTCGTATTACTCGCACGGACTTCCAAATACTCTATGGGGCCTATGTCAGACCGCTCCTTGAATATGCCAACCCGGTTGTCTACTCAGGACGCACGAAAGACGTAATCCTCATTGAGCGTGTCCAGCGAGCTGCTACGAAAATGGTTGCCGGTCTCAAGTCCATGGACTACGAAACGCGTCTCGTGGTGCTCGACCTCTTTCCCTTGGAGTATCGTCGCCTCCGAGGGGACTTAATTCTTACTTACGCCCTGTTTGAACAAGGCTTGGCCAACAGGTTTTTCACCGTTGACCCAGCAAACACACGGCGGGGACACGGTAAGAAGATTTTTAAGCTCAGAGCGCACACCTTCATTAGGCAAACTTTTTTCTCATTTCGGGTAGTTGCTGCGTGGAATAACCTTCCTGAGACGGTTGTCCACGCTCCCTCTAGAACTCAGTTCAAAACACTATTAGACACTTATTTACGCGAGTCCTCGCGCTGGCAAACATACTGCCCCGCGCTGAGAACTTAAAGAGCAGTGCTACACCCTTTTTTCACTTGTGCCTTTCAGGTGAACGACAGCTGCTGAACGACAAGAACAAAACCGACCCGGGGAAGTTGGGCGAAAGCCTCGCTCCTGTGTATCAATCAGTGAATCCGTGAATCCTGCACAACTACCGGTGCAAAACGCCGAAGTCTACTTTCGCTTATTCGGCTCAGAACCGTGGACGGTTACAAACACTTCCTGGCCTTTGACCATCATCCTTCAACCTCCTGTTCTTTGATATACCCACAGAGGTTATAAACGTTTTTTCGCCCCGTGTGAAGGTCACTGCCATAACACAAAACCGCGAACCTTCAAATATCTGAATGTAGCGTAACCGAGGGACATTGGGCCATTCACGGATTGATACACAGGATCGAAGCCTTCGCCTAAGTTTCCCGGGGCACTTTTGTTCTTGGCGTTCACTTGAAAGGCACACGTGAAAAGGGGTGTAGCACTGCTCTTAAGGTTCTCAGCGGGGGGCAGTATGCTTGTCAGCGCGAGGACTCACATAAATAAGCGCCTAATAGTGTTGTGAACTGGGTTCGAGAAGGAGAGTGGACAACCGTTTAAGGAAGGTTGTTCCACGCAGCAACCACCCGAAGTGAAAAACAATTTTGCCTAATGAAGGTGTGCGTTCTGAGCTTAAAAATCTTTTTACCATGTCCCCCCGGGTGTTTACTGGGTCAACGGTGAAAAATCTGTTGACCAAGCTTGGTTCGAACAGGTCGTTAGTAAGAATTAGATCTCTCGGAGACGACGATACTTCAGGGGAATGAGGTCAAGCTCCGCGAGACGCGTTTAGTAGTCCATAGATTTGAGGCCGGCAACCATTTTTGTAGCAGCTCGCCGGACACGCTCAACGAGGGTTACGTATTTCTTGCGTCCTGAGTAGTTAACTTGGTTGGCATATTCAAGGAGCGGTCTGACATAGGCCCCATAGAGTATTTGGAGGTCCATGCGACTAATACGAGAGAAGGTGCGCCGAATCATCCGTAGAACGGCGAATGTCTTTCGGGCCGATTTCTCGTGGTGCAGTGAGAAGGACATGTTTGAAGAGAACCAGATACACAAATCCTTTTTGGCACCTATCCTCGTGATGTCCTCTGGTCCTTTCTCGCCATGTATGACAAAGGAGTTCACTGTTGTACCTTACTTGACTTGCGCCTGCCGTCCCGATTTCACTACACGCACGTTGATTCTCCCCCTCCAGTCTTCTCTCTTGCATCACCCAACCTGTGCGAATTCATGCCTTGTGTGCCTTGTGGTTCCAATAATATCCATTTCCATATCTGTTCATTTCAGAACCTACTTGTGCCGTCAATAAATTCTTGTGAATTTCGACTGTAACTGACACCCTGAATATACACGATACTCGGTAAAATTTTACATGGTCTAGTAATGTGCAGATGGCAATGTTCGTCAAACGACACGGTAGGGATATTTTATTGCACTAACAGGTTTCAGACATATATGTGCAAATGGTGCGGAACAAGGTTCTGCAATGTTTGTCGCGTGGGCGATTTTCATGGGAAAATGGAAGCAGATGATCAATGTGCAGTCTGCAACCAGGTAAAAATAACTTTGTGTTTTTTATTTCGACGCGTACGCGGGGGTTCTAAAATTCCACCTGACCTCCCGTAATGTTTGAAGGGATGTGAATACGCTTACCCCCGATATCGATACCAGTTTTCATCCAGATTTTCACATTGAACGTTTGGATATGTTGATGCCTAGGCTAATGTTACGTCCCCCTCACCCTTTCCCCACCGTTCTGCTCTTTGTCATACGGCTTAATACGTAAAGTGACTTGGCCCAATTATAGTCCTTGTGCAAGCGTAATCCACCATGTGGCTGGCAGTTAAGCTCCAGTGTAGAAATGGTGATTTCAACATCGATTATAGACATTGAACTCATTATAGTAGTAGGACCTTGCACTTAGTCAGTGCATATGTGGCAGATAGTCCATATTCCAAAATGGATGGAGACGCACGGAGGATGAATGTCAAAAGTATTTTCGTCATGTGATCAAAATATCATCTGACTGGCCTAAACAAACCGCTGGCAGCTGTTTCACCTCTAAATCGCCTATCGGTTTTGCGCTTCTGAGTAATCGGCACACAGAGTTGCTTTCTACCTTAATTCCCCAAAGAGAGCACCTGTCTAAATGGATAGGCCATGCGGAAGGTAGATGACTAAACATGAGGACAGTACACTTGAAATGATGGATGTGGAGCATCCATAGCTTCAACCAATCGAACAATTTTCCAGCATAGTTTGGATTCCATATAACTTTTCGTGCAAGTTTACTGCCTTCTACAGAGTTACGTTCTCTGCATTCAGACGGCGTTTGAAGATGAGATCATTTGGCACAAAATTGGAGTATATCTTGAAGAGTTTCGAGCTGAAAAAAGATTAGTCAGAAGCGCCACTGGCAGCCCAAACAATTCCATAAAATTTATCATTGAAACTCGGTTTATCATGTATGTTTATGTTGCCTACAAAGCACAATTCGAAAACTGACATGCTGCCGATGATATCGTAGAAAACAGGTTCATTAATAACCCCTGATATGGACCCTTTAGAGGACTTTGCTGTCCTGCTTGTACCTCTTGCCCATAAATCCACAAGCAGAGCAGCTTTTGTAGGCGTTTTTGGTAAGTTAAGTGTTCCTGAAGGCAACTTTTTTGCTCAGGGATGCCAGGTTTATCGGGAAAATTCCCTATATATCTCAGCAACGGCCCAGACCAGCCGTGTTGTATAAAAAGTTTCACATGTTGCATATGCACGCCCGCTCTGTCAACTATCTAAAAGGTCACCGTCGAGATCTTCATCAAGTGAAATATCACTAGTTTCCACACAGTCAGTTTCCAAGATCCACAAGGTTTGTTACGTTTATACAACATTTTAACACGACCCAACTTACCACATTTGTAACTTTTGTAGTTCCGACACCTACACGTATGGTGTGAATGTGGCTTTTCAAAAGACCCCGTTTTACATAGGTTAGACATTTAGTTCCGGCAGGAAATTGTCAGTCTTTCCTAACGCCATTTTTGTTACAAGCAGTCAGTTTTTGTAAACATGATGGAACCTATTTCAATTGAAAATAAGAGTTTCCTCCCAAAATTTGGCTCTGTCGGATGTAGTAGTGGGAAGGACATTCTGAGATGACTCATAGTTAGCGCAAAGAAACATAAAAGCGGGAGTTGCCCTTTAAAAAGATGGACATTTAATGACGGTGATCAATCAATCTGCCGGTCGCCGAGTCAGATGACCACCAAACTTGCACTTAGCAGCTTGTCACCAGTTGGATACTGAATTTCCGTAGATCGTGGTTCGGAACGCGCATCATTAACTGAATCCAAATTCGTTTCGTTGCTTTAAAATTTGAATGTTTAATGTGTTCATGTGTTGCATTCTACGGCAAGCATGGGGTTAAAATGCAAAGCTTTCTTTAGAAGTTTGTATGCATCCTTCCTGATTGAATCAAACAACACTACGGACCTTTGTTTATCCAATAGGTTTTATTGTGCTAAACACTATATCTTGGATTTGTCGTGTCACTACGCATTGTCTATAGCATGGTAGTTAACATCAAAGCGTTCAAGATTAAATGTGCCGGCAGGTCTACCGCAATGCCAGATGGTTTATTATAATTAAGAATCACGTGAGTATGAAACCGTTTCTGAATTACAATAGAAACATGAACCCAAGGGGTGAATTCCGATAATATTATTGAACTAATAATAATATAATAATAATAATAAACCTACTGGAAAACACCACAACCACAGCGGTCTTGTATCCTGGTGTGTACCTGCCTTCGGTTTTGCAAATTACCGTGATGGGTTTCCGACGAGTTGGGCCATACCAATGGAAAATCCACTGGCACTTCTATCTTCCCGCATCAACCATATCAGCCATCGTAGGGATTTCGTAGCTGTCCTGTCCAGTATCCCCAGATTATCAGTGGACAAAACTATGTCAGCTATAACCACTGTGCAACCTGTCAGTTTGGTAACACTCAATCAATGGGTGTTTCTAAAGTTGACACCCAGGAAACGTTAATGGACTTGCTTAAGTTTTGGGTTTTCCTGGGTGTACTTTGTGCATTCCGAAAATCAAATTGGATTCAAATGTCCCTTGTATTCTGCGGGCGTCCTTCACTACGAATATATCGTCAAACATTCCTTGATATGCGACAGTTCAAAATGACCCCAGCACTTCCATAAACGAATATAGAGGTATACTGCTTTTCCTCCGCCGGTATGTCTTATGTTGTGAATGCAGCGAAGGAATAACATTTCATGTTCCCTTTTTTATAAGAAAATCATCACTACTAAGGAGCCACAGGTACTTGTGAATATCCTACTTCGCCCTGTCATCGCCTGGTGTATTTCAGCTGCATGCAGTGGTTCTTGCGAACTTTGTGGTTTTGCAAGTTCAATAAACTCCAGCATACTTTAGGTGACCCATAGTCTCCTCTTTTTTGGCTCGATAAGCAGCCTTGAGTCTGTACACAGTAGGTGTTGTCAATATTGCTACCATCTTGTAAGTGATGTGGGAAGAGGATGGGCTGAGCCTGACACCAGCTTGGCTGTCAAAAGTAGAGTGTACAGGGCTGCAGTCTGATCCATCACACTCCGTGGATCAAGGACGTGGTCAACAAGTGCGAAAGATCTTCGGCCGACCATCTGCGTTTGGCCATCGGCCCTCCCGAATAGTTGCTCTGGTTTGGTTAAAAAATAATACCAGTAATAGTGACGCACGCCAGATGGTCTCAGGGATGCTCATTCATCCTCGATAGGTCAGTTGATCACACTCAACAGGTTACTCTGGTTAAATCACATTCTTATTATGCCAGAGGACTGTTTGCCCTGCAGAGTCCCCTTCGCTCAGCCTTATATCGAATGCATACAACCCAGGGGCGGTCAGTCTATGAATTGGCAAAGAACCATGAAATCTCTTACAAGTCAACTCAGTCGCCCCGATAATTATCATGTCCGCGGGATGAGACAAACCAGTAGTTACCGAGCATGGGAGAAATGGCTGTGTTACGCAACCAATGGCTTCTCTCAACAAAGCTATCGTTTTCAGTGTGTGGCTTGCGCTCTCTGTCTAAACAGATAATGAAATTGACAATGAGTTGAATTTACTGAGTGCCTCCAAAGAGTAACTCTCATTCTAGCGTTCTCCCTACCCTCGGTGAGCGGAGCTATAGCGGATAGAACCAGTCCAGCTCGGTTCACGTGTTGAGATGTAAAAGCGGACTGACTGACTTAAGTGGACAGAACAATTCCCTCAGTAGTTACCCTTATCTGTTCAACTGTGCAGCCAACATGGATGTCTTCCTAGCCATCTACCAACGCTAGTAATTTTCCCGCTGAATGCTCATGTGCGGGTTAAACAGCCCATGTGCTTCTCATCATCTTATCCGGTCAATATAAAAAACACTATCGGCTGTATACTGAAATGATTCATGATACACTAGTTCATTTGCACCCATTCCTTATTATATACTTATGGAGTCTGAGATGTTTGATGTTTGTCATGGTTGCACTCCAGATATAAATATAATGTTTTGCGCCGGAATGAGATAACTTGTGGTTTCCAAAAGTTTAAATTAGTGCTTTGCAGCATCTTAAGTCTTGGAAGCGATTCCAGCTGATTTTTGAATTTTTTTAATATGCTATTATGTAACAAAAGAAGACAAAGGTCGTGTGGATTTGTGTTAGGTTTACTGAAGATTTAGGTCTTCGATGTGACAGCTATTGTCAGTAATCTCCGTTTTGACAACCACACCAACAAACGCCTTTCCGAGCTAGTGAAGGATTCGAGAAGAATAGGTGGAATAGTATGGTGGCGGTAGACTCTAGAAGCATCCTCTCTTCCTCTCTCTCATTTTACGGAAAGAAATACCACCTACTTACTTAAAGTGGGTTTATCCCATTAATTACTGGTGAACTTGCAAAGTCATGGTCCACCTCCTCGACTAATAGCCCATTATCTATAGTGTGGCTAAACGAGCCACCCAACTTGCTCATCTCATCGTCATTATCACTGAGAGCAACACCAGATTAGGACATTTTGCTTTACTGCCATACAGCCACTTCACCTGCGCCGGTAGTGATGACAAGATTGGCTTCAAAGACGTGCTGCATATTTTCCTAAAACCTAGAGTTTGTAGGTTTTGTCTGCTGGCATACCTTGTGGCATGCTAGCCGCTATAATTAGCAATAACTTTTTACAGTAGATCGATTACTGTCCCTTAAGGATCTACCGAACAACTGTGTCTCATGTAGAGAAGGCGTAGGAGAATAAAGTTTCTGTTCCGCAGGTTAACACAACTGACCTCGTGGAAAACTATTGTTTCGGCGTTGGTCGTAACTTTTGATAGTTTCAGATACAAAAAGCCGTTCTGGGGGGCAGAAGCGACACAGAAAGATTGTGCGGTTCGAAATATGGTTTACGAATAACGTTGAGACCACCATATTGGGTGCTAATTGATGAACCTCGGACGACATACGATATAATTATAGGCGTTCTTTGGTGCATCATTATATGAAGTGTTGTTCTGGCGAATTTTCAGTACTCGCTTCAGGCCACAGGGGTCAAACAACTTGACCCGGAAATCGACTCAGAGATATGAGTCAGTAAGGAGCGGTGTTTAGTTTGCACTATTTAACTATTTAATTTAACTATCTAATTTAATCTAATTTAACTATCTAATTTAACTATTTATTTAACTATTTAACTATTTAATAAGGATCCGTTAAGATTTGAATGTACGAGAGAATACACGCAGGTGCAAAAAGCACTTATTTTTGGAAAGGATGCAATTCGGGTTTCGGTACACTATTTTAGAGGACAAAAGATTGTGAAAATTGTGAACTAAATCAAGAAGAGTTGAACCCTTTCTAGGTATCCCAGTGTCCATCTGCATCCAAAGTCCCGGGTCTTCTCCTGCCTATTAAGAAGCCCATGCATAAGGAATTAAGCCCGTATGTATCGACCATCTGTACGTCGTCGTCCGCCTGGTGTTCGTTGGACTCGGATTACTTCCCCACGGGAAATATAGTAATTTTTATGTCCTATGCCGCATTCGTAACAACCCACCGGAGAGAAACTCTTCAGTAAAGCTTGGAAGTTTCAGCGGTTTCTGAAGAGACAAGTTTATAATGAGTGGTTGGCGGAGCGCAGTGTGACTCGTGGACAATGATTATTTGTCACATGATATCCTTCGACCGGATTCGGTAGGAGACTAGAGGGTTGGTATGAGAGCATAGACAGAGTAAGCAGACCCCTTATGTCGACCTAAACCCACTGGATATGTACATGCAAAACAGAATACAGTGCCAACTGGTTGCTTAGAAACTCCAAAAAGACAATTTTTGAATGTTACTGAGTGAAAGGTGTTGTTCAGAGGACTGCTGTTGTGGTGGATCAACGCAGCTTATAATCTGTGGCCTGAATCACGGGACTTCATATGTGCTCAATGGTCGAAATTTGGCACTAAACGACCATCCATATGGAGAGCGCCTTCCTCGGACAAGCAAGGATGAACAAAAACTAGCAGCACTAAAAATTGGAGGGAAATAACAGATAAAACAATAAATCTCAATTCACAGGATTTCACCAGAGTCGCTTCTACTAACTACAGATGTAAGAACCTGGCCGTCGAAGAACTAGGGAATAAAAACAGAATAATTTTTCAGCTGTAGTACCTTTTCGATGTCTAGCTGCCATGGAGACCGAAGTAAGTATGGAGGCTGAGATACTGCTAGAATGTCAAAACCAAGACAGGAGCAGTCGAGATGCAGAGGTTGGGTTGGGACCTCTTATTTAGTAAGCTCGCGTCTTAAACACAGAGCTCTCTCGAGACTTTTAACTGAACTCCCGGATCAACCGCACTTTTGGCTCGAACCCTCTATCCTAGATTTACCGGCTGACGGGGTAACATTGATTCCTCCGCAGTTGTCTCTTTTGTGGGAATTCCGAGCTGCGTATCCTAATGACATCAATGTTTGATGGGAAACGGATAAGGGAATGCAAAACTATCAAAACATAAAAATGAAATGGGTTGCAAATGGCCGTGTAAAACGGGCATTTCATCTAAGCAGTTGGTTGCTGCTCACAGAAACGTTGAATTCAGAAATAGGGTCTCAGAAATCAGCCAGAATTATGTCGTCTTTTTTGTAGGAGGTTCTATTGGGCACCGTCGGGACTGCTAAGTATCGATATCTGGGTACATGATGTGATCTCTTTCACGCCCTTCTGTCATGTGTTGTCCAACTCGCGGTTCGCGCCATCCAGAAGGAGGCACGGAGAACAACATTCGTCTCGGTAGATGGTGTTTCGGCATGCGTTGCACATGACCGAGCCATCTTAGTCGGTGGTGCTGGATGTTCTCTCCGATTGAAGTGCAACCAATTTTTTTCACAGACTTATTCTGAAGAAAAGAGAAAAGCAGATGAGGAAAGGATTTAGTGCTGAAGCATAACAATCGCTATGAGGTGCCTACACTTTTAGGCACCCATTCAAGTAATCTGGATAGAAACTGACAACAGGAAAGCCAAAGACATCGACTAGCAGCTATATCATGTAGCGTCTGAAAACAGGCGCAGTATAGATCACGTCGTCCCAATCCTGGAAGTCTAGTCGCATCGATAGCACCCAGACTCTTCTTAAATTCCTTCATATCCCTCTGTCATGTCAACGGTTGGCCTCCTCTCTGCTTGCGCTACTTCGAATTGGGCACGAAAAACAGTAATCTCTTCGGCAAACGATGATTCGGCATGCGCAACGCATGGCCTAATCACTGCAGCCTCTGCTGCTGGACACATTCTTTGGCGGAACTCCCCGTTGCACAACGGAACTGAAGCTTTCTAATTGACTAGGTATGGATTCACTCATACCAAACTACACGAGCTATGGTTGAGACAACGGTTGTCGAAGACCTGAAGGCGTCCCAGTTCCGCTCTCTTACAGTTATACAACAAAACAACCCGTGCCGTAGGCTGGTACCAAGCCCTTCTGAAACGATGATACATAGGTTCTTTGAGATCGAAGGATATGCCATATTTACGCCAAATGTGTCTCAAATTAGCAGACGCTATCCGAACCTTAGTTTTGTGAATTGACTTCATCTTCACACTACAATTGGAAATAATACAACTTTCAAGATACGTGGAACTTTCCACAATTTCGACCACTTCCCCTTGGATTGTAAGTGGCGTATTTATTTATCTATTTTATTTATTTATATTTATTTACACATCCAAAAATTTGGGAATACAATGAATTTGTGTCATTCTCAATCCAACGGTGATTTCCTCACTGGACAGGCGAGTTACAGAGAACGGACTGGTCAACTGACTGGAATGCAACTTGGAAGTCCAAAAATACTAAAGTTGTTGGTTGTTTGCACCATGGTATTGGTTCAAACCTGATGGAGTGTGAAGATTTAGTTGACGCAACCCCTACCGGGCTATAATCCTACCTGCTGCTCTGGAGTCAGCGATTCACGGGGCATCATGAAGAGATGAAGGAACAGTGACGCCAAAAGTATCGTTAAGACAGGATTCAAACTAATCTATCTGTGATTACCGCACTAACTAAAATGGGCATTATCACTGAATCTCCTCAATTGTCTAAGAGAGTCTATTTTTACTAACTGAGGTCAAATAGAATGGACAAGCGCTGGCTGGGGACTTCACACCCATCACTGACCAATGCGAGTGGGAGATCATCCGGACCTAGAAAGAATACATGCGGTCATAAACATTTGAGACCCTAGGGGGCCTATGCTCATCGTCCAGGGTTCTGCTGCAGTCACAGTGTCCAAGTGTGTGGTAGCAGGTGACCACGAAAAGTGTTGTTCAAAGAGTTCGGCCCAGCGATCAAGGCACTTGCTTTATTGAAGATCACCACCCCACTTTGATCCTTGGTAGTTTCGCTCGGTAACTTACAGCAATGTGATCAGTTTTGGTTCTTGGCTGGTACGTTGTTGGAGGATACCATTTGGCCTGACGTTATTTCTGAAAATAGTACTGCGTAAGAACAGTCTGTGGTCAGCCCATAGCTGAAGCACTCGTTCGCCATTCTCCGTACATAACGAGTGAAATCCCTGTTGATCAACTAATAGAGCCTCAGACGTACTAATTCGGCCCATTTGTGTGTTCCAGCAACCACAATGACATCTTAGCATTTAGATCGCCGTAAAAGGGCATTCATGGAGTCAAAGTTGTCTTTGACAGTGTCAAAGCTACAGCCGGTTGGGGCGTAAGCAGTCACTGTAATCAGAAAACAATCAACATCCTACTTGTGAAACTCTCACGGACGTTACCAGACGAGTCGCACAGAGGCGACTCAACGGGTATCCAGTCAACCAAGGTGACTTAGGACAACACCGACCCCTGTACATCCTGCCGCAGCGGTATCTGAGTAGTCAGAGATGCGTATTCGAAAGCAATTGAAGACTGGCGGAGCAATTAGTTGAACCACTGTGCATGCATCTCGAATTCTTTTTTTTATAAACAGCACACATCAATGTCAAGAGAGTTCAGTTTGAGAACAAGAGCAGCTTGTTGTCCTGCTTGCTTCAGAATGCGAACATTAAAAGCGATCAGATAGAACGGGCGTCGAGGCTTGAAGATAGATTCTGACATACCAGAGGCTTTTGGCACATGCCGACGTGCAGATATTTCGGCCAACACCGATGCAAGATGAAGAGGATCAGCAGTCCTAACGGATGAGCCTACAAGAGGTGCTACTAATGGGGTGGGGGGAATAAGTATGTGAGAGAGAAGGAGGGTAGGCGTCATCAGTAGCCTGTTTTCGCTTACCAACCCTGTCGTTGCAGCAAGTAAGGCAATCCGATGTCATGATGTCGATGACGAGGATGACAAACTTTTCGGGAAACTGAAGAGTAAGTGAAGTCCCTTCAGATAACGTGTAATGATGAGCGGCTTAACGAAACGGCGAAACTACGCCTAGCGGTCACTAGTAGATATATATTGTGTAATCAGGGTCCTTCGTGCTTGAGTCACCAAGCATGCTTCCTACCGATGATCTCAAAATGTCACTCGCATTCGCTGGAAAAACAAGAACTTCCGAGTGACAGTGGCCAGGTTTGCGAGTCGTAAGAAATCTCACCGATTGGTCCTTAGACTGTCTTAAAGCTCGGTCAACCTGGCATCTTATTCATTTAGCCTGACGAAGCCTTCATATCCATGGCAAAACATTGCCCAGCAATAGGTCCATTGATTGTTTACAAAACCTCTCTGCAACGAAGACCACTCAAATGGCTCCAAACATCTTCCAATAAATTGAAAGATCACTGTACTTCAGGTCACCCACTTTAGTATTTCACTCTCGTAAGTCCATATGGGCTGGAGATAGCTCGGTGGTTGAAGCGCGAACTTACCGACCAGAATGTCGGTGATTCGAACGCAGCCTCAGCATTTTGACTGGTCCTGTCTAGGCTTGGACAACTTGGCAGTATGTCAGCCCTCGTGCTCCCTCCGGGCGGCATGGCAGCCATGCACCGAAAATGTGTTGCAAATGAACGACGGATTGACTTTTTACTGGGCCTGAAACCGACAGGCAACGTTAAGCTACATAAAGCTGAGTGGAATACGAAAGCCAAAAATTAAGGCTCTATCTGTAAGTATCCAGAAAACTTAGGGTGAAAACTCAGATAAAATGAGCTGACCGAAAACTGTGTAAAGCTGATTCAAAGACAGCATTAGTTTTAAAAGCGTGTTTGGGAACCAAATTCCAATAAAGTGCTAAAGTGACAGCTGGGATTGAAAAAAATTATGTCCACCACCCTGTGACGTTTGACCATAAAATTTTCGTTGCAGCTGTGCACAAGACGACCACTGAAGTGAAACCAGGAAGAGCATAACGTAGGGCATAAGCAGAGACCTTTTAAAAACCTTCATAAACCTGGTCAGCAACTCCTGATAAAACCAACCTACTAAACATCTGATTCACAAATATGCGGTTACAATGCACGTCTGCTATGAAAAGCACGATCGATTGCATTTGAACTTGAACAGCTTTTGCGCGATGATTCCACAATCAAGAGAGATCCGCAATTCGATTTGCTGAATGTTTAAATGAATGGTTTATAATCAATAGGCACCATGAAGGTGACGATTAAGCCTACATGACGGTCAAAATATTAAAAATAATAGTAATAGTTCAGCTGTAGCACCCTTTCGGTGCCTAACTGCCATGCCGCCCGAAGGAAGCACGAGGGCCAGGATACTGCCAGGTTGCCCAAGCCTAGACAGGGGAAGTCGAGAGGCAGAGGTCGGGTTCGAACCCCGGACCTTCCGGTCAGTAGATTCGCGCTCTAACCACTTGAGCCATCTCGCTCAAAATATTAGCTTGGGAAACGTTGTAAACGCGCCATTCCGTACCGCAACCGAACAAATAAAATCGCTTCAGAATGTAGACCTGGACCAAAAGTTAGAAAATCCACTCGTTGCAGACCTTCCACTAATTCGATGACCGCTCTGCAGGTAGAGTATTCCATGCATCGGGCTCATTTCCTTGAAAAGTATACAGAACCTCTATTTCATTTCAATTGTGTTCCAGAAGAACTGCTTGGGAAAGAGAGTTGAATTTGTCCCGCCTAAATACCCTCCTGAAGAGACAAACACAAAGGAGAAGGCCAGAACGAAGGAAGCACCTAAACCTCCAACCAAACAAACCCCGCCCAAGAGAAAAAAGAAGTAAACGAGCAGCAATTGCAACCTGTATTTCGTTTATTTGTACACAATTTTGCCAAAACTACTTTTGTTCAACGATGAGAAACTGTAAGTTTATCTCCTAGACTTTAAAACATTCGATATCTTTCAAATCCTGAAGATAAGTATAAAGTTGAAGCAGAAGACTAGGTGACCTACATTAGAGGCTGTTTTACAAGCTCCACTTCAGTTCAGGGAAGGATAGCGACCGAGGTTTAGTCAGCTGAAGCAGGAGAAATATTATGCTTTCGTTTCTGGTGGATTTCGTGTTTCGGCATTCTATGGAGGAAATAAGGAAGCGAAATTTCTAGAGCATGAACAAGTCTTTTTTAAAAAACCAGAAGTGACCGTAAGAAGGTTCGGTCGGTTGAAAAACGAGGGACTGGGTCTTGTGGACAACAGCTATCCAGTATAGACGTATGGCTGTTCGATACAGATGACGAGTCTGGAAAGGGACGTATGTCTAGTGACCGGAATGTGTAAGCCTTTTCCTAGGTGATTACTAGAATGTTCTGACCAGCTTTAATATGACTGACGATCAGTCGGCATGAGAAAAGCAAGCGGAATCGAAACACAAGTTCATTGGTTATGATGCCATAATCAGTGTATCTATAAACCGAGGTAACACGTGCTACAGTAATTATATTTTATCAAACGGAGGGTCTGGAGGTCATTCTCTGTATGAAACGGCAAAATCCCCAGCGCAAGAAAATGTTCACGCCACACATTCATAACAGAAAAGGTTCGACGGTGACAGAGTGATAGGTTCTCCTCTAAAATCTGAAAAGCCTAAAAATAGTGTCGAGGGTTCTGACGTGGTTCGGTGTAAAGACTACCTTAGCACAGCTGAACTATTCAAAAAAATCGTTCAGCTGCAGTAACCTTTAGGTGCCTAGCTGCTATGCCAACGGAAAGAGGTACGAGACCGGGGATACTGCCAGGTCGCCCAAGACGAGACAAGAGCAGAAGAGATGCTGAAGTTGGGCTCAAGCACCGGACCTTCTGGCCCGTAAGCTGACGCCTTAACCACTGAGCTATCTCGGGCCCAAAGTATTCGAAGTGGTCAACATTGTGTATCCGGACGGTATTAAGGTTAGGCCTAATATGTAAGCCAGGCAATCACCTCAGTGATCGTGTAGTCTTCAACCGGCTATTGAACATGTAGGGACGTGGCGATTCGCACTTGGTGTAAAAGTTCATAATAACACAGGCAGCTTCGGCATCCCATTCAGGGGAAGGTTTCTCGGAGAGCGGATAGTCGATGGTACGACCCCACCTCTAGGTATCTGTATTTTATATTTCGACTCGTCAATAAGACATCAGGAAATAACTTTATTTACTGAGAAGTCCGTAAATATCGAACTACGGTGCACTGTTTCAATTTACTTACCAGCCAAGTCATGAGTCTACATTGCAACTGGGGTCTAACCTAAAAGTTTGTGCATCCTCTTTTGGGGAACGACGAGGTCACTTTGGGAACCAATAATTATTGCAAATATGAAATCAAAGTCGAAATTTGCCTACAAATGGTCTGACGTTTCATTGAAACTTTCCAACAGACTGTGTTTCAGGTCGGTTGTTCGAGCCCGGTTACCGAGGATCACGTCAATCGCCTCCTGCGATCCGTTTCGATAGTGATGTGGGAAAATGGAAGAGTAGCTATGAATCTGGGGGTAATAGTTGGCTGGTGTCCTTGAATGATGAGTCGAGGGAGCAACATGCCTTTGTGATTGGTGGACAGACTGTGAGAGCAAGCTATGCACAGTTGGGTGGTAGATTTGGAGTCGATGCTGTGCGTACGGATAATGGAGAGCGGCTTCTTCAGTTGTGTGCAGATCATCGTCTGTTTCTGGCCAGTACGAACTTCCAACACAAACGCTCACACCGAGTTACTTGGAGGCCACCCACCACAAGACAGCCGTGGACTCAACTGGACCATATGGCTATCAGTTACCGATGGAGAGCCTCAGTTAAGGACTGTCGTTCCTTCTGAGGTACGCAACTTGACTCTGATCACGCCATCGTGCGAGCCCGCTTATCACTTCGTTTCCCGCCAGCACTACGCGTGCCGAAAGAGGGCAGCTCCGTTCATCAACTCCGACAAGTTTCAGTAGCTGAAGAGTATCGAGCTGATCTGGCTAGAAAGCTGCTGGAAACGCACAGTCATGTGGACGATGAAGATTGCTTGGAGGATGGATGGAGGCGAGTTAAAGAAGCAATGCTCTCAGCCTTCAGAACTGCTTGTCCAGCCCATCTGATTCGACTCAATGAACACTGGATATCTTCGAGATCAGCAGATCTTATTGCTGCCAGAAAGTCCATACCAGCAACTAGCGACTATGATGGCGCACGCAGATCCCTCAAACGCCGGATAATCAGGAGCTTGAAGAATGACAGAGAACGCTGGTGGATTTCGAAGGCCCAGGAAATGGAGAAGGCCTTTGCTGCAGGCAACAGCCGCGCCCTGTTTCAACTGATTCGATCAACGGGTCAAAAGAAGGCAGGTGTCAGTGAGACAATATGCGAAAAAGACGGAACAACAATTCACTCCCTCAATCGCCGTCTTGAGCGGTGGGCTGAGCACTTCCAAGAACAGTTCACCTGGTCCCCTTCAACACAACCACTGGAAGAACCAAGCAGGCCCGAATGGAACATTGACACCAACCCGCCATCAGCAACCGAAATCCAGCGTGAGATTTCAATTCTGAAGCGCGACAAGGCACCTGGCCCGGATGGTCTACACCCCGCGCTCTTCAAAGAAGGTGGCGTGGTCCTGGTGAACAGTCTGACAACCATACTGCAGAAGATTTGGAACGAAAACAGAATACCAGCCGAATGGAGCTCCTCGACCGTCATCCCAGTTTTCAAAAAGGGAGCAAGAACGTCATGTGAAAACCATCGTGGTATCAGTCTGGTATCCGTCGCATCTAAGGTACTTTCTGGCATTATTTTGCGCAGGTTGGTGGATTATCGCGAGAGACAGATTCGTGAGAATCAAGCTGGGTTTCGCCCCGGTCGAGGATGCATCGACCATATCTTCATCTTGAGACAAATTCTTGAACAGCGCCACTCCTTCAGACGTCCCACGTTGGTCGTTTTTCTGGATTTGAAAGCTGCCTTTGATTCTGTCGATCGTCAGCAACTTTGGCAGTGTCTGGCGATCAAAGGTGTCCCTTCCAAATTTCTATCTCTTATCAAGGGACTGTATGCGGACTCCTGTGGGCGCGTACGAGTATACGGGAAGCTCTCGCCTGAGTTCACCACGTCCAGTGGTGTAAGACAAGGCTGTCCTCTTTCCCCTTTCCTTTTCAACTTTGTTATTGATATGCTGCTTGAAATTTCTCTGCCTGCCTCTGAGACCTCGGGAGTCGAAATGCTCCCGGGACGTTCCCTCGTAGATATTGAGTATGCGGACGATGTTGCTCTCCTTGGTTCAGACCCTTCCGAAATGCAAATGATCTTAACTAACCTAGCTAACTCTGCCGCACGGTTTGTCATGCGCTTCACACCCGCAAAGTGTAAAGTGCTGCTACAAGACTGGGTGGGATCAAACCCGCACCTCATGCTTGCAGGTGAGCCAATCGACGTGGTAGATAAATTTGTTTACCTGGGCAGCTGTATAAGTTCCGGTGGACTGGCTGGAGATGAGATCATTTCTCGAATCGGAAAGGCCAGGGCAGCTTTTGCCAACCTCGGACACCTGTGGCGCCGACGTGACGTGAGCTTGTCTGTCAAGGGAAGAGTTTACAGTGCGATGGTTCGATCCATACTGCTTTATGGATCAGAGACGTGGCCCCTACGTGCAGAGGACGTACGGAAGATGTCAGTGTTTGTTTGTTTGCACTGTTTGTTTACATTTCTAACTTGTAACCGGATGCTCAAACGTTTACCCGTTAGCTTTGCAGAAAAAACCCGTATAACTACTGGTGTAGGAAGAGTCCTTCAAGAGTTACAACAGGGAGTTGGAGACATTTAAAAGTTATCACCAGTCGCAGCTTTAGGAGGTTTTCTGAATACTGGATGCTGAAAGTGAATGTCATTCCCTCAAACGCATAACTATCGAGAGAAAAAGCTTTTTGATACAAACCGCTTCATAAGATCAGATATTTCAAACTGGGACGTATTCCCAAACTTCATCTGCGGAACGAATTGGACTGACTTGTTAGCTGACACCGGAAACTTCTTACTGGATATTGAAGCTTCATTCCAGTCTATTACAATACTACGCCACATTCAAATGATACGCAACTGCATAGAAGTACCAGAACACTTGTTGGAGCTTTTCTAACAGCAACAAGACAGCTTTTCCTCATATTGTTACCACCAAACTACTGGGGAGAAGTGAGGATAGAGTACACAATGAAGTCATCATTGTCAAAGATAACTCTATTTACATGGAGATGCGGTATCAAGTGTGTCAGGCCACTGAAATGTCATAAACATCTGCAACGCTGAAAGTTCCTGTTTCCTTTTGAGACAAGTATTGCTGATAACCCGGGGTCTTTTTGAATTTGCCAATCAAACGTTCTAGTTGTTTCGGAGTGAGCTGGTACACATTTTTCGGATCTCTGCTCATTGCCTGAACAGTGAATGACGAAAACAATGGAAAGACCTACCAAAAAATCTGCACCATGAACTTCCATATTATACATGCAGAAAAGCTGATTATCTTCAGATTGATACGTAGGCTTTGTTTTTGCATGCTTAGCGGCCTCCTCGAGGGCTAAAACAAAGCACATTGAGAAACAGAGAGACAGTTGCTTACCCAAAACCACTTTCGTCTTTTTTTGTACCTTCGGTATGCTATCTGTGGTACCTTTGAAAAACTATGGGAGGGCATGCAGGGTGATAAGTAGAGATTTACTTGTCGGCTGGAGATCTTTAGCACCTCATTAGGATCGTAAGCGATGCCCAAACGGTTGAAGTTCGATTTTACTGAAAGTCCATGCTTCCATGCTGAATCAATTATTGGACTAGACGAAAGAGACAAACAAGGGTTAAAAATGCCACAAAGCTAGTCTAAAAAGCAACTGAGACGTAATGGAAACCAATCGAAGTCTTCCAGCTTTGCACGGTCAGAAAAACGGAAAGAACTGTTATTAATTTCGTTAGTTAACTGAAGTGGCAATGGATGAAAGAAGTCAACACAAGACTAACTGATTTTGTGATAAACTGATGTTCCCATAATTCGTCCTACCAATGGATAAAATGCTTAAAATTAAAGCCTGAGTACAGCCTAACAGTCTACTCTGGTCTGAACTCCAGTGGTCGTAGTCGGCCACCTTGGCCAGTACGACTGTATCCATCATCTGAGGTCGCAAGGCCGTGTGATGCAATCAAGTCAAGCCACATTTGCACCAAGTCATAGGAAGATCGTTGAGCAACAAAGATGAAAATGTGGATTAATTCTTCTTTGAATAAGATTTGATCAAAATAATCATGGCTACAGCTTTTTTACTCGACTAAGGTAGAATTCCCTCCCCTTCACTTATTATTTAAGCACCAAATAATCATGTTTGTTCGTGGGAAGATATCATTGTACCTTCCAGTGCATGCTCCAGTGTCACCCAGCGAAAAAGCCTTTTCTCATTGGCGAAACTCACTTTTTAATTTTCAAGCGGGCTTTCTCTTTCCTTCGTAGCTTCTTCGCATTTCTTGAGTAGCGAAAAGATTTCTTTTTGGACATACTCGAAAACTACACAACTAAATTTGTGTAGTGCCACTGGGACAAAAAACAGGAGTCCGGAGATGGAAAACCGCCAAGTAAAGATGCACAAGACACCTGAAAAAGAGAAAAATTTAGGGACACAAGGAAACCAGCGCTCATGGATAGCGGATACAATCAAGTAGACGGATTAGACCATGGTAGCCTTCAGATATATACTTGGAAGGAACCTCATGATGACCACCAGGTTTTTCCTAGCGTAGATATGAATTAATAAGGGTATTTTGAAGCATCAACCTCTTGAGCAGAAGTCAGCGCATCGCCCTGAGCTATCGCGAACGACAGTGTTTCGGTTGTTGCCACCATCGTCATTGACAGCAATACGAGAGAACACTGGTGCTCCTATGCTTCAGTTCTTGTAGCGGTTAATCGCTAGGTAGCAGTTAGATCGACCTACAGGTCACCGAGTGCCAAACATATCTCTGAGACAGACCACCTCGCTGAGGCCCCTCATACTTTCATCACACTGCTACGCAACCGAACCCGAAACTGCTGACCTTCTGTGAAGCAGTGTTGATAACAGCACATCAACTCAAATCGTGTGCGCAGAAGATATTGATTCAAGCTGTCCAACTGCCCTGGAACTGAACTTAAACCATCCCCTTCCCCAGTGGTGTTTGGTTCAATGTAATTAACTCGTTGTTAGCGTGTCCGTCAGCTATAAACGTTGAATTTTTTACGCCTGCCACCGATGAAAATAGTACGAAATATTAAAAAATCGATGCTTATGCCTTCTGACTGGATCAAGGTGACCCAGTGTTTACGATTTTTCGAGGTCTTTAAACAATTTGCCGTACATCTCAGCCTGACTGAAGGAACGGAAATAAGGAACGCGAACTTAAAAATATCCCTTTCTGACGAAAAATATTCAGAAGAACAACTTCACTCACATAGACGAAAGCTCCTTTAGAGTCTAGGAAAACCACGACTATTGACGAGTGGTTGTGCATCTGAAGCAGTTGATGTGATATAGAGATACGATCAACGCACCCTCTGCTAGGTCGAAACTCTGTTTGGTGCTCCCGAAATTGCGACTTACGTGCCGAAGATAGACGTCGTAATACAAAGGAAGCCAGCAGCCATGTTACGGCAGGTGTGATACTTATACCCCTACGGTCGGAACAGTAGAATCACGTTTTTTCGAATAAGGATACGACCAGCAATTGGTCTAACTTTCCTGGAATACACTTTTGTCCCCAAATACGCGCAAACAACCTAACTAAAAAAAGATTCGCCTCCACCACTGAACAACGCTAGAAGTCTATTTGGCTAGACAGACCGAAGGCGTTTCAAGGGAGAAACTCACAGACCACAGCTCAATATGAGCGAATCAGGGGGTCAGATAGACCATTTAGTGAATTACACCACAAGACCTGGACTCTAGTCTTTATTACGTGCTAGGTTTCCCATATTATCATTGGTTGACGCACTTACAGGCCTTTTAAAGATCGTTTTGCGAATTAGTTGGAAAAACCTCTGTGTATTCCCAGCTGGAATGGCCTCTTTCACCTCCTGACTCATCGCCTAGCTGAATTTTACTGTAAGCCCGAAGGGATGGAGTGCCTCGCATCACACAGTGATAATGACTGTTTTGAGATCCAGCGGATTTCGTGTGCATGTTTAGAAAAACCACTTGCAAATCTCCAGGCGTCACTTATAGCCTGATCATCTCACCCCAGTTAAGGTGAGTGTCATCCGAGGAGGCCACTAATAATGCATAATAGTCTTTGGTATGCTTCCCTAGGTTGTGGTCCAAAAAGCCTTTCTCTTGGTGAATGACTGAGGTTCACCGGAAAAGTGTAATCAAAATCTGCACCAAACAAGGGCGTGATGTGAAGCAACCTGGAGTCCAGGAATGATCCGTCAGCAGCTGATGATCATGTGGACAAGTGAAAAACTTGTGGGTCATCAGTGTACTTGCCATCCATATGGCAAACGTAACCACCGTCCTACCTGAGCATTGAAATCTCCTGCTATTATAACTACATACGAGCTCTTGATGGACAAGAGGGTGGTCAGTTCTCGAAAAGTGTACTCCAAGGAATCAGAGCTACAATTACTTGGTGCATAAATGGACACCACATTATTACGACCAGTGCAAGTTTTATAAGCCAGGATGGCTCAATGGTTAAGGCTCAAACTTACTGACCAGAACGTTTGTGGTTCGAAATTAACCCCAACATCTCGACAGCTCCTGTCTAGGCTTAGGCACCTTGGCAGCATCACATCCCTCATACTTCCTTTGGGTGGCGCGGCAGCTGTCGCAAATTGAGGACTACGCCAATGCCAGCGCAACCCGTTGTAGTTGCCGCATGATCACCTGATATTCGTAATCCGTAACCTCCGGATACACAGGGTACCATAAACTCAACAAGTGTACCTGGATCCTGTATTAGGTCTCTGGTGATTAGGCAGACGTCAGTCGATAGAGCATCTGGAGTATGCGCAAGGTCAGCTTGTTAGCCATTCTGCTCTCAAGTTAAAGTATGCAACAAAAACAAGGGGACGATGCCTGAATGGCGGATGCGAAGCGGTAGATGTGAGCGGTGGCGTGCAATGTGTCAATTCCTTAAGTGCCTGAATGAAGTACCTACAGCTGCGATCTACCAAAGTGACAACCAACAGGACTCAAGAGAGATAAAAATGAAGAAAGATGGTGATGGTGATTAATCGCATTCTTTCGCTTATCCGCCCTGAGGTATACAGCGAATAAGGCGACTCGGCTCACCACGCGACGACCGATGTAAAACAAAATCGTTCAGCCAAAACATTTTTCGGTGCCAAACTGCCATGTCACCTGAAGGAAGCACGAGGGATGGAATACTGCCAGGTTAGCAAAACCTACATAGAAGTCGAGATGCAGAGGTCAGATTGAAACCACAGACTATCCGATCAGTAAAGTCGCGCTCCAACCAGTGAGCGGAGAGGAGACGATTAGGGTCCTGAGCTAAAGCTTTTGGATCAAAAACCTGACCGCAAGAGTGCGGTGTTGGACTATATGAGTTTTAAGGAACAACTTAGCACACCTATTTCCTCCCCAAACTGGAGGCCCAGGAGACTGTGTTTCTCAGACGGGTAACCACTGCCCGACCCGGTAGGATACGCTTTACAGATTTTGGGTTCAGGTCAATGGGTTACTGACGTACACAAACCATCGCACCAGAATAAGGTATAGTTTCTTGGCGACGGATTTTTCACCGAGTTAGAGCTCGTTGGTCAGTGCATACATCGAAACGAAAAAAGTAAACTTAATTCATACCAAGTTGTGCGCGTTCTTGTGGAAATCGGTAAATGAAACGCGAGAAAACGGCTGTTTAAGAGGAACTAGTGAAACAAGAGAACGTCAGCCGAAAGAAATATTGAAGTCGTTGCAATCAGCGGCAGCTGCCGCAGAATCCCGTGAAGTTCGTAGACGATGACAACTAGAGATAGGAACACAACAGCCCAGTGTCCTACGACATTCCCAACTTAATTCGTTGTCTCATCAGACGCGTGCTACAGATGATAAATTAAAAGAGGATGAACTACCACGCCACAGGCTAGTTCTGCAGTTTGCCAGAGTAACATCAACAAAAAACTCAAAAAGCTCCAGAACTCTGCCATTTGTCGTGCTTACAACGGTATGAAATGCAGTCGTTGAATCAATGCAATGCATGCTATAAGCGATCAGCTGACGAGGTCGGTAGTGTGGGGGGTGTGACCCTACTGAGTTTGATGTTATGCAGGAGAATGTGTTCGGTCCAGCTGTCTCCGTAATCTCAAACGCACGTGCTCGCTCCATTCTCAATCTGGCTGTCGTTCAGTTCTGCCTTATCCGTGACCGTGCACCGATAGGTGGATCAAAAGATGATGTTGGATCTGGCGGACGGTTGTATCACCCTTTCGATGCCTAACTGCCATGCCACCCGAAGGTTGCACGAGGGCTGGGATACTGCCAGGTTGCCCAGGCCTAGACAGGGGAAGTCGAGGGGCAGAGATCGGGTTCGAACCACGGACTTTCCCGTCGGTAAATTCGCGCTCTAACCACTTCGGCCACCTCCACCCCCGGAGGGTTGTAATAGAAATTCGACTCGCGGCATTGGAACGCAATTTGTTTTGTGATTAGAGACCGGACTGAATGCGTAGTAGGACCTCTACATTGCAGCTGTCAGACGACATCGTAAGATCTTGCCGACGTTGTCTCCTTTGAACGGCAGATGATGATGCTACGCTTGGGAACAGTGCTTACATCTTCTAGCCTGGATGCCTGCATACCGTGTTCCTTAAGGAAAAGCTCGAAACATCCGTTAAGCTCGAGGGTATGCTTAAGAGTTACGCCTGGTGCGAATTTATCGGGCGCGATCGTGCAAAAGTTTGACATGTAACCGGTGACGTGCAGGTATTATGCTGTCCGAGTGTGCTTGCAAAATATTGGCTTTTGAATGGATAAATCGATCCTACGGTGTATCGTAATATCAAGAAACCGAAGACCTTCGTCTACTCCATTTCCCAAACTGAGCTCAATGTTGACACGCAGAGAATTCACAGGTCGTTAGCGAAAGGAGGACCACCGAACTTGGATCTTCCACCGGAGTCTCCGAAATAGGGAAAATAAATAATTGGATAGATTTCCAAACGTGCGCGCTAGAGTAGCCTCGTTTGCTTAGTAGGTTCACGGCAAAAGGATTAGACTTAGGAAATGGACGCGACTCGCAGGTATGGACGTGTTATCTTAAGTTACTTATCTAAATGTAAGGTCGACATACACATAGCAAGGACCTGTTGATGGATACTCATTAGGTGGACCCAAAAGGAGTGAAATGAAAAATGAGATTTTTGATAAGGAAGAAGTTTGGTAGCTCAAATAGTGTAGTTGACAGCTGAGTCGCTCCAAGAGTTTGGTAAATTGTTAAACGTTTCGCTGCCGTGGTGACATCAACAGTGCGTAATTGGATGGCCATATGCCTTTGTATGGGTGGAGGTGGAAGGATGGAAGCTAGGTTTTGTTTATTCGCTTTGTCTTATGCAGCAAGGGCAAACAACGCCATTCAGCAGCCAGTGTGGCATAGTCCAAATGATGTTTGGGCAGCTCACGGTTGTATGTGCACGAAAGAGCCCAAGCGTAGACAGGGGATGATAAGCGCTCTCAACTAAAACACTTGACCCAAAATCCTGACAAGAAGGCAGTAATATTTGGCACAAGACCACCATAACAGTTCAGCTATTAGGTTTCGACGTTTCACCTGAAAACCATAAGACTAGAAAACTACGTTGGTCGGACTTCTATCTAGTGACTAAAGTGGGATGAGACGGCGATTGTGACGCGGACAATCCTCAGTATGGCGCAGTGGCTCATTGAAGTACAGGAGCCGTCTTAGTACGGTAGGGTTTGGTCAGTTCACCCAGAATAAAATCAATCAATCAATCAATCAATCAATCAATCAATCAATCAATCAATCAATCAATCAATCAATCAATCAATCAATCAATCAATCAATCAATCAATCAATCAATCAATCAATCAATCAATCAATCAATCAATCAATCAATCAATCAATCAATCAATCAATCAATCAATCAATCAATCAATCAATCAATCAATCAATCAATCAATCAATCAATCAATCAATCAATCAATCAATCAATCAATCAATCAATCAATCAATCAATCAATCAATCAATCAATCAATCAATCAATCAATCAATCAATCAATCAATCAATCAATCAATCAATCAATCAATCAATCAATCAATCAATCAATCAATCAATCAATCAATCAATCAATCAATCAATCAATCAATCAATCAATCAATCAATCAATCAATCAATCAATCAATCAATCAATCAATCAATCAATCAATCAATCAATCAATCAATCAATCAATCAATCAATCAATCAATCAATCAATCAATCAATCAATCAATCAATCAATCAATCAATCAATTTCCACCAGACCTGACCAATGCTGCGGAGACATCGATGATCAAACACTGACATCTTCCGTACGTCCTCTGCGCGTAGGGGCCACGTCTCTGATCCATAAAGCAGTATGGATCGAACCATCGCACTGTAAACTCTTCCCTTGACAGACAAGCTCACGTCACGTCGGCGCCACAGGTGTCGGAGGTTGGCAAAAGCTGCCCTGGCCTTTCCGATTCGAGAAATGATCTCATCTCCAGCCAGTCCACCGGAACTTATACAGCTGCCCAGGTAAACAAATTTATCTACCACGTCGATTGGCTCACCTGCAAGCATGAGGTGCGGGTTTGATCCCACCCAGTCTTGTAGCAGCACTTTACACTTTGCGGGTGTGAAGCGCATGCCAAACCGTGCGGCAGAGTTAGTTAGGTTATTTAAGATCGTTGCATTTCGGAGGGTCTGAACCAAGGAGAGCAATATCGTCCGCATACTCAATGTCTGCGAGGGAACGTCCGGAGCATTTCGACTCCCGAGGTTTCAGAGGCAGGCAGAGAAATTTCAAGCAGCATGTCAATAACAAAGTTGAAAGGAAAGGGAAAGAGGACAGCCTTGTCTTACACCACTGGACGTGGTGAACTCAGGCGAGAGCTTCCGTATACTCGTACGCGCCCACAGGAGTCCGCATACAGTGCCTTGATAAGAGATAGAAATTTGGAAGGGACACCTTTGATCGCCAGACACTGCCAAAGTTGCTGACGATCGACAGAATCAAAGGCAGCTTTCAAATCCAGAAAACGACCAACGTGGGACGTCTGAAGGAGTGGCGCTGTTCAAGAATTTGTCTCAAGGTGAAGATATGGTCGATGCATCCTCGACCGGGGCGAAACCCAGCTTGATTCTCACGAGTCTGTCTCTCGCGATAATCCATCAACCTGCGCAAAATAATGCCAGAGAGTACCTTAGATGCGACGGATACCAGACTGATACCACGATGGTTTTCACATGACGTTCTTGCTCCCCTCCATTCGGCTGGTATTCTGTTTTCGTTCCAAATCTTCTGCAGTATGGTTGTCAGACTGTTCACCAGGATCTCGCCACCTTCTTTGAAGAGCGCGGTGTGTAGACCATCCGGGCCAGGTGCCTTGTCGCGCTTCAGAATTGAAATCTCACGCTGGATTTCGGTTGCTGATGGTGGGTTGGTGTCAATGTTCCATTCGGGCCTGCTTGGTTCTTCCAGTGGTTGTGTTGAAGGGGACCAGGTGAACTGTTCTTGGAAGTGCTCAGCCCACCGCTCAAGACGGCGATTGAGGGAGTGAATTGTTGTTCCGTCTTTTTCGCATATTGTCTCACTGACACCTGCCTTCTTTTGACCCGTTGATCGAATCAGTTGAAACAGGGCGCGGTTGTTGCTTGCAGCAAAAGCCTTCTCCATTTCCTGGGCCTTCGAAATCCACCAGAATAAAAGATGAAAGGGGATCGTCTCCTGCCAATTCAACCGCACAGGTAAACAAACCTGCCTGCCACTTCGATTGGCTGGTCTACAAGATCGCGGTCTGGGTTTGATCCAGCCGTCTTGAGGATAGTATAACGTGAAGCTTCTCGGATAAGAGCCGAGGCAGCTCAGCTTACTCTCCAAGCCTACCCTCTAAGTATAACGTGATCCAAAAGCGGCGACCAGTGTCTCAATGACGTAGACGTTGCGCTGAGTAGGACAACTAAAGACGTCCTGCTTCAGCAGATTCCTGTATACAGCCGATTGTGTGCCGTTAGAGTGGTTGAGTCTGCCGAATTCCCCAACCAATGACCCCAAATCCAAGACTTCTTCGTTACCCCTACATATGCCCAACAAGCTACAGCACCGAAACTGTCAAAGACGTTTTATGGAAAACCTTCGAGACTCCTACTGTTGACAAACAGTAAGGATACAATCGTGGCTGGCAACTTGACTGTCTAGTAAGGAAGAATCCACCAGCATGCCAGCCAAATGGTGAGTGGTTCGAATGCCGAAACGCTGTGAATTCGGTGTTTGACTGTGTGCGTACCAAAGCGAGGCCACGCCCCAGTTCAAGTTGGATCTCACAGCGATTTATGTACCTGATCGAGGGGAGAAAATAGTCTATCCGGGATGATAATATGATTCAGCGAGTCCTGAAAAAACGTTCAGCTGTAGCACTTTCCGATACCATGCCACCTGAAGGAAGCACGAGGGCTGACTGGGATACTGCCAGGTTGCCCAAGTTTAGACAGGGGAAGTCGAGAGGCAGGGGGCGAGTTCGAACCACGGACCTTCTGGTCAGTAGATTCGCCCTCTAACCACTTCGGCGATCTCGCCGCAGTCCTGAAAAGAAGCCTGAACTGCAGCCTCAAGACTGAATGGGGATAAGTCATGGTGAAAGAAAGCTCAAGAGATGAAAAAGGCGGCAACGTTTGCAAACAGTCGAACTCACTCCAACTTGCCCGCAAAACTGGGCCCAGGAAGCCGCTGAGCGTTGACAAAAAGCATTCGGGAGACAACTAAAAGTCCCATCGCCTACTTCGAAAAACAACTAAGCTGACTTGAGGCGCCTAGCCGCAAATCAGCGCAGCACCAGCTTCACATTTGGACGTGAACGGTTCGAAGAAGATAAAGAAAAAAATCGACAATGTTAAGGTATGTAGACTACTCAGTCCTGATCGTCTTCCACGGCTTTGTCTAACGATGGAGAAAAAGGACTCGTTCCCAATCTAAAAAAAACATGCGAGACATCTGACAGAGGAATGGCAGACATCTAATGTCATTTCTGCCTTCGAAAGATGTGTGATTTTAGTTACCATAGCTCATAGTTTCCATCCAGAACGCAAGACGTGAAAATCTAGCAGCAGTCCCTCCAAGTCATCTGTGCATGGACCACACCAACGCGGTCACGTTAACTAACGTTACCTTACGATAAAAGTGCTGAATACCACCACAGACGCAAAACGCTAGTAACCCCTGTCTTCTCCCTTCTGAATTTAGCGTCAGGTCTAACCGAACGCGTGGCTTTGTGGCAATATTTTCTCTTCGAAGGTGTGTCAAACATTTCTGCAACAATTCTCAAATTCTCACACTGAATGATAGCTTAAAAAAGTATTTCCCTGGGCTTATCACCAAAGATGGTGTTCAGTATGTCTGTCTTTCGTCACTTTTCCTATTCAATTTCGTAATCGGAGTAGTTGTCGAAGAAATGCCCACTATCTTCCATCCGTGGCGTGAAGACCTAAGGCTTAGAGGCCTGGAGGACGCGAACTACACTGTCTTACCTAGTTCACATTCCTCCTAGATGCAACATTCATTAAGTGATCTAAATAACATTTCCATGAGATTTGGTATACGCTTTGCACCCTCAAGATGCAAACTGCTGTTAGTACGTGACTCGGTGGGTTCACGGATCCATGGATTGATACACAGGATCGAGGCTTTCGGATCAGGTTTGTTCTTGTCGTTCAGCGGCTTCCATTCACCTGAAAGGCACAGGCGAAAAAAGGGTGCAGCACTGTTCTCATTGCAGGGCAGTAATCTTGCCAGCCAAAAAAGGCGTTTAAAGGTGCTTTGAACTGGATAGTAGATGTAGCGTGACCAATCGTCGGAGGAAGGTGATTCCACGCACCAACTGCCCGAAATGAGGAAAAGTGTTGCCTAAAAAGGTGTGCGCCGTGTGTTAGTTGGGTCACCCGTGAAAAAACTGTTGGCCAAAACTTGTTCAAATAGGGCATAAGTAAGTATTAGGTCCCCTCGGAGACAACGATACTCCAGGGAAGAGGTTGAGCATCGCCGGACGCGCCTCATTGTCCACGGATTTAAGGCCGGCAACCACTTTCGTAGCAGCTCGTTGGATATACTCAATGAGGGCTACGTCTTTCTTGCGTCTTGAAAAAACAACTTGCTTGGCATATTCAAGGAGCGGTCTGACGTAGGCACTAGGGTATCCGGAAGTTCATGCGAGTAATATGAGGGAAAGTGCGCCGAATCAATCTTAGAACGCCAAATCCCTTCTGAGCCAAATTTCCGTGGTGCAGTGAGAAGGACATGTTGGAAGAGAGCCAGATACCCTAATCCTTTTCGGCATTCATTCTCGTGATGTCTTCTGGTCCATTCTCACCATGCAAGACAAAGGCGTTCGCTGAGTCCCCGTCACGAAGAGACTGGACCTTACCGTGGTGTGGCGGTTTGTGTACCTCGGCGACCCATTGAGCTATACTGGGAGGTGCCCGCGTGACACTCACAGAGTCTCTCATACCAGGTTGGTCCATGGGTAGAGGTCTGACCAACACAGTCTCCTGGCCCTCCAGGTTGGGGGTTGGAACATGTGTGGCGACGTGTTCCGTAAAAATGGTAATGCACTTGCATTTCCAGCCCAACACCGCTGCCTTGCGGTTAGGCTTTTGAGCCAAAGGCTTTGGTTGAGGACCCTAATCGTCCTCCTGTCTAGGTGTGGGCGCCCTGGCAGTATCCCAGCCCTCGTACAACCATGACATTCACAACTAACAGTACTTTCATGCCACATCGGCCGTCGCGTGGTGCCATCAGCCGGGTCGCCTTACTTGCTGCATACAGCAGGGCGGGTAAAAATAAAAAATCGTTCAGCTGTAGCACCCTTTCGGTGCCTAGCTGCCATGCCACTTCCACCCTCCCCCGCCCCAATTTTAATACTTTCTCCGCAGGTCCCAGCTCTAGGACTGATCGGTTTGCCCGCCCTACATCACACTTAGCCGCAGATTGTGTACGTCCGAGTTCCGTTACATCCCTAAACACTTCGAAGTCTGTTTTCAAACCCCGAAAGCCTGTCTACTTAGCCACCTTTAATGTTCGTTCACTGAAGCAAGCAGGTCAACAGGTGGCTCTTGCTCGTACGCTGGATTCCCTCAGCATTGATGTATGTTGTCTGTCAGAAACAAGGACGCAGGACGCAAGTACCGTGATCGAACTGACTGCCCCCTCGCTCTCTTCCAGGTTCCGGCTGCGCACCTCTGGTGATGCAGAGGCCGCTGCAGCTGGATATGCTGGGGTGGGTATTGTACTGAGTGAACGAGCGGAAGCGTCTCTGCTTGATTGGATACCCGTTGATAGTCGCCTCTGTGCGGTTCGTTTGGCAACATCTGTGAGAGAATCTAGAGGAAGTGAGGTCCATCGCACCTTGTTTATTGTGTCTGCTTACGCCCCAACTGACTGTAGCTCTGAATCTGCCAAGGACAGTTTCTATGACGCTCTAGGTGCCCTTCTACAGCAGGTTAAAACCTCAGATATCGTTGTGGTTGCTGGTGATATGAACGCCCAGGTAGGTAGACTGAGCGCTGCTGAGGCCCGATTGGGTGGTCGTCTTGGTTTGGACACGAGACGCACGGACAACGGAGACCGCTTACTTCAGATGTGTGCCGATCACAGACTGTTCCTTTGCAGTACGAATTTCCGGAACAGCGGAAATCGCTTGACAACGTGGTGCCCACCAACAAACCAGCGACGAACCCAAATAGACCACATCGCCGTGAGTTATCGGTGGCGAGGGTCGATCACCGCTTGCCGCTCCTTCTGGAACACCAGCGTGGACTCCGACCATGCACTTGTACGCTGCTGCTTTTCATTGCGCTTTTCAGGTGTACGCAAAACGCGCACACCTCGCTTAGCCATTGAGAAGCTAGTGGATCCAGAAGTCAAACGAAACTATCAAAACCAACTCGTCGAATGCCTGCCGGACGGTACGGTGTCGGATATAAACGGCCACTGGGAAAAGATATCCAAAGCGCTACTCAAGGTTGGAACGTCTGTTTGCGGTACAACCCAGCCAACCTCTTTCAAACACTGGATCTCTGATAGGACCGTGTCTTTGCTGGAGACCCGGCGACAGATTCCCCCTGGCCGCCACCACAACTCCACCCGACGCATCATCCGACGCCAAGTGAAACTGAGTGTCCGTGCAGACCGAGAAGCTTGGTGGACCCGAAAGGCCCAAGAAATGGAAGATGCAAAGAATGCTGGAAATGTGCGCAGGCTGTTCCATTTGATTCGTTCGACTGGTCCTCGAAAACCTCTTGTCAGCGAAACAATCAGAGACCAAAATGGCTCCCTGATATGCAATAAAGCAGAACGTCTGGACCGCTGGGCACAGTACTTTGAACAGCAATTCAGCTGGCCACCTGCTACCTCCAATCCAGAATCCTGGCCTTCAACAGAAAGCTGGACCGTAAATATGGAGTCGCCTTCGGTCTCAGAAGTGTCCGAGTGTATTTCTCTACTCAAGCGTCATCGTGCTGCTGGTCCTGACGACCTTCCACCTGCTCTTTTCAAGGATGGCGGTGGGCTCCTCAGCCAGTGCCTGTCTAGACTATTTGGGTCTATCTGGGAGAAAGAGACCGTCCCAGACAACTGGGGTGAATCGATAGTAGTGCCCATTTTCAAAAAGGGTACTCGCAGTGAATGTAGCAACCACAGAGGTGTTAGTTTGACTCCTGTTGTGACAAGGCTTCTGGCGTCATTGATTCTTCGTCGTCTTACGATGGCACGCGAAACCTTGACTCGTGAGAATCAAGCGGGATTTCGACCGGGTAGAGGCTGCATTGACCACATCTTCACACTCCGTCAGGTGTTAGAGCAACGCCACATGTACAGACGACCCACAATCTTGGTGTTCCTTGACTTCAAGGGTGCGTTTGATTCTGTCGATCGGTCAGTGCTGTTAAATATACTTGCTCAACAGGGTATGCCCCAGAAGTTTGTAAACATAATCCGATCCCTATATTCACATACTTCTGGGCGGGTGAGAGTGTATGGTGAGCTCTCCAAAAGCTTCCCTACAAAAAGTGGTGTCAGACAAGGATGTCCACTCTCTCCATTCTTGTTCAACTTCGTCATTGATGAAATAATGAGGCGAACGCTGGAAGGTCTTCAAAACCCCGGTGTTCAAATCGTTGCTGGTGAGAGCCTTGTCGATCTGGAGTACGCAGATGATATCGCCCTCATCTTTGAAGACGAAAGTGAAGCACAAGCCCTGTTGAACAGACTGACCACCATCATACCATCTTTTGGCATGCGCCTTGCACCTTCAAAGTGCAAAGTCATGCTTCAGAACGTGCAGTCTCCGGACATATCCCTTAAAATTCAAGGAGAATCACTGGAGATTGTGGAAAACTTTACATACCTCGGTAGTTGTATTAGCTCTGACGGAAGTGTGTCTGGTGAAGTCAGTGCAAGAATCTCAAAGGCTCGAATCACGTTTGCTAATTTGCGTCACTTGTGGCGTCAAAAAGGCATCTCACTAGATCTTAAGGGTCGTGTGTACCAGGCTACAGTAAGGGCTGTATTGTTGTATGGGTGCGAGACATGGCCTCTACGGACAGATGATGTGAGGCGTCTCCAGGTTTTCGACCACCGATGCCTCAGAAGCGTGGCTGGTTTTGGATGGCGTCAGCGTGTTAGTCACGAGGTGATTAGAAAACGGGTATTTGGTTGTGCTGCAGGTACATCAATTGGGGAAATCATCCAGCACCACCGACTACGATGGCTCGGTCATGTGCTACGCATGCCGAAACACCGTCTACCGAGGCGAGTGTTGTTCTCCGTGCCTCCTTCAGACTGGCGCAAACCGCGAGGTGGACAGCGCATGACTTGGCAGAAAGGCGTGAAAGAGATCACGAAGAGTTTGGGTGTTGTTGGTGCTGTACGCCTTCCAGGATGGGGTCCCCGTGACCCCGCCTGTGCTTGGCTGGAGACGTTGCAAGAAATGGCGGCTAATCGATGTCAGTGGCGTTCATGCTGTCAGTTTCTTTCCAGATTGTCTGATTGAGCGGTTGGAGGTGTAGGCACCTCAGAATGCTTGACATAGGCCAGCACTAGGTCCCCTCCCTCATCCACTCTTTTTCTCTTCTTTTCATTCTAGGGCTTTTAATATATAATTTATGTATATATATATGCATATGAAATTAGACGAACTTTATGGTTGTACGGCAGTGAAGCATCAGTGTCAACACTGATGTTGCTGTCTTTGATGATGATGATGCTGAGTCCCCTCCGAATGATATATGGACGCACTTATCGTCATTCAGAGGAAGGTGGCAGTCCAACGACCGCTGCTTTGCAGCGTCAACATCCATTTGGAGGACATTGGCGTCTGAACTCCAGGATTTTAAGTCGTCTACAAAAACTAGACATGGGTTTGATAGAACATCTGGAAGGTCGTTGACGTAGATCAGAAACAGAAGTGGTTCCAAAACGGAGCTTTGAGGAACTCATATGGATACGGTCGCCGAAGAAGAGTACGCATAGTCTCCTTTCAATGGAAATGCTCTGTCTGATAGGGGCGCCTTAATCTGGCGCATAATTTAATCTTAAATACCGCAAAACTCGAGTTTGTGGAGCAGCGAGAAGTGTGAAAAACGATCGAATGCCTTTGAGAAGTCGAAAAACATGGCATCCGATGTGAGTCCTCCGTCCTTAGATCGGGTTAAGGTGTTCATAAAAACGAGCGTGTTCGCCACGCTAAAACGATTTGGGAGGAATCCGTGCTGCACTTGGGATATCATGCTGTTGGTGATAAGGTGATTTGAGACGGCCCGCCTCAGAGTGCATTCCATCACCTTGCACGGTACGCTAGTGAGGCTAATAGGCCTATAGTTGTCGGACGACAGGCGGTAACCAGTTTTGCAGATTAGCGCGACAATCGTTTGCTTCTAAGCAGATGGAAGATTGCCTTCGTTGATCGGCTGACGAAGCACCAAGTGTGAGCGACGTTCCCTTTAGTTCACTAGCGAACTACCAAAACCAGCCACATATCGGGACCACTGGGGTAAGTAACGGACTCATGCACCTATCCGGTTACATACCGTCGGATGACCCAATTGTTGCCGATGTAAATGCTTGAATCGCTAAAGCCTTCGACTCAGGCGCCTCACGCGTGGACTTGACATTAGGCCGTCGGTGAAAGACACGGTCTGCGCCAAGTCCGTACCTGGTATTGTTTTGCGGCTGTGAAGCCTGGGCGCGGTGCGCTTGAGATAAAAGACTGGCTGTCATCGACCATCGGCGTGTGAGGAGAAACACAAGTCCAAAACACCACGCCGATCAAAGGTAGGCGCTACCGCGGCCAACAAGCCCATCTCCCATGGGATTGGTCAAACGTTTGTGTCCTGGACGGTGCACAGTCCATCTGAGCTCTGATTGGTCCAAAACATAACCTCCATCGCTGGCCACTTCCCAATGCGTGCTGAAAAACCGATTGCCAAAGGCTCGTCCAGGTGTCATCCGAATTTTTTGGAATGTAATTGTCGCATATACAACGCGCTTTATACTGGTTCTTAGTTTGATTTTTTTACTGTTTAATACATTCTATGCACTGCCTTCGAAGCCTCTCTGCGAATGTAGTACTGGCAATGTTGAGGTACGTTGCAATGCTCTCGGAAACAAACCAATTGTCTATTGGATCAGTCGATTGGGTCGCACCAGTTCCGCCGGCTCGATCAAGCCATATGAGTGGTTTGATAACTTATTCTCTCCCATGTCCTGTTCGTCCGGGCAGGTTCTGTTCTGGAGATGTCGCAGTGTGGGCAAGCTGCGAACTCGGTGTGGGAAACATAACAAGGGGTCTGTTGTAGCGATGGCTCGTACCTAAAAACACTGCCATTCCAAGCAACTAAAGGGGCCTTCGTGTGCTGTTCCTAACCGACGGCCCACCGTCGTCCTTTGCGCTTTTCCGTACTTGCTCTGTCCCGCAGATTCTGCCGCTATGTACCATAGACACCATACATATACACCATACGCGTACGGTTCACAGCTGTATAAGTGAGCGAAGTATGGATAAGTCTGATAAGCTTTGTTGTAGAATGAGAGAAATTAATCAGTCTGAAGTAATTAATCTCTGTTTCCTGACCTTGACCGGTTGCTATCGGCCTTCTATCCTCCGCGAAAAACACACCCGAGTGAAAGATATCACATTTCAAAGGCTTTTGGACTTCCAAATTGATGACACTTTCACTATCAACGGAATAGCGTCCGGATTTGGTGACGAGCGGTTCACAACAAGCAGACCTTCAAAGCAGCAGCAGAATCGCAGTATTAGCCCGGTAAACAGCACATACGTATCTTGATCGCTGACTCCTCCGAATGGTATTAGAACTTCCGCGTAAATTTCAAAAAAGACAACCTAATACTGTAAGGAAACATGGAACAGAAAGAGAAATGTAATACGATTGTCGCACACTTGTCCGCAGGTGACGAGTGCGCAACAATGCGTCATTCGTCATTACGGTGGAGGCCATGGTAACTCGTTTTTGAAAGCTAACGGATTACCAATGATATCCCTGCATTGCTGGAACGGGGGCGTAATTTAGCATTCCACGTCCACCATGTTTTGCCTAAAACTTCACCGACAAGTTGCTCACCGCGTTACAGAGGCAAGTTTTTATAACCACCATAAACATGCAGACCACTGGCTGTTAAATTCTGGGTTGGAAACCAGGTCGACTGGATAATAAAATACACCGAGGTGGCACAGAATATCGAAACTTCCGGGATTTCTCATTTATTCTCCTCATCAGCAGGCTCCCAAGTGACCAGGAGTCCTTACGTGTATCCCTCCAATGACATGAAGAGAACGCCACTCTCTGACACCCTTCTCACTGTAAATTACTCAGCCGCCTATTCCGTGGGCGCTGAAGCCCAAACAGTCACTCAGTTACTTGTGCGCGTTCCACTGACGGTAGTTCTGTCACCGATCCTGCCAACATAGTCGACCACCTGAACGTCTACTTTGCCAGCTGCTACTTATCCCTCCCTCAAACTCAATCCCGCAATCCTCGCCGCAAATTTCACTTCTCCACAACAGAGTGACCGCCCGTCTCTTCGCAACGTGGCCGTCTCACTGGCTGATGTATCAGCCCTGCTTCAAATCCTCAAGGACTCCGCCGTGCCGGAGTCATGGCGGTCAAGATGTCAAAACCCTTGTCTTAAATCTTTTCAATCACTCAGTCAGATCTGGAATCGTCCTATCCAGGTAGAAACAATCTGTTGTTCGCCCTCTTTTCAAATCCAGGTTGATGTAAAATACTTCAAACTACAGAAGGATCCATCATACCCCTTTTTTACTGCGAACCCTTGGACGTCAGGTCAAAGGCACTTTAATCAGGTTCCTCCTATCTACAAATGCCATAGATGAACGACAGTGCGGATTCCTATCTCACAGATCCGTAAATGGCTGCCAGCTTCACTTCCTTGAGACCGTCACAGCAGCCTATGATGCCGGACACTATTGTTACGGTCTATGTGAAGATCCAGAAAGCTTTCGACCAGGTCCCCCATGCGTCCCTGCTGAAGAAACTCAATTCTGTTGGCATCACTGGATCTTTATTTCAGTGGTTCATTTCCTGTCTATCTGGTAGGTCGCAGATAACATAATTTGGCGACAAACCGTCACCCCCCACTACCGATTACCAGTGGGATCATTCAGGGGAGCGTGTTAGGCCCCATCGTCTTTCTACTATATATCAACGACCACTTCGGCGCTGTACCCCATGGTAAACTCTTCTTATTACCGGACGATTTAAAACCGCTTAAGCACTTCCTACCTCTGCTAAACTCTTGCCTTTCGCCAGATCCAACAAAACTTAGACTCCATGACTTGCTGGTCAAATGCCTGTAGCCGAATGCTCTCTTCTTCCTGCTGCTGCTCCGTCCAAGCTGATACGTTCACAATTATTGAAGACCCTGTTATCTATTCAACAGAGATCAAAGACCATCCAATCTTTCTCATTAAGTCCAATTCCAGGTTGCCCGGGCAAGTAGGCTCTGCTTTCTAATGTTACGCCCCTTCCATCTTCCAGACACAAAGGTCGCAATTTTCAAGCTGTGCGTGCGACCAGTTGTAGAATTCTGTCCCACTTTCTCTTCCCTTTGTACCCAACGCTGTAGACTGGCACTCGAGAACGTCCAACGTTCCTTTACCGAAATGTTATTCCCACAGACCGGTCATCTCTCCTGCCGCTCCCGCTGTATAATCTTAGGCCTTGAGCCACTACGGCCCAGATGATTAAAGTTAATTTAACTCTCCTACACCATCTGTTGTGCCGAAGTGCTTTTATAGCAGAGGCTAGGTAAAGTCATATACGCGCATCAATTCCGTAAATCCAGCAATCTCTTAGTGTGCATAAAAATCTAAGCCACTACTTCCTGGTGTACTACATTCGCATTTGGAACATTCCCTCTGATCGGTTTCGAACTATCACATACCGACATAAGTTTTCACAATCTGTAGATGACGTGCTTACGTGTGAAGCCACAGCCGCCCTACTTAATACCCAAATATATCCTGATCTATTTTATGAACGGAGTCCAGCCCACCTCTGAGTTTGACGAGGGTATATTTAGTAAACGGGAAGAAAATTAAAGCAATAATTTAAAAAATAAGCCACCCCCTTAATGTGCCTTGCTACTTCTTTGACTTGCTTAAAGCAGCTTATACCAGGTTCCTCCCGGCTAAGCCTCTGCCCTGGAATACTCTATCCGTTCTGTTTAACGATTATTGCCTCGACTTGCTCAACCCCAACCAACATAAAGCAAGCATAAGTCAAGGTTTCTCATACCTGAGGATGTATTATACGCCATTCAACACACACACAAAACATCGCGGTACGCCTCCGTTTGGCTCGATGTCCCAAGCACTGACATCGTTTAAACGATGTTCACACGCTCTGGCCATTTCCGTCCTGTTCCCATTGTCTCAATGGTAGCTGCCATCTCATTTGCCTCCGCGGCTTGCCTTTCTTAGCAGCTGTTTACCGTTTGCTTCTTCGAAATGACTGAACTGTTTACTGGCTTGGCTTTCCCCAGACCGCATGAAAATATCCGGTAGCTGGAGTTCTTTGTTAGTGCACAAAATGCAATTGACTGCTTGGTGACATGCCATCTTGCAGATCTGGCAGCATGTACGAGGGATGAAAACATGGTGTGGTGATCGGTAATAATAATGTTTATTCCCAAATTTTGGGTGACATACCGTCTGGCATGATCATACGTTTACAGTCAGAATGAAGCATGACTGGGGGATTTGCGGGTAGTGCGGATTGCGCGAAAAGAGGACAATGTCATAAACAGTGGGAAATATCCGATGAAATAATAATAATTGTAGGTTGCTTTCCCAACTTGTAGGGAACAGTGGGCATGAGGTCCGACTAGTCCAAAGACATGAACATGGCATGAACTAAAACTGAAAACCATTGCTGGCCATGAGTGACCTTGGGCGGTTGGGCAAATGGCTGGAGTCACAACGAGCAAAAGTGGAGATGGAGGTAGAATAATTCGAATAGGGAGCACATGGCGAGTTTTGTCTCAAAAATGTGGCTTAATCTGAAATTAAGCAAACTCACTGTTGTAGGGAAGTCAGTTGCAGCAGATAGGTTGGATGGGGACGTGGTGTTAATGCATAGGGCGAACCAAACATCGTATACGGATTTGAACTTGTGGAAGAGGCAAGCCGAAATTGTGGCAGAAAATCAGGCTAGCCAAATTTGGGCGAAAATTCATCGGGTACGAAAGAACTCGTCCCAGAGACGGGGCCGGTTGAAAAATTTGCTCGAAGTTGCGACTACAGGCTCGATTGGGCGAGGGGTTGCGGTCGAGATTTTGAAGAGAATAGTTGCGGGAGTGCCATCACACTGGGTATGACAGTGCCATGCCATCATTGCACTGACATGCTTCGGTTTATGGACAGCCCCGTAACGGTCGTCAAGGGTGCCGCGATCGGAGAAGGGATACGCAGTTCTGTGGCAGCTGGATCTGGGTGAGACGGGGATTGACACAGAGAGTCAGACGGATGCAGGGTCACAGATAATTTCCCTTTCGTTGGAGGACCGTGTGAGTGTAGACCGGGGACCAGCCAGTTTGAATGAATAACAGTCCTACGGGGCGTTTGGGCAACTGCAGTAGAAGTTTGAAGCTTGGGAAGAGGGGCAACGAGGAAGAAGTAGAATGAAAGCAGTAGCATGTTGCGAGTGTCAGGAGGCATATGATACAACGGTGTCAACAGAAAAAAATCTAAAAGGGGATGACAGCAAGCTAAATGGACCCAGGAAAGGTGGATACGTTTGCTGATCTAGAAACCAAGTACTAGTTGGGCCAGAGTAGGTGCATAGTTTTAGGATAGTAAGAACTTTGTCGTCGAGGTAGCTAGCAGGGAGGCTAGACGTTGGACTAGTTGGAACGGGCGGCAGTTTTTAGCTTACCAAAGAATCATGACATAGGGTCTCCGTTGTGCAAAGAAAGGGGTTAATGTGAGCAGTGACAGTAGACAAGTAAAAAGCGGATAGGCAACAGGCTCCCAGAAAATGGATAAGAACCGTGGCTTAACTGAGATCTACTGCGTCAACCTAACAGGAGATTAGGATTAAGGATCACCAGTCGCCGAGTCACTGCTGTCAACTCCAGAAAACGAATGGTGCATAGCAAAAAGAACAGCCATTAAATGCTAGCTGTGACTGGTTGTAATCAGGAAATACAACCAGTCACAGCTAGCATTTAATGGCTGTTCTTTTTGCTATGCACCATTCGTTTCCTGGAGTTGACAGCAGTGACTCGGCGACTGGTGATCCTGCAGGGAGGGTCGCGCTGTTGCGTTGCACCAGGTTGCGTTCGTATACCTCCCTCCCTCCAATGGCACGGGTGCTTCGCCCATCGCCGGTGGTTCTGAGCATGGTCTTTAATTCAGGAAATCAATGAAAGAGCACTGTTGTTCTCTGTTTATTGCTGCTGGGCTGGACTCATCCCGGTTGTTCCATTTAACTGGCAACGCCATAAACTACAGAAAATGAAAAAAAGAAAAGAACTGGGTTTTTGTCTGCTTAATAAAAAAAGGAAATTGGTAGAAAAACAAGTGAGATAGCCTGAAGACTCTGTGATGCTCATGACGTACGGAGCTGTAGCTGCTTCCGTCATAATTGAGGTTGTACCGTACCAAAGCGCACTTAGTCAACCAAACAAAACACGCGCCTACCTACTACTCCCAGGAGTGAGCACATGAAATGAGAAATATATGTGTGCAGATGTTCCAAACCCTCCACTACCAGCATGCAGGGCTAGCGCCCAGCGACTAGTTATTCGCCATGCACCATTTGTTAACCTGAAGCTGATGGAGGTGCTTCGGGGACTGGTAGCTTTTTCTCACACACTTTCCCTCCTAGTTTATGGTACTGCCCAACTCAAATAATAAATATCGGATAAACTAGTCCGTCACCTCAAAAGTTCATCCCCGTTAGTCCTAATACGTTTAATTTCCCTAACACACTACCTCATTGCGAGCTTATACTGACTCGCTTACTCCCTAGTCCACTAAGTACAAATCCATCCCTATCCGATCTCATATAATCACTTATTGCCCCCACACTAATAGTGGTTGATGTCAAGTCTGTCTCTAAGGTCTCCTCAAACTCACCATGCTTTGTTAATCTCATCCCATTCCCTGGTCTTCCCAGGCTTTGAACTCCGGCAATATCAGGTATGGACGACCTGGTTGGTTGTTATCCACGCTCAGAGAATTGCACACCCCGGCCCGATGGCCTTCAATTTGACGTCCGTTACGGGGCTGTCCGAAAACCGAAGTGTGTTAGGCTAATGATGGCATGACACTGCCACACCCAGTTTGATAGCACACCCGCAACTGTTCCCTTCCAACTCTCGGCTAGCACACCCGCAACTGTTCCCTTCCAACTGCCGGCCGTACCCTCTCGTTCACTCGTTCCATTAACTGCAAACACGAATAAGCTCCTCACCTGGTCCCAACTGCCTACATGTTATTCATTCCAAACTGCTGAACCTGTCGTTCGAAAGTAGCCATCTCGGTGGACTTTCAGTCTCTGCTCCCCACAAAAATAATAACCTTCTATACAATTCGAGTTCTGGCTCTTCTGTGCCGCTCACTAGAAGCACACCCAAATTATTTTCGCCGAAACTATAGGGTGTTCGACGATAAGGTTTTCGAAGTTTGAACTTTTACGGGGGGTTAGTCTAACCCATTTACGCTCGTAGGTGATGTGTTGCCGATAGCATTTTGTTTAAGTGAGCGAAATTTCAAGATCACGGACCCTCACCGAGTCGCATTTTGGTACCGGTTCACGAGAAAAAAAACGAAATCGCACTTTACCATATTTTGGCCTCCTTTAAGAATAAAAATAGCACCTATAGAGTATGCAATGCAAATTACACCCACTCACTACAGGTGGAATACTTCATGAAGCGGAGAAATACTGAGTGAGGTTTCAACTCTTCTTCTGCAGGTAGATATTTGATGGTAATGATGAATGGAGTGCACACACAATAGTTGGAATCCCGTGTATTTTGTTACATCACAGAATGTGAGAAATTGGACGGATCTAAGCAAAACTGAAGGCGTACACTGGAATTGCGAAGCCAACCATCTCGAGAGTGACCATCATCCGTGGCAGGGTTGTTCCCACCGAAGGGTTGATACTGAATTTGTCCGATTCTGGGATTCCCAAGACCACCTGATTGTTACGGCTTCTGTTACAAGTTAGCTTAATGGACGCTTCACGAGTCGCAAAAAGATTATACACCTTAAACAACAATACAACACTTCTGAGGTTCCAGAATGTATGGTGGGGTTGCCAAATAGAAAAATATATATGAAACACCACTCGTTTTTGCTGCCTTTTATACAGTTGCCGCTAACGGTTCACTAACACAACACTGTTGAGATTCCAGACTGTATGATGAGGTTGCAAAATATAAAATGCTAGCGCTAGTAGAGATAATGACCACGAACATGCTGTCATGCAGTACTCTTATCACGCATCACCATCAGCCTTCATGCCCCCTAAGAGCGAATCGGCCAATCAACTAGGTTACCTTTTTGGTACCATTTATGAACTTGACGCTTACGGGCCAAAAATGCATCCAAAATATGCAACTTGAACAGAGGTTTTGCACCTATGTTCATTAAACACGTTTTCTACTCACACAATCAAACAACACATGACACGTTGCTGCTGCGCCGTGTGAGAGGAAAAGCTTCCACTTGATGTTCCAGTGTCACCTTGTTCCACTAAATCTTCAAAACTAGCCATGGAGACCTTAAAGTATCCTGATATATCAGTGGTATGTGATGGAGCACTCATGGTAGTGAGGTCACAGACAGGTCATCCACGCAAAAAGACATATTTTTGCTGACCGTCAGGTAGTCCGGTCAAAGAGGCTTTGCCTTCATTTTTGCCGGCTTTACCGGCTGCAGAAATCTCCACACGACCAGTTAGGCTAGAAACCTACCTTTCCAAAGATGCCTGTATAATACGGCATGGCACTGCCATATCCAGTCTGGTGGCACTCCCGCAAGAATTTTCTTCAGAATCTCGACCGCAACCTCTCGCCCACTTGAGCCTGTAATCGCAACTGCGAACAAATTTTTCACCTGGCCCCAACCGCCTCGTTCGAAACCGCTGAACCTATCGTTCGGTGTTAACCAACCTAGTCTCGTGCCATAATTTCGGGTTTCCCCTTCCACAAGTTCAATTCCTGTTACGGTGTTCTTTTGGCCCTACGCATTGGCGCTACCTCCCCATCGAAACTACCCTTCACACCTCACTTTCCTACAACAGTGAGACCACTGTGTCCACTCAATTTCGATTGAAACCAGACGTTTGGGACAAAATTTGTCTCTTGTCTCCAGATCAAATTCTCCAATCTCCATCCATATTTTCGCCTTTTATGACCCTAGGCATTTACTCGACCGCCCAAGGTCACTCATGGCCAGCAATGGCTTTCAGTTTTAGTTCATGTCATCTTTGAACTAGTCGTACCACATGCCCACTGTCCTCGTTTTTTCGGTTCCCATAACTGCGGTGACACTTCACGTAATAAGCGTGCCTCTTTGGTTGTACCGCCCTCCCCATTGTGTATTTGCCTACGCGTTTATGTTGTAACGACCCGATCATGCCTCAATCGGCATGCTCCCTACATGCTGGGAAATAACCGTATTATTATTATCATTATTATTATTATTATAAACTCCTGGTTTCCTTGTCCCATTTTCCATGCCGGTTTGGGCATGACCAAGTCTATTGCCCAATTTTCGCGCAATCCCTAGTACTTGCCAGCCCCATCCACTAATGCTTATTCCGACCGTAGTCGTGTGATCATGCCTCACGGTACGCCACCCACTAGTTGGGACTAAACATTATTATTATTATTATTAGACATCTATTTTCTCTGGGAGTTCGCCGCTTCAGAATCTTCCTCCGCTGACGTTGGGGCCCAATCGCTCCCGATGAAGACTGCCAATCGCTGAGTCTGTAATAACAGTTTTATTTCCCGACTTGTAAAGAACATACTTATTGAAACATGATCTGCCGTTATAATTTGAGCGTGGCGCACGACGACAATACGGGGGATGGCAAGACCAAAGAGACAGGCTCACCATGTGGTACGTAATCGTTGAAAAACAGAAAACCCAGAATAATGAGGCTTCAGGTGCGACTAGTTCAATGATGGAGTCGGGCACTTAAACCAAAACTGGAAAACCGTTGCTCGCCATAAATAACCTTGGGCGGTTGAATAAATTGTTAGGGTCACAAAAAGCACAAATGGAGATAAAGAGACGGAGGATTTTAAAGTGGATTTGGCTCAGAAACACGGTTTTCACTGCAGCTGGTTAGACTCAATAGTTTCACCGTGAGGAGCAAGTCAAGTGTAAAAGATTTGTGCAAGGGAAATGTAGTGCTAATGCGTTGGACCAACGCGGATCGTAAGTAAAATCGTTCAACACAGGGGAGCGGCATACTGAAATCTCAAAAGCGGGATGTTAAGATGCGAACGAAAGGTTAAGCAGGTTTGATAGAACTCGTCCCAGAGGCAGATGGGGCCTGATACACAACTTGTTCGCACTTGGAGGCAAAGGAATAAGTGGTCGAGAGAGCAACGTCTAAAGTACGAAGGGAATAGTTGCGAGCAGGCTATCAGGCTGGGTATGACGGTGCCGTCCCATCATTGTACTGATATACTTCGGTTTCTAGACAGCCTCGCAAAGAACGTCATGTTTGAAATGATCGGACTTGGGATGTGCGCCTCTGTGGGCAGCGGGATTGTTAGCTGGCCATTTGAGTACAATAAAGCTAATACGCAGTTTCGGTTCGATTGGAGATCCGCTTAGATGCAAAGCACAGACAAGATGAAGTGGGTACCGACCATATAAGGTATTCGAAGTTGGGAAAACGAGGAAATGGGACAAATTTATTAACGCCTAGTGAGTTCGAAGAGGTATCAGATACGATGTAGTCTATTAATGGGAAAAATACTTAAAGTTTATCGCAGTTGGGCTGGTGTGAACAGGTCGCTAAATGGGATAGGTTAGGAGTGGATTTAAGCTAGCAATCAAGGACTCTTTAAGCTTGCCGACATACCGCTATTATAGTGCAAGAGGCATAGATATAGAAAACTGTACAAGTATGCAGAGATGTTGTGATAACAAACAGCAAACGCACAAGGAAGCATGGAGATAGAACCTATAAATGATGAACCCGATTATCAGGAATTTGAACTTCCGCTTCGCCAGCTACCGGGAGGTTGGCCTAGGATCCAGGGGTTAGAGGAAACAGGGATGATTAAGTAAAACTTTTACGTATGCCTGACTAGCCGGCCAATACTGACGGTTTCAGGTCAAAACGTTGGCTAGCTTACAGGCGTTTCTGCGAATTGCCGTAGTATCTGACAGTGGCCAAGTGTCGGACTAAAGTGCACATTGGGAACATATGGTTTGACAGCTACAAGCCTGAAGTTACACAGTGGGTGTTTTCCCGAGACCTTGTGGACATTGGGCGAACAGGACATGTGAGGCCAGCTAGACAAGCAGGATATCATGCATGATTATACATATTTGGTGTAGTTATGGCAAAATGTCCGTTACATGCTTAAGACAGCGTCACCTGGTTATTTAGCTACGGGTCCGTCTCCGGGGGATTTCAGCTCTGAGGTAACACGCGTAGGCTGTTCAAAGATGATCTTCGCATGCTACCTCAAACTACAGAGTGGGAGGCTCCGACTGAAATGGCGCAACTTATGCATTTCCACGAGGACGGTACGAGAGCCAGGAGTTGGAGGTGGGGCTGCGGAGCTTACTCTTCAGATGAGAGCTGCTGCGTTTGGAGTCCCGCGTCACTCAGAATCCATTCATGGAAAGCTGCTCTCAAAAACGTGGGTCTCCCTAGAAGGATACGAACGGTAGTGGTAAATTGGCAACTGCAAACAAAATGCTTCTACCCCCTGAAAGGCGTTGAGCAGTATAGTCAGCGGCTTCTTGGCCCGTATGAATCGTAAATCGCTACTGATTGGTGTGTGTCGGAAGTGATGCACAGCAGAATAGGTCAAACTTGCAACAGTTGGTTTTCTTGCATTTCAGGCGTCTCAGAGGAGATTCAAGAAAATCAAACTCTGCCAGCTAACGAGACCGAAGCTTTGAGTGGAATACTGGAGGGTGGTGGTGCATTCTGATAATGCTAAATAATCGCAGGTGGCGGTAACAGTTTTGTCGAACTATATCTGCAGGGGTCTTGTTTGAATACTCAATGCCATCAACCTTCCAAACGAGATATGTCAGTGAGCGATCGTGACTTTCAGATACTCGTAGGAGCAAAACGGCGATAGCGGTTAATTGAAATAACATATAGAAGTTTGTTTTGTGTGCATGGGATATCTTGCAAAGATGATGCGTATCGGTCGTGTGGTTCAAAAATCCTAGTGAGTTGCCGCCGAACTCGGACCCAGGCCAAACTGTTTAAGACGTTGGAAAGTTGCCGTAGATACTTCTGGTGCTCTTCAGCGATTAGGCCAACGTAGAACATATTGTTGATGTACGAGTGAACGCACACTAGCGAACGGGTTGACGAAACTTTGGAAGGTCGTCGAGGTATTTTATGATCCAAGAGACCCTCGGAAGGCACAAACGGTCTGACTGGAGCGGCGACAGCGCTTTTGTTGACATCTCTTTTGGGGACTGGTATGGGCCGGTAATCCGCACGTTGATGATCTCGCGAAAGGTAGTACAACGTGCCGGGCCCGTTAAAGTGGAGCTGTAAAATTGGTAGATGAGACTGCCGTATTGAGATACCGACAGCCCTCATGTAAGGACAAATCGCCAAAGTTTATGGGATTTACATGAAGTTGCAAGGCTCAAGGACATAAAATGTTCATACTGAGCGGGTTCTATAACCGCCCTTCGGCAATGCCTAGCCATTCAGCTTCAAGCCTTCGGTAGCGTGCAAATGGAGTGGTGAAATGCCAGAATTTGATGCTTGTTACCCGTTGTTCCAGATGGGAGAGATTAAGATGGCCGGGTCAGGAATGAGTACACTTACAAGTGGGTTGCACTGCAGAAGTCTCTCCGGGCAGGGAGCTATGATTAGCCCGATGTGCTCTAAGATCCCAGCAGAATGACGACCTTTGGTGCAGCGGCCCCACTGGATAGGTAGATGGGTGACACAAAGCACTCATGCTATTAGACAGCCAGTGATATTCCGTGCTGAGGGCGGGCTTGCTGGCGGTCAGAAATGGGTTACCGGTGGAAGTGGACTATCACAGTGCAGCGCTGGGACAGTGCCGACCAAAGCCCCTTTGTATGCTAGAATTCTTTCTCAGTGCTGGCGCATGAAAAGTGGAATAAGTGATGAAAGTGTCGAAGACCAGTAAAAATAGTCGCCTGTATCCGTTGTTAGACTTCTCCTTTGGACAGAAGTTGGTAGTTGCCGGAAGGCGTGAGCCTTAATGTTTTCTCCCCAAAGGTGATACCAGTGCGCGTCCCTTGATCGTGACGCACAGTGAAACCTTGCCCCTTCTTATCTCGTCCAATCATCGGCTGAGCCGTGGATAAAACTGATCTCAGCTTGGTCATGAGAGCAAAATGTGTGCGTTGTGCTGGTAGGATGGATTCTACCCGATGATCAGGTCTACACCAATCGTCAGGTCATCAAATATGTTTGCTTGGAAAACGGGCAAAACACCCCGAATTGTTTTCTGCAAGATTTTCAGCCGGCATGTTCGGAGCTGAAACCTGAGACGGCCTTATCGTGTAGCGTTTGCTGCATGTAGCGCAGCAGTCGGGGTGTCGTCGTATGGTCAAAGGGGATCCTTCCATTACCTGCCCAAATCTTCCGCCTGTGACAACGGTTGCGCGCCAAAGAGGTACTTTTAGAAAGGAGATTGGTAGATCGGCTACCGCGCCACGGATTTTCAGAAACGAGGAGTTCGAGACCCCACGGGAAGGCAGTTAAATTGCCTTGTCTCGCCCCGGCCGTCAGCTGCAGCAAATTGCCTACCCGGTTTTTCCGGGATCACTTCTGTAATACTTATGTTCAAAGAGGCTAACATACTTTTCCCACTGCAAACAATCTGTCGAGTAAACCTGTCGAGTACTGAGCCAGATAAACCTCATTTTACGGGTATGTATCACAACTAAACGGTAAACCAATGCATATATTGGAGCAAACTCGGACATACAACTTTAGGTAACCTGAAACTTGGCAACTCGAACTTGAAAAGCAAGTTAAATACCGTTCTGGATATGTTTGCCCTTTTGGCAACGACCAGCTGTTTAAAAGCACAAAAATGTCATTTGACCATGGTAGAGAATGTCATTAAACAAGAGTGAGAAAAGCGAACTAAGGTGCACAGCGTACGAGGAGATAGGATCGTGATGACAGCAAAAGAATCGATGCGCACGAGCAGAAATTAAACCTGCTCGTGAAGATTAATTCAAACAGCTTCATGCACCAGAGTGATCGTGGTGTTTTATGACCTCCTGATATATTGCAGCGCTGTGTATCGTTTTTACTCCACGCCTTGCTGACTAAAATTCTGTCCATTTAGAAAAACTGATGTCAGTAGAGTGTCATTCAAACAAGTCGTCCTAATAACCACAAACCCTATGGGAGTTGTGACGATAAAATTACCACGGTTCGGGGCGGACTAATTTGCGCATGGTTGCATTAACCTTAATCCGGCAGCAGCAACATGGCTCGCTGCCACCGTCCATGCGATTCCCGTAATTGATCCACGCAGTCACATCCTAATTCCAGTTGAACCACGCGTTCGATATCCTCAGCGAGCCGGCTGTAAGCCCATCTCAAAGGCTTAGAGTGCCACTTTGTTCAAACGTGCTAGTCTACACCGAGTCCAGGCTGGAAGATAGCAAGTGATCTGGACTTCGTGAAGACCCAGAAAATGATCGGCAGCAGCCCACAACCTTACATAACGTTCAAGTTTTTGTGAAAAAGTTAACGTTGGCAGTTTATCAACAACCGTGGGTGTAGAAACGGATGAAGTAATCCTGAATGACAAGACAAATCGAAAAGGAGCAAGCCACTTGGAATTGAATTCTTCAGGTGGGAAAAACGAGTCCACACATTTTGCCTGTCTTTTTTCACGTAAATAACGAAGGAGAAATAATCCACTTCGGTAGCCACAAAGCCACGACTCAACATGCTTTCTTCAACATATGGTACTCTCCAATGTGGCACTTTCCCAAAAGAGCTGGCTCCGAAATATGTCGGGAGGCACGATGGTTCGGAAAACACAATAATTCGAAGCCTCCCCCTTCAAGAAGAAGCGGAGCGGTTTTCCGACTTCATGTTCTTGGTCTCAGTAGGACGGGGGTTTCTTGTGGGGGTTTTCATACCCGCTCACTTGTTGCGTAGTTCAGTATTCGAGTGATTAGTGTTCTTTGGGTTGCGGAGCTCCATTGGTGGACACCAGTCATTTCTGCGGTTAACTTTCTGCTAATATACACTTTAAAGGAATAATCCATATTATGGCTTCTTTCAATTTAGTCCACGAAGAATGGCAAGCTAGCAGCGTATTGAATTATGCGTCGGGTAGAACTTTTGTATTCCGAAAGTCGTATTCCTGAAGCCTGAGCTTCTGTATGCCATCACTGACGCAACTAACCGTAATTTTTCGCAGCTCCACGGATTCACGGATTGATACACAGGATCGAGGCCTTCGCCCAAGTTTCCCGGATGGGTTTTGTTCTTGTCGTTCAGCGGCTGTCGTTCACACGTGAAAAAGGGGTGCATAACTGCTCTTTGAGTTCTCAGCGCGGGGTAGTGTGCTTGCTAGCGCAAGGACTCGCAATATAAGTGTCTAATAGTGCTTTGAACTGGGTTCTAGATGGAGCGTGGATAACCGGCTGAGGAAGGTTGTTCCACGCAGCAACTACCCGAAATTAAGAAAAAGTTTGCCCGATGACGGTGTGCGCTCTGAGCTCAAAAACCTTCTTATCATGTCCCCGCCGTGTGTTTACCGGGTCAACGGTGAACAACCTGTTGGCCAAGCCTTGTGCAAATAGGGCGTAAGTAAGAATTAAGTTCCTTCGGAGCGACGATACTCCAAAGGAAAGAGGTCGAGCACCACGAGACGCGTTTCGTAGTCCATGGACTTGAGACCGGCAACCATTTTCGTAGCAGCTCGCTGGACACGCTCAATGAGGATTACGTCTTTCGTGCGTCCTGAATAGGCAACCGGGTTGGCATATTCAAGGAGCGGTCTGACATAGAGTATTTGGAAGTCCGTGCGAGTAATACGAGAGAAGGTGCGCCGAATCATCCGTAGAACAGCGAATGCCTTCTGGGCCGATTTCTCAAGGTGCAGTGAGAAGGACATGTTTGGAGAGAGCCGGACACCCAAATCCTTTTTGGCATCTATCCTCGTGATGTCTTCTGGTCCTTTCTCACCATGCATGACAAAGGAGTTCGCTGAGTCTCCTCCAACTGATATATGGACGCACTTTTCGTCATTCAGAGGAAGGTGCCAGTTCAACCACCACTGCTTTACGGCATCTACATCCATTTGGAGGGCATGTGCTGTGCTTTTTGTGGGAAGGCTGTACCAAGGGACGAAAAGTCAAGAGGCTTGTGCTATGCTTTTTGTGGGAAGACTGTACCAAGGGACGAAAAGTCAAGAGGCTTCATACGGATGCCAGATTCTTCTGGATTGACTTCAGAATGTGTCTCCGCTTCGATGGTTCCGTAGTCTCGTGATTAAAGTACAGTCTGGTATCCACGATATTTCCATCTTCGAACTTTTTAAGGGTTCAGTAGATAATAAAAACAATTCGGCCCACGTATACCTGCTACCTTCCCCAAATTCCAGCTATCTCAACCACAGAAATGAAAACAGCTTACAAGTGCGATGGCGGCACAGTAGAGGGTTTATAATGGACTAGTGGGTCTGCCAAGCAGCAAAATAAATTCGGCGATGAATATCCAACGCAAGGAAGCGAAGGAAATAACTGCTAGGTTACTAGGGAAATACAAAGTACACTGTTACGTACAACGAACATAGTGGGTGGGAGTTCGTTAATCTAATCCAGGCCCAATAAATCGGGGTCCGTATAACTGCGGAGGTAGCGAGTACCGTTAAATTTAGCCCCAATAAACGTTAAAGAACAGTCCAAATTATTTGTTCCGCTGTCGGTCTTCCAATCGCTTTCCAGGTTGGTAGGAAATCAGAGTGAAGCCGGAACCGTATTGATTTGGGGAGTAACACGTGTATCAATGACAGGGGCCGTGAAAAATTTCAATTCGAGCATGAGTCCATGCTAAATATAGTGGCTACGACCGCATGGTGCCTTCTTTCGTGATCGGGGAGGCGAAAAGCCCCGAGCCAAGAATGCTCGATCCTGACTGGCTAACATTGTAACGAATGGAGGTACGCCTTCGTTTTGTCCGTAGCATTCACGTGAAACACTTGTCAGTTCACGCGTCGGTTTTGTTCTTGTCGTTTGGCGGCTGTCATTCACCCGAAAGGCACAAACGAATACAGGGTAAAGCACTTCTCTTTAAGTCCTCAGCGCGGGACATTAAGCGTCTAATAGTGCTTTGAACTGAGGACTAGATGGAGCATGAACAACCGTCGGAGAAAGGTTATTCCTCTCTACACCTACCCGAAATGAGTAAATGTTTTGCCTAATCGAAGTGATGTTCGGTTATTGAGAACGGCAGTTCCCGGACAGTTGGCGAAACTACCATCAGCGAGAATGGGGCCACATCATTCCAGTGCGAATTGACATCCGACCAGCATATCGATATTTATGGAAGCAACGATGTTGCCTTCCTCCGAGTAAAGACAGGTTAGAAATGGTCGGCCATAAAACACGTACACCCCGATCGTCCGACGGCCGGTCGTGTCCGCCGGCACACTATCAAATGCAGTCGAAATATTTTGTGACCAGAAAGTACGTGCCGTGTGCAATCGCATTAGGATTCAGAGAGTTTTGCCGTGCTCTCAACGCCTCCGGGCCAGGTCAGCCAACTGGGTCGGACTACTGAGCCACTGGCTCCGGGGAGCGTCCCCAAAGAAAATCCTAACAACTGCTGCCTCGCGGCCCAGATTTTTGATTCAGAGGCTAGGGTCAGGGTCCCCGAACGAAACTCTGCACTATCCCATTGCCTTTTGGGCCAGACGTCCGAGTCGAAGGCTCAAGGTAGGGCACTTCAACCAGTTTTCCTTCTTTGACCTGGACATTCATCCTTACGGGTCTTCGTTCACCGACTCCTCCCTACAAGTCCCTCATTCAGGTACTTCCGGCTCATTTAGCTGTCAGTCACCCAACCCTCGCTAGGTATCTGGACTTCTGCCCAGAAAAACAGGTCGAAATAAACCCTTATTAAATTCGGGGAATCTGCTTTAAGTTGGGCCTTCCAACGCGCGTACTGTGTCAAACCGGGCAACAGGTAGCTCGTGCTCAGACCTTATTCTTTCTTTCGATCGATGTATGCTATGTCATCGAAACACGTACAAGACCCCAATTTGGTCATGCATCTCAAACCGTTCGGCACGAACCCAGCTTTCTCACAGTTACTATTCAGATATGTGCTGATTCTGATGCAATGGTTGGTGGTATCCACGGTTCGGGGACTGTGCTTAGGACTGGGTGTGCCTTACTGTACTAGATTCCACTCAAGATCAATGCATCTCGACGTGGTAAACAGCGTTTGTTTGGTGTCATCATACGCTTCGGCAGACGACAGCTCTGGGTTGCGAAAAACAGCTTCTATCGGGATTCGTCACAGTTGCCACGGTCAGCGAGGAGTACAAATATCTTTGCTTCTGACAGGTAATAGGAATGCTCAGGTTGGCCGACTATGTCTTGATGGGGCTCATCTTGGCGTCCGACTCGGGATTGACGCACAGATAATGGGGGAAAACCTTTATTTGTTCCATCTGTTTCAGGCCAGTACAAATGCTCAGTATGATTTGGAGGCCATCAACTGCATTTTCTCCGTCGACTTAGTTGGACCATGGAGCAATCAGTTACCGGAAAACGGTTTCGATACAAGAGTATTCCAGTAGGCTCTGATGGCGTAGGGGCACGCGTACCTATTTACTTCCCTCTGAAACACTTCACTTAATTCGAAAGCATTCAGTTCCTCACCTGTGAAACGTCTCTCTAGCTCGAAAGTATCGAGTGGAGTTGGCTGAGTAGTTCCTGAAACTCGCCTGGAACAATGGTAATTTGGCTGAAGACTGGAGAAAGGTGAAAAAGCCATGATCGCAGCTTTTGTCCGTCTGCCCGACGTCCCTCGTACACCCCAATGAATACTAGATCCCGACACGATTAGCAGCTCTGATTGAAGCCAGGAAAACTATACCAATAACAAACGACTTTGATGGCTCACACAGATCCCTCAAGCGCCGAACAATGGAGAACCGAACGATTGACACCGCTGGTGGATCGCAAAAACGTGGCGAATGAAGAAGGCTTTTACAACGGCGTATATATGCATATCCGATTAACTGGCCCGAGGATGGTGGGTGTTGAAAATACATGACCAGTCCATCCACAGAAAGGAACCTTGAACGATGGGCCGAAAACTTTTAAAAAACAGTTCAACTGGGCCTCTCTGGAGAACAAACTGAACCCGACTGGAACGTCAACACTAGTCCCCCATTGACAACTGAAGTCCAGCCTACAATCTCGTTGTTTCAAAGCAACAAAGCACCTGGATCAAACGGTTTTCACCGTGCACCCGTCAAAGAATGTGGCGAGTCCTTCGCAATAGTCCTGACAACCAAAATAAAAATGTACGGAATGCTGGAAAATTCCAACAGAACCCAAGGCCCCTGCGAGGATATCCATGGTTAGGAAGGATGTACTAACGTCGTGCGAAAAGTGGGTTGATCCCTCGTCGCTAGGGTCAGATTCGCAAGAATCAGGCTGGTCTTCGCTCTGGTTGGGGTTTCGTCATCCATAACTTCGTCGTGCGGCGCGACTCCTTCCAACGACCAACATTTATCATATTTCTCGATATCAGGTCTTCTTTTGTCTCCGTTTTTTGTCAGAAAATCTGGCGATGAAGGGTCTCTAAATTATTGTCCCATAAAGGTTTCATGTCTTCCGTAAGCGTGTGTCTGCGAGAAATTTTCTCCTGAATTCACCACATCCAGTGGTGTCAAACAAGGTCATTCTCTATCGCCTTTTCTCTTCAACTTCTTAACCGATAAGCTGCTTTAATCTTCTTTGCCTACCTCTGACAGTTCAGGGGTTGGTTTACTTCTGGGGCGTTCGTTCACGGGCATTGAGTACGCCATCTATATTGCTCCTCGTGGATGAGACCCTTTAGAGATGTAAATTATTCTAAATAACCGAAATAACCCCGCTGCACAGTTCGGTATGTGCTTCGCATATGTCAGTTGTTGCTATAAGATTTGGTGGGATCGAACCCAAACTTCATGTTCGCAGGTGAGTCAATCGATGTGGTAGACGAGTTCGTTTAGCTAGGCAGCTGCGTCATTCCAGACGGTCCAGTGGAAGACTAATTCCCGAATTGGGAAAGTTAGGGCAACGTCTGCCAATTTCCGACACTTGTGGCGCCGACGTGAAATCACTGTGACTGTCAAGACGAGATTGTACAATGCCCCGATCCGAACTATCCTTTTTGAATCAGAGGGGTAATCACAGCTTGCGAAGGTCACCCGTATTTGACCATAGGTGTCTCCGAGGCATTGCGCGAGTCTGGTAGGGACAAGTGATCAGGAATATTGAAGTAAGCCAGATGGTTTTCGGGAAGTTCAGTCTTCCTCGATAGACCGGCTGGTCACACTCCGCAAGTTACGCTGGTTAGGCCGTGTGCTTCGTATGCTGGGGACCGTTTGCCTCGTAGAACCCCTCTTCGTTCAACCTTGTGTCGGATGGAGACGACTCAGGAGCGGATAGTCCATAATAAACAATAATACTTGTTCAGCTGTAGCACCCTTTCGGTGCCTATCTACCGTGCCACCAGAAGGAAGCACGAGGGCTGGGATACCGCCAGGTTGCTAAAGCCTAGACAGGGGAAGTTTGGAGGCAGAGGTCGGGTTCGAGCCACGGACCTTTCGGTCAGTAAATTCGCCCTCTAACCACTGACCCATCTCGCCCCGGACAGTCCATGACCTTGCAAAGGAGCATGAACGCCCATACCACTGTTATGGTTTGATCACGCAGCGAGCAAACGATAATATTAGCGGACTGTGACAGTATTCTACCCCCAACTGTGTTGCCTGATCCCGACTTCTAGTACAGCGGAATAGTAAGAAGACGAAAACTTGGACATAACTGTACTGCTCCGAACAACAGGCGATTAACAAGCGATAACGGAACAATGACAATGCATATATATATATCCATAGTTTGACCTTGGAAAATGCCGGAAGTTCGTCAGCACACACAAAGATACGGAGTTTTTGGGATATTGATATCCCTAACACCTCACCTCGTGAAAAGTCAGTAACAAGTTCGACGTGGGTCGACTTGGATACGTTCCTGCTGGCGGCGGCGTCGGTCTTTTCACCGCCTGGGAAGAAGTGCTGGATCAACCACTGAGCTTCCGATCGCATTTTTCTTTCGTAACTGCATCAGCTTTCGGCTCAACAACATGGAGCAATATATCCAACGGTACGGTACCCGAACATACTGGAGTTTCCGGCAGGCTGTTAAAGCGGAGTTGGTTTTGATGTCTGGTCCAGGTGTCTTGACCAACCGACACGTCGTACATCACACTACCGTGTTTGCGCAGAATACGACCTATAATCCACGCATCGTGTCCCGGGCGATAATCACGAACAAGAACGGGTGTTTCCACTTTGAATGGAGCTCCAGCTGCCACCGGTATGGACCTGGACTCAGTAGACTGTGTTGGCAACATGGAACGCACAGTTCTCAGCTTACGGCCCATGAGTGCCTCTGCAGGTGACTGGTGGTTCGCCAAAGCATCATTCGGGGTCGTTCAGTACACAAACAGGAATCTATGAAGGGCTTCGACGGACGTCCTCTCTCCTCGAGCTTTAAGCAAGGCTCTCTTGAATGCGTCAACGAACCTTTCTGCTTGACCATTCGATTGCGGGTGATACGGTGGTGAACGAACGTGTGTTATAGCCTGACGAGTTCAAAACTCGCGGAACTCAGCGGAGGTGAACTGCGAACCATTGTCAGCCATGCTCGCTGAAAATGTTGGATAACATGCAGCGTACTAGACGTTGTTGGAGAGGACACCGGAACGATTTATGGCCACTTGGAAAAAGCGTCAGTCAAAACTAAATAGGAATTGTCACGTATCGGTCCTGCGTAATCAACGTGGATCCGAGACCAAGGCTTTTCAGGTCGAGGCCAGGGAACCGGTGGTTGATGTGGCCAGTTCTTGACAGCTTGTTGGCATCGGGAGCGTTTTACAAAATCAGTGATGTGCTGGTCCATGTGCGGCCAGTATGCGTAACTGCGAGCAATTGACTTCATGTGGTTTATTCCTGGGTGCCCAGCTTGAAACTGATGGAGGACTCGATGGCGCAAAGATTGAGGAATCACGAAGCGATCTCCAAACATTAAGCAATTGTTCATGACCAAAAGTGCATCTCGGCAATGAAGTAGCTGTCGAAGGCAATCATCTTTGATGTTCGGAGGCCATCGAGAATTCACGAACTGGATCACCTTCTGGAGCGTCGGATAAGCCATGGTAGCTTGTTGAACCTCTGTCAGTGTCACGGGCAATGCACGAACAGACTGGACCAACTGGGGGCCAGCTGGGTCCTCGAAAGCAACCTGCGCAATGACCGTATCTTCTCCGTGAGTTGGCTGATTGCTGACCAGGCGAGATAATGCATCGGCCTGACCGAAGTCGGTGGTGTGACGATATTGAATATCAAAGTCTCAGCCCAGCATAATAAACGCTCATCTTTGAAGGCGGTTGGCAGAATGTGCGGGAACACCTTTCTTCGAACCGAAAATAAACAGTAAGGGTTTATAATCGGTAAGTAGGGTGAAACGACGACCATACAACAACTTGTGAAAACGCCGGACGGCGAACACTAAGGCCAACGCTTCTTTCTCTATCTGTCCATATCGCTGTTCTGCTGGTGTTAGTGATTTCGACGCGTGCATGATGGCCTTCTCCGATCCGTCTGGGAAGACGTGCAGAATGATGACACCGACTCCAAAAGTAGAGGCATGGGCTGCCACGACGATCGGTAGCTTTGGGTCGTAGTGGGAGCTCACAACAACCACTGAACTCAGTTGCGTTTTTAAATGTCATATTCCCAGCTGGGGACCACGGGACAACTCAAACCAATGGCTAGACACCCTGACAGGTATCGCTGTGTCATGAAACCAATGCCAGTCTTGCATCGAAGCTATCGCCTCCACTTTCGATGCACGGTTTTCGAACTGAAGAACTGGACCGAAATACCGAAGTTATGAAACGGCTGCTAGCTTCACTAATACTTCAAATTCTGATCATCCCATAAGGCGTAAGCCTGAGAGCATCAGATGCGATTCCGACTAGGTGCAGAGTGCACTGACCACATATTCACATTACGACCATCGCTTGTGCAGCGTAAGACGTCGCCGACCAACTGTGGTGATCTTTTTTGGCTTAAAAGAGTCTTTGATTCCTTGGATAGGCTGCTGCATCCGTATACTCTTGGCCGACGAATGCAATCGAAGTTTGTTAACATTTTTCGTGCCATTTTATCCCATATTTCTGGTCTACGTAATCCATCCAAAAGTTTCATAACAATTACTGGGGTTCGCCAAGTGTATCCCTCCCACCCTCTCTGTTCATTTTGGTCATCAACGCCGTAGGAGAGTGCTCTCCTAGGGAAGATGAATCTGGGTGTCAAAATCGCACCCGAGGAAAGCTTGGCAGAATTGGATTATGCGGTGGCATTGTTCGCTATTTGACGACCGTACGTCTTCACAAGCTATCCCAACTAGAGTATCGGAAACAGTCCCCCGTTTTAATATACAGTTTGCGCTTAAAGTGCGAAGTAATACATCGATATTTCCCATTTCCTTCTACCTCTTTGAATGTTCAAAATGGGATTTACTTATCTTGGCAGCTGCACAAGCCGTGACGGTTCACACACGCGGGGAATATATACCAACTTGCATCAATTTTGGTTTCAGAGACGAATATAACTAATATAACTAAAGGTAGAGCAGCGTGCCGAAAAGAAGATCGTGGGAGCAGTCCTACCATGTGACTGTGAAACCTTGCCCCACCGATCAGTATTCCTCAAAGGCTTTCAAATATTTGGTCACCGCTGCCTCGGTTGTGAAACAGCCACTAACTCGCTTCAGTGAAACGCCGGTCCGTAAGCGAGTACAGGATAAATAGTGGGACTCAGTTGAGTGGCAGATATGACTTGTCAGATTAAGATGGTTAAGGCGTGTATCACGTATAACTGACCACCATTTACTAAAGAAAGTCTTGTTCCCACTCGGAATGCTTGTTGACGAAAGGTTCGCGGAAGACGAACCATGACTTAACGGGTTGAAATACGAGTGGCTATTGTCAAGTCGAGTGCTGTGAAATCTTCAAGTCTTCCTGGATGGGGTCTACATGATTCTCCGTACGCATGATTGGAAGCCCTTTAGGGCATGCCATTCAACCCACTGGCTAGCTTATTCTCAGTTTCAGTAAAACTACCTAGCTGGCGATTGTCGTTTTGTGCTCGGCTTGCGTTGAGCGAGGTTCACAAAGGATGTCCGGTCAATTCCGCTGATGGTGTCTTGCTATCCGACGACGATACTGATGTCTTGCGAGATGGCTCAGTGTTCAGGGCGCGAATTTACTGACCAGTCCGTGGTTCGAACCCAACTTCTGCCTCTCGACTTCCCCTGTCCCCTATCTAGGCTTGGACAATATCCCAGCCCTGGTGTTTTCTTTGAGTGGCATGGCAGCTGAACACCGAAAGATTGTTCCAAAAAAGGTGTTATAACTACGATTACCTTATTACCTTTCATTTTGCTGCCGCAAGATGCTCAACTGTTTTTCGATAAGTTTGGAAAGTGTAGGCGCCTTGCTGTAGACTTCTCTCCTCAGGATACAGGCATTTTTGCGAAAAGTCTCCATACATTCCCCTCCATTTCACCTTTTATTAGATTTTCTTCCGTGCTTGTATATCAACTAAGCATTCGTTTCCACTTCTGGTGCAATGTTGTCCATGGTGCCGATGAACATACTTTCCCTCAGGGAAGGCAGTATCTCAGCCTCCATAGATGTGGATGTGTTGGCTATCTCTAGGTGGACACACCACAATGGATAGAACTACGTAAGCAGGGACTAATTGATGGCCGGTTTCATGGGTGTATTTAAGCGAGTTGCAAGAGGCGCCTTTGTCTGTTCTCCGAAAGACACCCACCTCCGACCTTTTTTATAGAGGTTTTCCAACCACCTGCTTAACACGCTCGCTCATATTCTCAGAATTATGAGCGTGTGAGAGCCTACGGAGAGCTCTCCAAAAGTTTCCACACACGAAGCGGTGTCCGACAAGAAGCCCACTCTCTATTCAAATATAATATCATGATCGGTGAGATAATGCGATGTGCGCTGGAAGTTCTTCGAAACTGGTGTTCATGTAGCCGCCGATGTAAACCCTATCTACCTGGAATACGCAGACAAGATAGTTCTCGTCTCCTAAGAGGAGGAAAAGACGCAGATGTTTGGATGAACTGACCAGGCTTGGGGCAAGTTGGCAGTATCTCAGCTTCCGGGCTTCCTTCACGTGTCTTTATTAGACAGGGACCGAAGGCATGCTACAGTTGAACGATCCACTTGTTCATTCTTTCCCTCCTTCATTCATTCAGTAAGTCGGTAGGCGCTCTCCACCTACAAAGTGTAAGATCTTGCTTCTGGACATACAGTCACTGAACACGCCACTTACAGTCCAAGGCGTCATCATTATCGACAGCATGACATCAGTGTTCAACACTGATGCTTCGCTGCCGTAATGCAATCTAGGGAGAGGTACTCGAAATTGTAGAGCATTTTGCATATCTTGGAAGTTGTATTAGCTCCGATTGTAATATAGCAGATGAGGTCAATTCACAAATCTTTAAGACTCGGGTCGCGTTTGCTAATTGGGTACAACTATGGCGGTAAACCGGCATATCCGTGGATCTTAAGGGAAGTGCGTACCAGACCACGGTACAGGCTGTTTTGTATGGTTGTATGACTTGGCCTATTCGAGCAACGGAACTGAGACTTCTTCAGGTGTTCGATAATCGTTGTCTGAGGACCATAGCTCGTGTACGTTGGTATCGGTGAATCCGTAACTGGAGTCGTATCTCAAAATAAAACTAGCTCTGGGCTACCCAAGGGACGGTAGCCAGACAAAGGGCTGCAAGTCACCCTGCCGTGGGACGTACTGCCAGGATGCATAAGAGGATAGTTTTGTTCCCTGTGACGAAAGTGTCAGTTTAACGGTTTTTTCCAGAGTACCAGCGTTTACTTTTTCCACGGGAAAAGCGATTCTGCCTTCCATTGGAGAAGGGTTGGCAGGAAACAAACCAGTCCGGTTACCCAAAGGTTGGCACTTAGCTCCCGTAGGCAAAGCCGGTGTCCTCCCAATCGATCAGGCTGCTGGACGTAGGTCGAAATTTCCCCAAATGCGAATCGGACTTCTCTAGTAAAAAAAACTCCGAGTGTATGGGCCACTTAAGAAGGTTGTCCTGTACTCCGACCACTCTGACTTATATGCAACGGAGTGATATTCTGTGGATGGAACCTAGGAGCAATCCTGTGCTTTTGGAGCAAGTAAGATTATTTTTTACTGTAGTTTGTGGAAGTTGCATACATTGTATCACGCTTTTCAGCACGACACGACGGCAGTGTACTACTTCTCATTCCATCTTTGCAGCCTTTACGGATATCACCCTCAAATGTCTGACAACAGTACTGCGGTCAGTACCGGCCATACCGGGGATTCTGAATCCATTTCAGAACGGAAGGGGATCCCGAAAGCCGTATTCATGGAAGACGTGGATGCTTACATGAAAGCTAACAATTTCTCCACCCTGATGGAAGCTGGCCGGTCGTTCGAAGAGCTATATCAAAAATACAAACTGATAGAACAAGCTTTGCTTCAGAGGAAGCTTCGTCTGATGCAGCAGTTACCCGATATTCAGAAGACACTGGCTGTGGTTCACCAGTTACAAAAGAAAGACTCAGATCTGGACGTGACTTTCGAAGTATCTAGTCAGTTGTTTGCCAGAGCCCACATTCCCAAAGCTGATCGAGTTGGTCTATGGCTCGGTGCCAATGTTATGCTGGAATATGACTTGGAAGAAGCTGACAAGATACTGGTAGAAAACGAACAATCGGCCAAACAGTCTTTGCAAGATGTGGATCAAACTTTGGAGTTTCTGAAGGAGCAAACTACCACAGTTGAAGTCAATTTGGCGCGAATACACAATTTGTCTGTAAAGCGCGGCCGGCAAAGTAAAGCTGGAGCAGTGAGCACGTGACCAGATCCATTCTTCCTCCTAGCTTGTTCTGTTCATTGTGCAGGTGCGCTGAATGTCACTTGTGATACTTGCGTAACCTCCCGTTAAGGCCGTCGGCGAACGCAAGTCTCTATCTGGTGCCAATGTTTTGTTTGGATCTAATAAGTCCGCCATTGTTCACCACTATTGCAGTGTCCACCGTTTCTTGAAGTAAAATTTGTCCATTTACTGTTTTCAATTTTTCATCCGTCCAGGGTCACCATGCAAATTAGGTAGTCGGGGTGCGTTTACAATTGATAACACCTATGTTTTCTTGGAGTTAATCGCCAGATAGAGGCTATCGGGTTTCTTGGAAAATTTAGATGTACCACCAAACGGCACCGCCCTTATCGTTCAGCTGTAGCACCCTTTCGGTGCCTAGCTGCCATGCCACCCGAAGGAAGCACGAGGGCTGGGATACTGCCAGGTTGCCCAAGCCTAGACAGGGGAAGTCGAGAGGCAGAGGCAGGGTTCGAACCACGGACCTTCCGGTCAGTACGCTCGCGCTCTAACCGCTGAGTTATCTCGCCCTTATACTAAAAAATCGCTCAGCTGTAACATCCTTTCGATGCCTAGGTGCTATGCCCCCCGAAGGAAGCAAGAGGGCTGAGATTCTGCCAGGTTGCCCAAGTCTAGACAGGAGAAGCCGAGGTGCAGAGGCCGGGATCTTCCGGTCAGTAAATTTGCGCTCTAACCATTGAGCCATCTCACCCCGCAGTTGTGTGCTTATATTAGCTAGGTAACGGATAAAGCCCCGACCTTTCCCTATCTTCAATGCTATGATTGCGATATCCACTAAATTTTCGAAAGATACTCTGTTGACTTCCTTGAATGCCCGTTGTACACTGGTGTTTCACGACATTTTTTCAGCGCAACGCCTTATTTACGGATGTGTTAATGGGAGAACTTTGGAGCAGTAGTAGGAAACTATCCCTGATATTGACTTGAAATGAGGGTGATCACAATTTCTCATTTGTATGTATGTAGTTACACCCGATTACGGCCAGGGGTAGTCTAATTTAGCAATGTATGGAATGAGATCCACGACAACAGATATGGAAATCACATTTGGATTCAGCAGCGCAGAGCACCGTAGGGATGCTTTGGATAAGACCACCAGCACTGTTGACCTGTACTTTACTTGTAGCTCGGAGGGATAAGTAAGTCACGTGACACGTGAACCTTCCAGTTGTCACCCGAGGAGTCAGTAAACACGTGACCAAGTGATGCGAACTCCGTGACTGAAGGACGAGTGATGCGTATCCTGTCTATGTACGAGTTAATCCCATTACATTAGGGGAGCAAAGTTTTTTTTGGGCCAGTCACTACTGGACTGAGTTCCAAAGAGTAAATCTCTAGCAAGTGAAAATTCCTCACTATTAGTTGGTGAAAGATAGTAAGTTGAAGCTATCACACCCAATGGTGCAGCCTAGCTAGGAGTTAAAAAAGCATCTTTTTACGTCTTGACGAAACGGTGTGTACACGATTTTCCAGACGGGTAGACAGCCAGTTTGACTGTGCCTATGCAAGGATTTGAAAATGAGTCATCTGAACGGAAGTCCGTGATGTTGACCGTTGGTTCACCTGAATCCTTTCAGTACAATAGAAATACACTGTGTACAGCACAGAATTGATATGGCGGGGAATTTTGGTAGCTTAGGTTGTTCAGTTGCTGTTCAAGTTGTTCTCTGAGCTTGGCAATTTCGCTGCAGATGTTTCGTCACCAATCGAACTGATGTCGTCAGTGCATTGTTGTGAGGCAGAACAGGCCCGTGCTGGGAGGGGTTGAATTACATGCAGTAAACAATTCAGTTTTGAGGCCACTTCCCCCGTAAATTCCACGAGACTTACTGGATCCGCCTCGTAACACAGTCATACATTCAGAGTTGTGACGTTCTACTTGTTTCTCCACACAACAGCGCATCAGATGCTGTATTTTTCAGCCTGCATAAACTTTATATACCAACGCAGATAGTTATAACTTCTGAGTGACAGCCGCGATTCACGGTTGAAAGATATCAAAACTGTCTGGCCCATTTTGCTTGGTAGCACGAAAGTAATTGTTCTTCCTTCAGTGACGAATGTTCCCCGCACTGAAAGAAGTCTCACGCTAGTCGGACGTGCATCCCTTGTGAGTGACTGACTAGTGGCTTCATGCTCCCGAGGATATTCTGGATATGTCTTATCCCTTGCCCAACAGTCCTGTTTAGAGAACCACTTTCTGAGGTAAGGAATGGTCATCCCACTAGGACAATTTGGCGGCTCACATCATCGCTGGATACCGCTGTTTTCACGCAACCGATTAATACAGGGACGGTGTGTTAGTAACGTAACAATCCCCTACCTAACAAGTGTGAGTCTTGGACTGACCCACCCAACCGTGCAATGATAATGTCTCCCAGTTTGCAAGTTAATTGCTAAGCTCGGCGGACGGACCAACAGCCGCCTGAACAACAACCAATAAATCATGGCCTGTGATGACAGCACAACCATCTGACAGTGCCACTGAGTTCACTTGACATATCACATTGCTCACAAAAACCAAACATGAAATTAGTGGTCGACAGCTGTATGTATGTGTGTATTCACAAGCGAGGAGAAAGTGCGGTCAGATTATACAGCTGTCGGTCGTATTAGAGTGAATTAGTTGCAAGTCATTTTTGATGCCAGTAGGTGAGTTGCACACACAGCCTGCTGTTGTTGCTTTACCTTCAAAAAGGGTGACCTGAATGTATGTGCCGAACAGTTTCGCAGATGGATTATTCGAAGGGCCGTGTGACAAAGCAACATGCAAATAGCGTATGTAACAAATCCGGCCATCCCGCCTGATTCACTGCGCAGTCAGCTGCACTTATACCGTCCTGATCTATTCGATTCATTAGGTCGACGCATGACATCCGCGACCATTTATGAGAATCAGGAAAATCGATGTACGACCGTACGACTTTCGAAGAAACACCCACCAAACCGATCGAACTTATGCGAGGAATTCTCTCCCAAACAGGGTTTGGTCTTGCGACAAATACACTCATTTTCAAATAAATTTAGTTTTCACGGAAGACTCAAGTGGATCTCTCGTTTTTGATGTTCCTCAACTGGATGTGCCACAAAAAGGCCGCCTCATGTTTCAGTTGGTACGATATTCGAGATATCGCAGTGTATTTTCATGGAGGAAACTACTCACAAGGGTGAAAACTCTTCGACGGCCCACGACCGGTTTCGCCCTTCTTGGGGCTCATCAGGTAGGCGCAGTTCCAGAGTTTCAATTTGGATTCAAGTAGAACATAAGGCTGACGGAAACTCGGGGACTGCGCCTACCTGATGAGCCCCGAGAAGGGCGAAACCGGTCGTGGGCAGTCGAAGAGTTTTCAGCAGCCTTGTAAGGGTTTGGTCTTCTTGGCCATGAGAAGATTTCAAGCATTCAACAACCTGTTCACGGTGGTTTTTCGGTAATTTCCGAACTTTATCGGTCACGTTTCATTCGTTCAAAACCGACTTAAATCGCCAAGACGAATATTCAAGTTGTGTCATAGAATTGGTTGTCGCTGCACTGGTAGGTTCCCGGTCGAGTTCAGTTTATCTTCACTGTTGATTAGTGTGAATACCGTCGTTATCATCGCATTGCATACATGGTTATAAAGGATACAAATGCCTGGTAAAACCGTCCATACCGTCCATTCCACTAACTGAGTTTGTGTGGTTGGACACGATTCGAAACAAGTCTGAAACAGAAATTTTTCACTCGACGTAGCCGTACGAGTGACGTGAAATCGAAGTTCATTAGGATTCTAGGAACGGCATGTGTCATCAACAGCGCAGCCCATTTTCTGAGCGAAACTCATCCTCAGTCGGGCGACTCCGTAAAACAAAGCCAGGTGCGGAGGTCCGGTTCGTTCATTGTTGTTGCTAGTTGAAACCAAGTATTTGCACAATAGGGTTGTCATGATCTGCTCGAGTGATACTGTTAGCGTTTGCACAATTTGAATGACCAAAACTGTGTGGTAAAACCGTTACTCTCTAGGTTGGTCAAGCTTCTCAGCGGAGTGCTATTTGTGTGGGGGATTCAGTAGTAGAAAATGGAGAAGTGCAGAATGAGAAGGCCCGCAATCACCTGAGATAAAACGCGGCAAAATAAGTTCCGCTAAGAGGACTGGAAATAACTAAATAACTGAAAAATACACCGTCTGGCATCGTAATGATTTCTGTCAGCAGATTAACTGTGCCTCGAGACACCATTCCAAGTGCGCATAGCAACCTACGACCAAGTGACACCTTTATCGAAACGTGTATGCACACAATTCCGTGTATTATTTGATAGCGACACAGGATCAAATATAAACGTCGCCTTGAAAAAATGTGTCTCCGAGCTACTCGGTTTCGACTTGCGTTAACGTAGCGTGCGCTAATTATCCTGGTTAGTTGGACGGTGCATTCAAAGTTCATCCTGTGGTGAGTGACTGCACCGATAAACCAAACGACTGAAGTTTAATTCGCGTGCGTCAACTTTTTGGGTAATTTAGTTTTGTCCTTCCCGTACCGACTTTGAATTATCATGAAGTTTTCCCAATTGAGTTGAACAATCCGTGGAAATCTGCCGACTTTTCTCGTTCGCCTAATCTTTGTGATATTTTAGTGGGGTACCCTAAAATTGTGCGTATTTGATAACAGTCATTGCACGAAGTGTTGGGGTCAGACCAGTGGTGCTGGATACCACTTGTCACCTGTTTGGCTCTCGGTATACTAATTTTCCTTGGGCTTGTCACTTCGTTCTTGACTGGGTGTATGTGTCAGCAAGGGTGCTGGTCAGGCGAACTAACAGGAACACGGACTTGCTTCGTTACGTGGCTAGCGATAGTATAACAGTGACAAATAACAAAAATCATATACGTAATACACTACTCATAAGGTTGCTGAAAATTCTTCGACAGCCCACGACCGGTTTCGCCCTTCTTGGGGCTCATCAGGTAGGCACAGTCCCCGAGTTTTCGTCAACCTCATTTTCTAATTGAACCCTGGAAACATCACAAACGGGAGATTCAGCTGGGTTCCAGGTGAGTCTCTCGCAAAAACCAAATTGATATGCAAATGAGTGTATTCATTGAAAACATCTCATGTTTTTAAATGTAGTCAATGCACCCTCAGACGGTCTAGCCAATGGGATATTGGCTGGTGCTATTTGACAGAAAATCTTTCAGCAAATGGTTGTTTCCTGGATTTCAGAATGTCACGGAGGTACCGCAGACTTTTATCATCCTTGGTCGGCCAAGTGATACTATAGGATTTACAGTTTTTCGAATGTCGTGCTAGCGAAACTCTGTTTGATCATCCGCCTTTCTCGCGAGACTTCCGCTCAAGACACTATCATTCAAATTCCCAGACAGTTGTAAAACCCGTAATTGGATACGAGGGGATCGGATTTTGTAGCCTATCTCATAATCGATGTTGACATAGCCTTCCCTTCTAAATACAGTAAACACCCTATACAAGAACCTCATCTGGAAAAGGCGATTTCTGGATTGTGGCCTTTTTTGGAGACTCATGATCCGTCGACATAATTTTGCTTCTTTTTTTCGCCAAACATTTGTTACGAATTTCTCGGTATACCAATACTGCCAAATAATAGCGGTTAAAATATCGTTCCAATTTTATCTGATTCCCTGTATCACATAAACTTGAAAAACGCGAGCAGTCACAAAACAGCATCCGCACACCAATTACATATCCTCTTAAACTGAACTAACCATAGATTACTACAGGCGAACTCGACAACCCTATGTTGACTGTGTCTAACACCCCTTTCCTTGATTATCACGCTTTTCACTGGACTCTCAGTTCACCTGTATTAGCTAACTTTTGCTGACCGAATCGTAGAAACGGCTTCCATGAACTACATATTCTTGTGATTCAGGCGCTGATTTCTAATTACATTTTTCTAACGAATTTGATTTTGACAGTAGACTCAAATGACTGCGACTTAATCTCTCGTTTATGATGGTCCACTTCCACTGAATCCGCTTCACCGGGCCGCCAAATATGTTACGCCCGGGCAACATATTGCGATATCTCGAATATCGCAGTCTAGTTTCAGCACATTCAGTTGAGGCGGATCATCATAAACGAGAGATTCAGCTGAGCCTTCTGTCAAAACCGAATGCGTGTGCAGGTGAGAGTATACGTCGAAATCGGGTAACACATAAACTTGACAGAAACTCGGAAACTGTGCCAAGCAGTGCGAAACCGGCCGTGGGCTGCCGAAGTGTTTTCAGCCAGTTTTCGAGTAGTGTGTTGCGCCTAGACAACATTCATTCTTATTACGTAGTATATCTGTAATTCAACTAACGCTTATGTACGAGGCTTACGATCGACGTTCAGCAGTGAAAATTACGCACAATGATATGGCGCAAAATCCACCGAAATGACTGGATAATAAGAACTCTGTGGCATTATTGGCTGGACATCGTTTAGGTCCCGCAGCATTATAATTGCATGCTTACAAGCGAGTGGATGAAATACGATGCCCCGTGTTGCAAGGTTCGGTGTGCGCGGGGATATAAGATTTACCAAATGTCACAATATGCTATGGGAGAGATTGCTCAGTGGTTAGTGCGAGTTTACTGACCTGAGGGTCCGTGGTTCGAACCCGACCTCTGCCTCTCGACTTCCCCTGTCTAGACTTGGGCAACCTGGCAATATCCCAGTTCCCGTGCTTCCTTCCGGTGACATGGCAGTTAGGCACCGAAAGGGTGCTACAGCTGTACGATTATTAGTATTTTATTAGCCCTTACGTGTAGTCGACTGTAATGTCGACTTTTTGGTCCACCAATCGGTGATCATTTCTTATCGAGGGATCTACTTTCCTCAATCCGCCAAGACGGTTATTGGACTAGGACTTACTAAGGTCACAGCCAATGACTTGTGTTTGCTCGCCATTTTGAGCTCTCTGCGTAATTGCGGCACTTTTATGCGTGATACATGATGCTGAGTGTTGAATCTTGCCATCGACATTCATACCTGACCCAGTAGGACGGACACTTTGTGCCTGATGCGCGAGTCTTGACTGTGCAAGCGCTTATTGCGACCTGAAGAGTGTTTAACATTGTTTGTCATTTCCTCAGTTGCTGATCTTTGCACGTGTGTTCCCATTCCAAACATTCTTACATGCGTTGGGATTCATCTTGTCTAAATTGAATTGCTGGTGGCACGCCTTCGAATGGGACGCTTCCCTCGTTTTATCTAATGTACTCCTGTACACCCTTCCACATCTATCGCATGGATTTACTTTGTTTGCGACCATCGTCTTAAAAAATTAACGATATATAGTGGGTAGCCTGCAGCGTTATCTCCCTAGCCGCAGTGTTTCGGCAGTGCTTGAAGTGTGGCATGGGAGAATAATCCCGCGCATTCCACTCGAGGAAGACTGGAAACTGTCGACATAATCGAAAACTTTGGAGGTTTATCGATTGTTTTGCGGCTCTCTGAAACAGAGCAGACCCATTGGTTTTGAAGGTGGTAAATTGGTGAAATCGACTTTGTATGGTCTTACTATACTGATCTTGCATACCACAATGTTACATCGCCAGGCACGGTATTTTGTCGTACGACTGTACGAAGTTGGAGGATGTGCGCTAGTTTCTGCACGTAAAATCGGCGAAAGCGGCTTTCCCATGAGGTAGACCACACCCTCGCGAAAAACCAATTCGGTTGTTTCTCGCGGGCGGCCCTTGTTCCGATTGACTGTTGTATGCGCCCCTAAGGGATAACTGCAGACGAAGTATGAAATAAATGAGGGTGCACGTGACTTGGTGGCACCAGAAAAGGATGGGATAGGTAAGTATAATTTGGACACACTACAGTAAACGTATGTACAAAACGAAAGTAGACGAAACACCAAGGCATAAACAGCGAGCCACGCGTTCGTGACGATCGCTCAAAATTTCACAGTACGGGTATACGAAGCTGTTTAAGTAAATGATGATAAGAATGACTGACGACTGGCATGGGGACGACAGATTGTCCATGCATTTAAAAATACGAAAGCCAAAAAGTAAACGAATAGAAATTACGGAAGATAAACGAACAAGAGACTAGGTTACAAGTAAATTGATGAGATCATTAACACAAATGAGAAGTGTTCATAGACAGGATATTTGATGTAACAAGTCGCGAGGGGTGCATTTTCGTCACAGTTAACCTGGAGACGAAATCAGATCCCTTCGTCCGGCGACTTGGCGAATGCCTGAGTCGGAAGAATTCGAATTCGCGGTGTCGGTAGGTGAGCATTCGGCAGAATCGAAGGTGTCTGGGGTGTGATGATACTGGACCTGTGTGCGTGTGTGAGCAGGGCAAGGGGAAAACAATACTGTCATGTGGAAGTCATACCGATAAACTATGTCGGTACTACAGAAAGAAAGTATATAGTACGTCCACGTTAGACACGGAATCACTCAGACCATACGCAACCGACTTAACCATATCCGGTTTCCTAATCACCGGGATGTGCAAATTTACTTTGCTTTCCAATCAACATCTCAATGCCTATTACCCGCGGTAATAAACGCTTTTCGAAAGGGCATCCGGAGCTTTATTAAATAAAAAGTCAGTACTGCTAATTTATGGACTGAAAATGAGACGTGATTGCTGGCATACTTCGCCAAAAACAGAAATCTCACGTCATTTCTACATCTTACTCTTGACGTTCATAAACCTAGGCTTCTCGCGGGAATTTCGGGGATTAAATTGAATGACTTCTCGGATCGGCACGTACACCGAGCAAGCAAAAATAATACCACCTCAAATGAGCACTCAGTACCATTATAAGCACCTTCAATGCTCCAAATTACGACTTCCATCCACTAAACGCTGATTGGGCGAAAAATTTCTGGTACCAATGTCTGAGTTCCAGATAGCAGTTCATCCGGCTGGCGAATAAGCAATTTTCGTGTTGTTACGCCGTTTTAAACCCTCGTAACACCACCCGTATACCCTAGTAAGCGTCTCGGTTATGAACCAAGGACCGTGGAGAAATTCTATCACACACTGGACTGTGGAGACGCCAAGGTCCAGGGTCAAGGTCAGGAGGCCTTACACCCCCACTATCACACACGACATTTGTATCATGACAAGTATTCTCGGACGACTGTCCTAAAACGAAAAAACAGAAGTAGAACAGATCGAGGTAAGACGCAGAAGTGTAAATCCACAGCAGTTTCGCTATAAACTAACCAGTGGGGCTGATCGAGTTCGAATGGGACGAAAAATGGAGTGTGAAGATTGAGACTGACAAAGCATGCCGTCTGGGAATTGTGATCACTGTTCACTTGGTTCACCCGTCTAACCCGACTCGACTTTGGCCAGGTCTACCCATTCTATCTATTGTTCGTCAGCTCACACAACAGGTATCCGGGCGACACGTCCTGTTCTTCAAAATGAAGGATACGAACTGTGTGTTCATACTTCCGTACAAGGGAAAAAGGATTGCAGATCTGCTGGAAATTCAATCATTCAACTGAAACAGGTCGTTTGTAGCAGCACTATCTTCTAAATTGACAGGCAAGATATCATTCAGGAGGAACTTGTCTGGGAGATGCCAGGAAAACCCTTGTAAACCACTAGGGATTTGAAAATCTCACCGCACTTATCTTTGCCATATCGATATGTCTGAGGAGGCGCAGGTCCTACCGGTTAATAGAAAATTCCGGATTAACTGACACTAGAATAAGTTATAAATGGACCGAATTCAGATTCTGCAAACATACCAGGGCACTTTTGAAGGATATCTAGGTACGTCAGTTTGGTTAGCAAAAAGTTTCCCAGTACTACCGTTAGAGCAACCATACCTTTGATAACAAAACTCCCCGCGAGACGTTGTAAATTCAATAGAAGGCCGTTCCCCCCACCGCAACCGTTCTTTCATATATCTCTGGACACACTGTCCTTTATACTGACCCCAATTACTCTATGCTTAGATCATTTTACTGGGTAATCAAGTCAATGAGGGGCTTTTTAAATGATACCAGACGCAAAAAACGGGATAAACAACAATGGAACTTCAATTAAAATGTGTTAATATTAAGCGATTATCTGAATTCCCAGGTCAATTAGGTCTACAGTTATCAATTTGTGTTGCTAAACAACCGTCAAAACAAAACACCCGTTAAAGTAGACCTTTTTATCTATAGACGATGTGCGAACGTTTTTATAAACATTGCAGAGCAAACGGCATAAAATACTCAGCGCTTGTAAAGCGACACAAGATACCAGTTGGAGCCGTTTTTAAGGGATTACAAGCACATTTTTGATGTACCATTCTATTATAATGCTTTATCCGGAACGCAATCAAAATAATATTGAGACGCAGCTCTGCTAATCACCACACCGATATCTCCCCACACAGTGACCACTAGAATAGTTCGCTCGCTTCGTCCCACCGGTGTAGTTTTCCCGTTGGGTACATATGGAAGTTCATCTCGGGAAACTTAGCGTGCCTTAGTACTACGTACGTAACTGCCGGGCCGAATACTTCGAACAAAAGTTATCGTGGCTACAATCTGCCACTCGTCTGGAGTCCACAGCTGACACACAACCCTGATAGGTGAACGTGGAACCCCCTACAGCCTCGGACGTTTATGACTGCACATGTTCCTCAAGCACCACCGAGCGCCTGGTCCGGATAACCTCGCACCCGCATTGTTCAAAGATCGGAGTGAAGTCCTCAGCCAGAGCCTCTGTGATATATATATATATATATGCCTGCATTCGAAAAAAACTGTCCCAGACAACTGAGGAGAGTCGGTGATAGTGCCCATTTGAAAAAAACGGGTTTGTGGTGGGTGTGGTAAAGATGGAAGGATCAGCTTGACCCCGGTTGTAACAGAATACATTATCTGTAGCATGAAGTCACCCGAAACAATTATAACCGTTGAAATATGGAAAGAATTTTTGGTATCCTTAAGGAGACTGTCTTCCCTGAGCGACCGATGTTGCTGTTCATTAAGAGAACACCATATTAAAATTAACGTCGACCATTCAGGCGACACCGCCCGATTATCTGATCCTATTTTATTTCGTTAAGACAACAACAACGTGCGCACACCAAAAATAGCGAAAAATGAAGCACCCAGTTCCTACTGCATAAAACTATCATATCATTGCACGGACTAGACACGCAACCACTCACATCCGGGGGTTCAATCGTGACTCGCACACCACAGAGTTTCCTGCGGATATGTGGATCGCCCGACTGAGTGTTGTCACTGCCGTCAGCGGGTGAGGCTCCGTCATCGCTGTGACAACGGATTGAATGTGCATGTATCTCGAAGGATCTTACACGGATTACGTTAGGTGATGGTCGGCGTCTCCTCCGTTCACGGTGTTTGAGGCGACTGCGGCAAGGAACCCGTCGAGTTTGAAGAGGCACGCCAATATCAAAGAAGTGACTTGTTGGCTGATGTGACCATTGTTTTTCAGCACGACACATTGGACAAAACGGACTAAAGTATGCAGAGGAAAGATTTCGCGTTTGCTGCTGAGGAACCATCATTGGACCGCGAGCCACTTGATGATACGGAGGTGGGGGAGAGCGGTTGAAGTTTACGGGCATATCCGAGATCTCACGGAAATTACTCGGCATTGGATCTTGAATATACATTTGTTTTGGAGATTTAAACTGTGTCAAACCGCGGAAGATATTCTTTGAACGGGTATTTCTAGGGAACGCCAGTTGGCAGCCCGGTTTACGGATACAACGACTGGCGTACTTTGTACTGTAGTGAGAGAGTACAATAAAATTGAAAAAGATATGCACGAGATATTGGGTTTGTGTAACCGAATGAAGCCATTTCAGTCCAACAATCGCAACGGACAATTTAGTGTTAGAATGCGACTAAAAATATTTTTTTAATTTATCCTAACTTTGTATTCGCCACACCGTCATAAACAAAGTCGGCTCCTAAGCCTAGCCAGATGTGGATCAGAAGGACAAAGTCCGAGATTTACCTCAAAGGCCGACAGCCAGAAATAGATGTCCACCGATATTCTCCACGTTTCTAACTCATAACAGAGGAGATCAAACGACGTATTATAAATAGCATTAATTACCAAGGGCCACATAGACTGGTTCAAATTAGCCGAATGGAGCGGTAACAGAGTAGTGCGCGGATGCGGGTAGCGCAAATGCCGGTAGATGCAACAAAACGTAGTGATTAACATCTAGTTATGCTGTAGACCAATGTGTGCAGCTGACAGAAAACCAATCACATCCACGATTATGAACCTTTCCGATGAGCAAGAAAACCTAAAACTGCCAGTTTAACCAACACCATCATTCCTCTACTGACAATATTTTGGTCTCAACCAGTGTCCATTTTTGTCCTTTCCCAAACGATACTTCGAGCCATCATGCGGTTTTGTCTGGCTCTCACACAAGGTGAATCAGGTGAGTCTAGCACGAAATGTATTCTGTACCAGGAACTCCAGCGACCGGATCGTATGCTGCGCATGCGGAGTCATTGTTGTTCAGAAAAAAACAGGACTGATGCTAAATCACTAAGAGTATGAAGAGAAATGTTTTAATCACAGTGGCATGCAGCATGTAGCAAACGTTATGGTTGAGATACTGTTAGATTATCGAAGCATAGACAGGAGCAACCGAGAGGTGCGAGATGGAATCCAACCACGGCCTCGTACCTATACCGCGCTATCTTCCGCATCGCCTGAAGCGAGAGTGGACAACGGGTAACTCGGATAAATAATGGTGACTACAAAACGACTGAGACATGGATGCGGCCCAGTTGCTTGTATAGCATCCGCATCGTTCCACGGGTGTAATTGAAGACACCATCCCGAAACACCGACAGCAGTCCATGGTGTCCTGGTTCAGACTGAGAGTTTGGAGGTGTAAACACCAAGGAATACTCGTGTAAGGTCAGAATTAGGGTACCCCCTTCTGCTGCTCGTTAAATATAAAAGGTTGTCGTCACACACAACGTTACGAGCGAAGTCCACTGAGCTGGTAATAGAGTTAGCCAGACGAATGGTCACGTTCGGTTAGGTGAAATCATGATGAAGCAAGCCGAAATCTTCTGAAGTGTAGATTATCAGTGTAGTTCCGCTCGACTGCCTGAGTTTTCCCAACGACTGACATTTCACGGATACATGGTAGTCAAGCAGCTAGGCAAAACGCTAATATGGTACCGTGACCTGTCATGAGCACATCAGATGAATATTATTGAAGGAGATGACATGAAGCAAACTCACCGCCCCTGCCAGTGACCTGTAGCGGAATACGGATGGTAACTTCGTGTTGCGCGTTTCAGATATGATTTACTCGCGCCGGAACATGGCCTGATCGACTCAAATTTATCGGAGAAAAGGTCAGAAGCGTACGCAGGCTCTGCGTCCGTGGACAGGTCACGTTTCAGTTTTTGGCGTTCAGACAAGTTGAAAATGGTTGGACGAGTCAGAAGGACCAAACTTGGATCACTACCACCGTCACTTGATGAAGAAGTGGCCGCACTGACAATGGCAATCGGTGACATAACGGCCTCTGACAAGGAACTTTGGCTGAAACAAAGACATGTTTTTGTCTTAGATTAGAACTAAGCACTCAATTTATGGTCGGTCAGGATCCGTTTTCTAAAAAAACGCACTCACAAGAGTGAACTTTCGATAAAAAGAACTCCTCTACAGCATGTGTTACAAGAACGGAACGAAAGCAATGATTCAACAGGGGTGGGCCCAGCAGTGAATGTCACCTAAGAATGAGCAAAAACAACATCAAAGTGTTTTCATCAATTTGATCGTTTTTTTAAATGGAAACCTACACCAACTAACAGAGAATGACAAACTGTAGTCCACAAACCTTTTGAGGGCTGAGGAAATACCTAGCGGGTCTGTGGGACTATTTACATGCTCAACAGGTGCACGTTAGTGCTTGGATTACGAATGAGGTAATATCAACAAACTTGTCAAATTAAGGCCGCTACAAAACAGACTATTTGGTTTATTCACACCAGAAAGCTCTCGCAGTGTAGTCGTACGGTAGCAAAACACTGGTTTCTCAGCAATGGTATTGCTCTTAATGACCTCTTCAACCAGGCCCCGTCAAATTCCCACCACGAACCACATAGAATGAGCTTCCAACATCCTGATGGCAGCAACTAAGTGGAATCCGTCCCAACTTTGAGAGCAACAATATTCCTCCAGTAAAATTAAGGAAACAAGTGAAGACACTATTCACAGATATCTCACGCAGCATCCATCCGACCGTTTCCGACTAGTTTCATCAGCGGTCACTGCCGAAGGGTTTCGTGAATCGTGCCGCTCATGATTGGTTGAGGGGGTACTCGATATACAATTGAGAAGGTGCGTTCTTTGTCTATAACAGGTGCCTGATGTGACGCAACTGTACTGGAACTTGTTGCCCACAGAAGCAAGACAATTTTCAACTGGAAAATGCTTCGCAGAACTGCAGTTGAATTCTTTTCAAAAGAGCATCGCGCTGACTAGGCAATTGTGTGAAGACAAATGGATGCTTAATCTGTGGTCCCTTCCCAAAAATGCCAATGATATGATATGTGCCGCAAGCATAGGTGCATTTTGAAAACGACTGAAAAGATTGCAGTGTTCAACTGAGTAATATCAGAAGCAAGGATTTGATATGCTTCAGCCTCATAGTCCAAAACATGACACAATTACCAGCTGTCGGTGATACGCCAAACTCCTGACTAACAAGGCGGTTCGCGTTCGCACGCGTCTTCGTGAGCGAAAATTCCCGGAAAATTTATGATTTCGGTGACGATCCCTGACAAATATGGAACAGTTCCTCATCTGTACTCTCGTTGCTCAAGCGGGATTGCTTTGGTCAATGTAGAATGAACCTCACAATCAAACGTCATGGACAATGTGACCAATTATAGAACGGCCGTACCACCTGAAGGGAGAGTTATGGGTTCGATGGCCTATCATCTGGAGTTAGCAACCCCACAAAACAAGAACAGATAAAGCCTGGCCCTGAACGAAAGGCAAGAGATAACCATCTTTAATATCAACCAAGCAGTTCAATTCGTCTACGTTCTAAATTCGAGATTTGAAAGGATGCGAACAGTCACAAAAACGAAGTCAAAGGGATTAAAGTTCATCAGGATCAGCCAAGTGACGCTAAGGTCATTACCATATGATCACAGTTTCACTCAACATAGAGGATGACTAAGTGAGGGTGCCCAAGAAAGAGTTACTTGAGAATCATCGTTAACGTGGAGGAATTGCAAGTAAAGGGGGAAATCTCCGACCGGGAAGGAAATAAGAGCACACTTTTCGACATGGTATACTCCTATGAATGCATATTAGAGTGACGATGGACCAACATAGTGTTGTGGCCTATAGCAACGGAATGAAATTTCGTTTTCTGAAAAACGTCAACTCAACCCGAGTTAGCTTCACAATTTCACACAAAATGAGGTGAGATACGTTTACTAGACTACGAGACAACCTTAGACTACCGGGAGCAGAATATGACCTGAAAACGTAAGATGACTCATCAAGGAAGGCAAGAAGGAAATGCATAACATGTTGGGCTGGGTGCAATTATTGGCGTTGGCCAAACAGAAATTCAGAAAACTGACAAGGCGCAATACATCAATCATAACAGCTCGGAAATTATTTACCGTAAAACGTTAACCGACACAACAACTTACTTTGAGGAAGCAGCTGTGACTGGACCATCATTGATCCGCAGTAGAAGGGTATCCGGGGACGAAGTGCGTTTCTCTGGCTACAAGCACAAATAGGAAAGAACTGCAGGTCCCAAAAATCCACAGTCACTGTCATTTTGTGTAGTAACAGATGCACATCGGTTCAACACTGACTAGTGGACCATAGAAATACCACTCAAATGACGACAAGATTGATCAAAGAAAATTCTCGATCAACAGGAAAAATAAGATGCTTCATTTTGAAGAAGAATGGCCAACCATATGTTCATTACGCGCTCGACAATTACGCAGGATTCTCCTAAACCACTGGGGATTTTCTGTGTATCTGGTTTCGCAGCAAAAAATCATCATCATCATCACCGCACCACAAATAGTAAAGAATGAAACAGTTGTCAGGAAAACCATGAAGATTACTAAGAAATAATGGTTCAGATGCGGTCCCCTTTCAGTCCATAGCCGTCATGAAACCCGAAAGAGGCACGAGGACTGAGACGCTGCCAGGTTGCCAAAGCCTAGACGAATCCATAGTTTGGGATAGAACCACGGACCTTAGGAATGCCAAAACTCATCCAAATGGTTCACATTGAGCACGTCTACACAAAATGCAGTCCTGGGATGGAACCTCGATCAAGAGCAAGAGCAAAACCCCTGGGCCCAGAGCCGAAACTGCACTGACATCACTGAAAATGAGACGTTTAAGTTCAGAGGCCCTTAGGCGGAAAGTAGACAAAGATGGCCGTGCGAGTTATCAGATCCATCTCACAAGTAAATCCCACTGCATTCCAGCTGCTAGCCAGGGTCTGAAGATTACACCAAGTACTCCCAACCTTTGGAAAAGTAGAAGCAACAGTAGTGTATCGCATTCGGACCATTTAAACCTATTAGTTTTAGTGGTTGCAGGATTCGTAGAATTCATGCTCACATGTTCGAACAGTCGTCCTCCTACCCTGGCGCAATCATTATGGCGAATCATCAAAGGATTCGAGTTTCGCTCTTATTAGAGCTCAGCAGTATTGCACATCCTTGGCTGTGCAGTGGTTTGAACTGCGGACATCTGACATGCGAGGCGAGCGCGTTACCACTACTCCACCGGCGCACGCCGGACACATTTGAAGTTTCGCGTCCAAAAAGTCGAATGTACCCATGCTTGAGCGTGTGCGGTGCTACCTGACTGGGAAGTCCTGACAGGAAGGTCACTCGACTGACGCAACCATGGCAGTTGCTGGGTCGTGGTTCAAGGTGTCGGGGGAACCAATCACATCGCTCAAGCGTGAAAACGTTCGCCTGTTCAAACGTGGAAATTCAAACGTGTCCAGCCTGCGCCGGTGTAGTGGTAGTAGTAACGCCCTCCTCGTGTGTCAGACTTTTGGAGTTCAAACGACGGCACGCCCAAGTATATGTACCACTGATGAGCTCTAACAAGAACGAAACTCGAGTCCAGTGCCTCCTTCCCTAAAATGTTGAATCAACAGAATAACTGCACGAGGACAGGGGGCGACTGTTTACAAGAGAGTGATGTGAACGTGAAACTTAAGAAGCTGTGAATGGTGGTTTTACCTATTGATAACTGGCAACCTATCATTCACAAATCCTTCTAAATCAAGCTACACGACACCTCGATCGATTACTATTCGATCTGGCATCCTAGTGACAAGTCATTTTCGAGTTCGAAGACCTATCCATAGGACGACAAAACTCATATGATAGAAACAAGAATCAGACTGGCCACACAGCGCTGAAACGATATCCACCATCACGTATATCGACCCAGCCAAAATCTTCAGACTGCAATCTCATCCGCCGACTTCCTCGGAAATGAAACTTAACCAGGCCTGGCAATGTAATTCCGAACAGTTGCCTTCTACGACTCCATGTGCCAGTAAGGTTATAGAGAAGAAGAAACTATCTACCAGTATAGTTAATTTGTCAGACCAGCCACTCAGTGAAGAAGTTGTGTTAGAAAAGGGACTAAATTTCGCAATGAGAAAAAACAGTAGTAAGTGTAAGAGGCAATACACGGTAGCGAATTAGTTTCAGAACCTTCCTTCAAAGGAAGCCCAGAAGCTACGTGCACGAGAAAAGATACTGTGGTCCAGATAATCAGGAGCTCTTAACATCGCACCATCAGAGAGGAGAGCGTTAAATGAACTGAAACAGGTGGAACCTACAGTCATTACGAAGGTGAATATGAATACGGCCACAGTAGTTGTAGGACCGACTATGCACAACAGTAGGGTGGACTACAGGCAAACTAGCAGTGACACGGTTACGTCAATAATGAATAGGAGCAATGTTGAAGTCGGTGGGTATCTAAGATCAGGGCTCGAGGTGGTTCGGTGGTTTAGGCGTGACCTTACTGACCGGAGGGTCCGCAGTTCGCAACCAACCTCGGCATCTCGACAGCTCCTGTCTAGGCTTGGGCAACATGGCATCTCAGCCCTCGTGCTTCCTTCAGGAAGCATGGCAACTAACCACCGGAAGGGTGTTACAGCTGAACAACTATTATATTTCTATTATTAATACGGCAAACGGTATGGATTGTAGCCAAAAGCCTCACAACCACGACTCCGTGGGCTGCCGTAAAATCAACAGGGCATATCTCCCGATAGAACCAGTATTGGACGGTACAGGTTATCCACCACTGACAAGAAAGTCAACCATCTATATCAGGAATTCGCATGACTCTGCTAAGTCAAGTAGTTCTCTTCAGAGACAGACAAAGTGCGCATGAACTTTGAAATCGACTCGATGTAACCAAGTGGTTGTTAACAAAAGACAGTTCTCAGTGGGTGAAATAGTTAAAGGTATAAAGGTGTGCATGAATCCCTATCAGTTTGCTATTGACTCAGTTACTGACAAGCAAGAGCAGGGTCTATTACTGGGACGACTTTCTTATACGCGTCACTCAATAGTTTGAATGCTCACATAAAGTCTAACATGGAGTCTAATTTGGATACACTACACTTTCTGGACTGTATAACACTTATGAGCGGCTGGAAATTAGAAACTATCACCCACTAGGAACTAACAGACCCAAATGCTGTCCTAAATCACTCGCCAGCTCTTTTGAAGGCGGAGAATATTAGCACTGCCGCATTACTATTTAGTCGAGTCAGAATGGTGTGCATATTAGAAGTCGACCGAACGGATGTCAAAAATGAGATCAAAAGAAGACCTAATAAGTGGATACCTGGTGAGTTTGATTAGGCACTAATTAAGCGCAGTAGCTCCTGAATCTTGATATAGTAATGAACAGATTTCTACAGCAGTGATTCCCATAAAAAGCAGGAAGATCGGAGGTTAATTGAAGAGTGCTACACACCGCTAACATTAGAGTAGAGTTCCAGAAAGGGAAAACGTTGCGCTCCTTGCTGGTGCAGTTGAAGGGCAGTCTCCGGTTGACAGGACTAGGGACTGCGTATGCCAAATTAAATACGAATGAACTAAGGTCTACATAGGGTATATGACTAAGGAACTGCACAGCAGAACTGGCGAGGACAGGAGAACAACCAGACCACCTGAAATGCGGACGAATAGCATCCGGTGGCCATATATGATGATGGCTAGGCATGCTTTAGACAGAGGACATAAACCTATCCGGAAAATGCGGGATTTTTAAGACGCGCACTAAGATTCACACCACAGCAGCTGAAGGCCCAAAAATCCTCAAGCATTCCACTGTGAACAGAATAGACGGCCCAGAACTGGCGAGCGTATCAATGGCGGTTTTAAATAAATCGAGATGGTACACCGCGAGGTTCGATTGCCAATCAAGTAGAATCCTTAGCAGAAGCCGTAAAAGGTCCAACCCGACCCAAGTTCACGTAATCGCCTCACTTATCCAATTGCTGCAGCACTAGTTAGCCCACACAGACCAACTGGAATTGTAAGCGAGGAAGAATACTCAAGTGAAGTGGAGCGAAAGAACAGGACCCTAGACCCAGTCCAAATTCAGATCAGCCTTCCCTTAGTCCATCGGTCTTAACACCGGCTAACCCACACCATCAAACAACATTTCCCCACTAATGCTGATTCAACATGCTAGTAGGAAGGGATCATGCTCATTGGTTCTCCTGCTACCCTAAAGCTCGGACAATCTTGCAACCCAATCCTTGCCCTGACGAAGCTTTCTTGTCAAAAGCGAAACATTACGGAGTATCAGACCTACCGAAAAGATTTATGATGCATTCATCGTTCGATTTGACTTCAGGAATGGGGAAGGATGATGTACGGCCCATGCAAAGGGGTATCAAGAAATGCTGAAGCGCATGAATCATTTGGATTACATACCACCAAAATACTTGGCCACGTGATAGGCAACACCGGGAAATTTTCTCATAAAGCACAAGATATGATATTTTGGCACAAAATGTTCGATTGCTATAGCCAAGCATTTTCCACTTACTCAAGTAACGCGACGGTGAAAATTCCCCTCTGTTTCTACATCGACAAACAGAAGAAATGCAGGAGTGCTGAAGGTGGAATTATCAGTGAGGCCCAGGGTGCATTATGCATCATCTCCAGTCTTAGCGAAACTTCGACTCGCCAAGCGTCATGAGAAAATAAAAAAATGATAAGTGGGATGCGCTACCTTCCTATTAGAGCCCATAAAATGGTTCAAGGGGGCTGTTGGTTGTCCTATTCAGTTAGATCATAAACAACTAAAGTACCTTGACCGATAGATGCACCAACCGTAAGGGGAGACTTCACACGAAAATTTGGCTACATTCGTCGATACGAACAATCAAGTTTCCTAACGCACTCCTCTCTCAACGTGAACCATCTCAGCCCGTCAGTGAGTGATGTTAGAAAAACCCGGCCACTGGTATGAACCAAAAACTGTCACCCAGTTTCACACCCCCCAGTGAATACCACCGTTTGGTATTCAGATTGGATCAGCATGACATTGGACGTTGGAGCCACCACGCTATTTCCACCCGTACTACAGGCAAGGAGCTATCCAAGATGATCTAGGTGGGCAAGAGATTATACTTAAAGAGACCAACTTTACATCAGTCGGCAGACAAACTAGTGCAAGTATTGGAATGGAAGCAAAACGAATGAGCTCGAAGGGAAGAGTAAACGAACCAGTGCAACTCTATGACATTCACTCAAACGAGCGACGGGATGTGGCGATCAACAAGTTGCCACTCAACACAGACCCAGTCACACGAAACTCCTCTCACTCATTACGGCTGATAACATGGGAGTAGCAGATCGAACGTGAAGATCACGCACGCACCGTCCAAACAAGCTGCCACGTCCGGTCTACAGATAATCTTCCACAAAGCGAATGTATATCCTGCTTTCCAGTCAAACTCGTCTGTTCAGTTTCGTCAGTAATCCTTTGGGGGGAAGGAAGCCTCACCAACAACAGCAACACTAAAAAGCACGAGAAAAGTGGAGACTCACCGAAGAAACGGATCCGTCTTTAGAATAGTGAACATCAGCTTTTTGTTCACACTGACTAGAGTACGTTGTCTCCGCAAAAGAAACTACGGGACAGTACCATTCCCGGTGGCGTTCCCATGGATTTGAAATAGCTGGAGAGGGACTTCCAACAGCTTTTGACCGGAAGGTAAAGGGGGGATCTGCGGATTGGCGTCGATTTTTCTGAAAAATGGTTCCCATATGTAGTTTCGCTCGAGTGAGATAGAACGATGGATCGAATCGCAAACGTTTGCTACTGGCGCGATTCTGTGCAGCGTTAATAAAGTCACGTCTTTCCAAGAGATGGTGTTCTAATTCTCGGCGATGAGATTCGTAACAACGCCAGTGAAGTAACTGAAGCATGACGGGCATACAGGAAACACCAAGGAATGAAGCATGGTAGTCACACAATCGATCCGACAACACGGACATGGGAATTGCGTCATCAGTGGGGCATGGTTGGGGCTGGATGCAATGTAGACAAGAGCAGGTTTGCAGAGAGGTGGTGGTGGTAGCATTACGAGTATCCGACCAGAAGAAGTAGCAACAGCAACAACAGAGCCACAACAGAGGACAAGCGGACAGAATTGGAGTGGAGCTCTCGGATGTCAGGTCTGGTATGTCCCCATATTCCTTGCGCGAACGGTGTACATGCGGCAAATGGTAATGACCAATATATTGTGTAGGACAGGAGTAGATGGATGGATGCGAGGCGACACACTCGTGTGTCGAAGCATGTTGTTGAGTCATCGGAAAATGATACCGATGGGTGCAGGTAGCTGAAGGTCTGTAGAGACCTCCGAAGAATAGGGAAAAGATACGTCCAGAGAGCCAGTTGCCGACGGTCGACCTTCTATACGGTTCCGACAGCGACGAAGAACTAGAAGAGCTAAAATCACTGCTTAAATGGTTTGACCCTAACTCATCCAAGGTTAGGGGAAAGAAGGAATCCAATAAGATGCCACAAGACTTGAGAATGTCTAGTTTGCAGAGAGGACAACTTCGGTGTTCCAGTAACCAGGGGTCAACGCATTTTTTGTGAAATACGTGTCTGGAATGAGAGATAAATCGAGTATATGAGTTTATACATGGGCAAATTAGTGAGATCAAGTATGTGCGCAGTTACGGTCGAATTAATGTAGCCCAGAAGATAGTTCAACGAGATCACATAAAAGAAAAATGAACCCAGAATATGACAGTGCAAAGGAAACAGCTTGGAAGACAGATGGAACCTTCACCGTTACCAGTGAAGCTGACTAGTTGAACAGCGTTCTTGTTGCCGGTTTCTATCCAGATCACTTGGATGAGCGTCTGAGGGTAAAGCGACCCCGGGAATGATTGTGATAGGTAAGTACTAAGCCACTTCCTCACACACTTTTATTCTTCCATTCACAAAAAGACTCAAATAAACTATGGTTGTACGGCAGCGAAACACCAGCGTTGAACACTGGTAATGATGATGACCAGTCAATCCTGCTCCACATTTTTGTAGCAGTGTTCAGTGCGCAGTTTTTATACAAGTGTTTGGGTAGTCAATCGGTTCAAACTCAACATCAGGATCTAGTCTGCCGCCTAGACTTGGGCAACCTGACAGTATCACAGCCGTCGTGCTTCCTTCGGGTGGCATGCCAGCTAGGGTGCTATAGCTGAACAATTGTCTTTATTATTTGATCGCATTATGTCGACTGCTGTCTTTCCTGCTTTACGAATGCCATCTTACACAAACCGAACTTTTTTCCCATGCCCGAGGGGACAAATAATCCACAAAAATGCCTTCTGTCGACTCGATATCCAAAATCTATCGGGAATTGAGGGTGGAGGTAAGTCCTCTCTATCTGGACGGATTAATTAAGGTGTGCTTTAGTCATCGGTGACAAGGCCTACGAACTGGCCGACAGCAAAAGAGTGAAAATGTACGTACAGTAGACCTCCCAAAAAACTCCTTCCAAGAGAGTGTAGCACTTTAATTGGGATCCTATGCATAGCTACCTGGGCTGGAGTGAATGGTCGAACACATGAAGGGGATGCATTGGTGCGCTTGATGGCCCTAATTCAAAACTACACGTTACCGGGCTTCACAAGGTGGCAGCAGCGATTTATTGAGCGGGTTTAGTAAAGCATTGACCGGATATTGTTTCAATTCATTGCAAGAACAGGTTATCACCCTATGCAGGCACACCATCGTCCAGTGGCATATTGCACTTTTTCGTGAACAGCTATCACCACATAACCATAGATCTGAACACTGGAAAAGGGTCACTCGACCAAAAAAGCAAAAGCTACTAGTCCATAAAGATCAATTCCATATAGAGCCAGAGTGGCAATGTAGTGCAAGCCTTCCCCCCCCCCACAGATCTTGGCATTCCTATTCAATATCAATTTGATATGGTTCGACATTCGTGAACGGGTCATAAAAGCATCTTTACCCGGGAGACGGCTTATGTAGACTTATATGGCGAACCTGTCACCAGGCCTGGGAATGCTGTGATAGTGTGAGTTCACGTGAACAGCCGCTGGTATTATTGATCAACTGCAATCCTTCTCCTGCAGCATAAGGCGATAATTCATGAACCTAAGGGGTTAGTCTTCAACGTCTCCACAGTTCCGTATTTTTAATCCACAGCTTTCAATCGAATGACACAAAAGCAATGTAGATAGTGAAGCTTGACGGTGAGGCTTTCTGTACCTATCCGTCAAAGAGTGACAAAAAGAAGCAAACCTCCGTATGCGTGTATGGTGAGGCATTACAAACGACTATTCTGTAATGATCGCATTTCCAATAATACTCTTCCCCAGAACATATTCGGGCCCGCATTGCTGACACGTATGGACGTGTGGTCCGAGTAATCCAAATGTCGAAGAGTTATAAGGTTGGAGCGAATCTTTTTGGTCAGACAGAGCATGTCCTCGTTTCCGTTTCTTCCAATGGATTCTTGCTATGAGCTCATTGAAAACCTGTCGATCGGTTGACGAGTCGACTCGATGTAAGTCAAACTTCGATTGCCCAAGCCTCTTTTCTGGGTCTTTGATTACCTCAGCGTGCACTGGCCTTGATACATGGAAGACAATATTTGTACGGTTATTTCCAAACTGCTCACACGTGAAGGGTTAGGCTGGTAGAGTTCCAACGGTGCCTGTATATTGGATCCGCGGTAAAACGACGGAAGCTGATTGGCCGTTATCACATGCTCCTCAATGACTGTGCGACCGAGAACGCAACGTGAATTTTAGCTTGTCTGACTTGTCGCGTTATCAAATTTTGTGTCACTACAGGAGCCACTAAGGCTTGAAAACTTAGGAAATATACCTTGTAGAAGGTTGCTCGCCCGCATATCCCTCAGGATTGGGAAGATACACAGCCGTGCGGCAATTATCGGATTTCCAACACAAGCTGACTGCGTGGTAGAATGAAATTCACAATGTGGACTAAGCAGGTTCATTGAATGTCTGATAGCGAATCGAATGCCCAGAGTGTATTCCAGCAAATAAACCAATGGAAAGCCTATGCAAGAAACACAGGATAAATTGCGCCTGATATGAAATTGCGTTTATTTGATCAAAATAATGGGTCGAATTAAAAGGTTAATGCGTTTTTAGTGATGTGCCTGCTTCAAAAGCCAAATTCGAACAAGCCAGTATACAATTTGAGCCTATTCCACTAAACGGAACCGTAAAAAGCTAGTATTCCCTGCACCAGACATGCATTACGTTTCTCAAAATGCCAACCCAGGATTTTTAGGGGTTGCTAGGCGTGGTTTCGAAATTTTTCGCAGACTCATCAAAATCAGTCATCGCAACTACTTGCAGTCTGCAAGGACGTCTTGTGGAAAAGAGACTACAGCCAAAGTGAAAAATGATTTTCACTCATTTGTGCAGCCCCAAACGGAATTCGTACAATTCCGACAAAAACTATTGTTCAGGTTAACAGTCGGCTATAGGATGAACTATAGAACCTGCGTAGAATGAGAGGGAGAGGACACAAACTAAAAACAACGTATACGTAATACACTACTCATAAGGTTGCTGATTCAGCTGGGTTCCAGGTGAGTCTCCCGCAAAGCCAAATTTGTTTGCAAATGAGTGTATTTTGCTAAAAATAGCATAGTTTGCATGGATTTGGTTGCCTTAAACCATACGGACAGACTAGGCGCTGAGAAAATTCCTAAGGTCAAGTAGCCTGGAGTTGCTAAGCAAGTGTGTGCTCTATGCAGCTTATGCTTTGCTCGGTAGCAGTAGGAAGAAAATATAGCCACAGTGGAACATGTGTAGAAGCCTTATAGAGGAGGATGTTTTGATAGAAGTTGAATCAACCATCATTTATCTCGTAAGCAAACAGGGGGAGCTAAAGAGGACCCCGCCGTAAGCAGATTAAAAAGCTGGTCATCAGGACTTCCGAACATGTACAGTTATGGAAATTGCGGGCAGTCTACAGATAGATCCGAGTAGCAGACGAGTGTGGCAACTGCCGGTTTTACTCCAAATAGTGTAAAAAACGAATTAGGTTAATCTGCATGGCATTCCTGGTTTAAAACTGGCTTCAGGAAATGCGCAGTCAAGTAAGCTGCGCAAATGGTTTACGACTCACTATGTTGTAGTTGTGAGAAAATTCCTAAGCAGAGAAATGAAGGCTGTATCACTTGGGATTTCCCTCGTTTCACTACGACTACGATCCATGATGTCCATACGGTTGCATTCGATGACACATTACCGAAACAGTCCAAAACAGAAGTACATATGTACTAAAAGACGTTTTATTATTCAAACGCCCCGTAAACTACACCGGTGAATGGTGGTACCAACCGCTACGTTTCAAGGCTTGTGTAGGCGTCACCCAAGACTCCATACATTCCCGTTCGGATAATCCACGAAAGGGCACAAATGTGTGGCACAGGAGGCTTCATACGAGGTTTCTTGGCCTGTCAAGTGGGTTCAACTCGATTCACAGTTGACGGTTGACTGAATGAGTCGTGGAGTACCAAGCCTCCAGAAATCCTCTTCCGTGCGCCGTGTCTCCGCATTTACGTTTTCAAGATTGAATGTGACTCCGATGTTAATGTGTGGGGACCAAAGAGGGTTATGTCTTTTGATGGGTGGGTTGTGTTCTTGTATTCGTGTACATAGTTTCCTTCCAGTTTGTCCAACGAAGAATTCGTTTTAATTGATCTGGTTCACATTGTTACTCTCGGTTTTACCAGCGCTGTCCTTCGGTCTTGAGATCAGCTTTGCACATAGATTGTGGGCTACGAGAGCCCCTTTTTTAACCAAGTAATCTAGCTGAGTTCAAATATATTTTTCGTGCAGAGTAAAACGATCCGTCTGGTCGCTTGTTCTTGCTGTTGAAGTGCTACGTTCAAGCTTCTCTTAAGAAAACTCTTTGGATATCCACCGTTCTCGAATATTCTGAATAGATGGTTTTTCCGTTGTTCCTTAGCCCCAAGGTTGCTACGATGCAGATGGTTGCTGTTGTAGTTCAATATTCGATCCGTACGTGTCCCTCTGGCGTACGCAGGTTTCGGAAGTCCCATCCACCTTTCTGTCCGCTAAAACATTCAACAATGGTAGTTAGTCCCTTCCCAGTCCAAGTGTGCATTCAATTTTTCCAAACGTAGCGTTAAACATGTCATTTACATTGTGTACTGAATCTCGTTTCACGAAGGCAAAGGTGCCGTCCACGCAGCGGATCCATTGCTTCAGTATGGTGAGAGGTAGTACCACGCGCTCTCACCTCTGCATTTTACCGCTTGAGCGAAAAATCCCGCTATCGGAGATCCGAAGGGGGTCCCATTCACCTGTTGGTATATTTTTCCATCAAAGCTAAAGTACGTGTCCATACAGAAGGCCAACAATCTATATAAACTTTCGGGTTTCATGGTTCCTGTCGTGTTCGGATTGTAGCGAAGCAATTCCGTCATTGTTCCTCTGGCGAGTTTGCGGTTGGTCGAAGTGAATAGTGATGTGGCATCAAAGAAGTATGATTTTGTCACCTATATTGGCATCCCGTAGTTTAATTATAAATTGACCAGCAATGTGTTGATCGTCTGTTCGGATCCAGTGTTTCAATCTTCTCCATAAGTCATTTGCTAATTTGCAAAAGATGGAGTTCCCGGAGCTGAAATAATTGGTCGAAACAGATCTTCTCTGTGCACCTTTGGTAGTCCGTACAACCGCACAATGTTGGTGTCATCAGCTTTCATTCCCATCGTTCCCGGCTGGTCATATCGTGTTGCTTGCAGTTTCCTAAGCATCGAGTTGATTCGAAGAATGAGGCTTGAGATTGCGTCATGATTGATTGGCCTGTAGGTAGTCGTGTCTGGCCAATTTAACAATTGTCTGATCTTTTCAATATGGTCCGTCCTACATTACCAAAGCGGGAGACAGGAAACCGCTTGGAGTCACACCAAAAAAGTTTGCAAAGAGGAACACAAAGAGGTCAAGAGCAGAAGTCATTTCAACACCAACCGTAGGACGAGGATGGGAGATCACCGGTCACCGGCCAATCAGTACAAAGCACAACAGACCAAACAACAGAACCGCCCGACCGAGCAACCAATCGTGATTGAGGTTCAGACTAGACTAGCAACACGTATGTTAACACAAGCACCACTACTCAAAGCATAACCACCGACCCACCGCTACGCTCCACTTGGACCCTAACAACGCACTGATGATGTCACTTCGATTGGTGGTGAAACGTCTGCAATCAAATTGCTCAGTCCATTGAACAAACCAACAACAGTTAAGCACATGGATTATAAAATCAAACACGCTAATTACACTCACTGGCAAGGCAAGATCCGGACAACGTCGGACACCCGATACAATTCAATGCACACAGCACACTGGTCGCAACCACTGACGATCTCCTCATCGGTTGGGCGCAAAGTACGCAGGGCAAGAGTTTTGAGCGCTTTCCTCGTAACGGCGACGAGACGGCGCTTAAGAAGAAAAATAAATGAACCGAAGTTTAGAAGTGGCATTTCTCTAGTAACTTAACAGCTTCGCAGCTTTGGTGAATAACCAGCAATTTATCAAATAGTTACCCCTAACCATGAGAAAACTATGTGGCAAAACGTTGGTTATCCTTGGATATTCGATACAGAGTGGGCCTCGGATAAAGATCACTAAAATGGAAAGGCCTTAGTTGGAGGTGGTTTCTCGTGGGGAAAATCGATTGTATCGATCATATATATGACATTTTCCGAGGACAATACGATAAAACACTAAAGACAGTAGCTTTCCGATGTTTGATGCTGTCAATCATCAGAAACTATGGCAGTGTCTGGAGATTACGGGTGTTCCCCCCAAATGTTTATCTTTTACATAAGCGTATGGGCATACGATACGTTTTGCCTGAGTTCACGACATCCAGGGGTGTAAGACAAGGCTGCTCGTTCTCACTATTCCTCTTCAACTTTGTTATCGACATACTGTTTAGGACTCCTCTAGCTACCACTGAAGCCTGGAGGGTTGAAATGCTCCGGATACGTTCACTCGCAAACAATGAGTAGGCAGACGACGTTGCCGTCTTCATTCCGGTCCATTAAATAGTCTAAATAACTCTATCGCAAGGTTTGGTTTTCGTCTCACACCTGTAAAATGTCAAGTGATGCTAAAAGACGGTGGCATCAGAATCAAACCTTTTTGCAAACGAACCAATAAATCTATTCACCTGGACAGATGCGTGGGTTCCGGTGGACGGCTTGGAAACAAAACCACTACCTGAATCGGAAATGCCAGGGCAGCTTTTGCTAACCTGCGACACATGTGGCACTGGTGTGACCTTATCTGTCCGCTAAGGACAGGGCGTGCACCGCGGCAGTGTAATCCAGGGAGGTTTGTGGGTCGGGAACCTGGCTTATAAGTGCAAAAGATATACGAAAGACTCCGGCGTTTGATCACCTGTGTTTCAAAACAATGGCAAAGTCTAGTAAGAACACCGGATTAGCAATGGCGACATAGAACAGACGATTTTAGATAGAAGAGAATATCCAGCGATAGACGATGTAGTCACGCTTATTAAGTTACGCAGGTTAGGACCCAGAAACGAAGTATACAACCTTATGCGTAGTGTGTTCCGTCAACAAGATGTATGGAAGCTTTGAATAGTAAACTCAGTCCAGCTGATCGCTGCCGCCCCCCTGGAAGGGATCTCCGGGGATTCAACTAATTAGCGGTTACTGACACTGACAAATATGGTTCGTTCAAACAATCAGCAGCACCCCTGCATTGAAGTTACCGTCTTCGATGCGCCACTGTCAAATTTTCCACTTCGCCAGACAACCAAAATCGATTAACCGACTAGGCTATCGACATGCCTTGTGACGCTTTCTTCGGTTTTCTTTTTTGTGGCAACTTGGTGCATGGTACAAATCAAGGTAAGTGCTATTAACCATCACTAACGTTTGCATTCATATCACTCTGTTTTGAACAGTTCTCCCGCTGTCCTAACAAATACAAATCCCGAAACCCCCACAACTACTCACTAATAACACTGTCAGGACAAAAGTAAAAGAAGTACTGTTTTTGAAAGGTCACTGTCCCATATTAAACAGGACTAAAGGTTACCTTAGGGACCCACCACTACTGCTCATGGTCAAATTGCAGACTTCTTCCAATTTCTTCGACGATATTTCCCTTCTTTTTTAGTTCCTATTAACTTCACCACAGCATGACCGCTTGGGTCAGTAGACGCCTACACAATAAAAATTACCATATCAGAATAGCATTACTGTAACAACTTTTGGAGGTCCGCAGGATGTAACATGCGCACACGTACCTATAAACAGGTGGAGCTACAACATTATCGCGAGCTGGTCACGTGCACAAAATTGCAATGGAACTTAGGCATACAAATCTACTTATATGGTCAGCGTTATCATGAGTACTATCAAAATACTACCATTTTGCGTCCCTCAGAGTGGTAATATAAAGTAAAGGACTATCGCGTCTGAAAGCGCAGAAATTTATAAGCCTAGCTAGAATAAAATATTTGTTTTAGATCGAGCTAACTGGTTCTGTCTCAGTAAGGATGATTGGGCAGGGGTTCTTCACATCACCGTATTGGATAATAAACTCCGCCGTTCCGGTCCCAGCTAGAAATAGCCCACCATTTTCACGGAACATATACTAACTCAACCGATTCAAATCTTTGGGTACCAAATTAGAGAACTCCTCATCACAATAACCGTGTGTTGAAGTGTCAAAAGTCTGCGGACGACCAAATTTCGCACTGTTGCCAGATTTGACTACCACAATAGTATGCGCCCGTTCTTATAGCTCGGTTGATCAGTACTGGCAGACGCAATTAGGGGAACCTAAACAGAGACCGGTAAATAGTTCCTCCGTGGTCGTTGACTGGTTCACTCAGTTAGACAGTTTTCTTATCCAACTCAGAGAACAAACCCACGAGCATCATTACAAACTGCGCTGCCAAAATTGCTTTATACCCATGCAAGAAGCATTGCCATTTCTGATAAGCCATCGCAGAAAGCGATCGATGTTGCAAGAAAAATCGGATGAAGCTAGAAACGACTGGCTAGTGATACTAAAATCCCGTTATAATACACGAAATCAACGGTGTTACTGAGAAGTAAATGAACCCCCCCCCCAGGGAATGGACGATTGAGATGAGCTTACCGAAACTCCCCATCTCAGGACGTGCATAATATAGATGAAGCAGGTCTATTTTTCGAATAAGAGCAGACGCAAGTCTTGAGCTGAGAAGTGAGACTTGTGACAGAGGAAGTCTTCGATAAATAACCTCAGCGTCTTGCTCCGCTACAGCGTCACTGGGGGCAAGCTCGCACCAGTGGTCATCACAAGAACTCAGGACGCGCATTGATTCAAGGGTGGTTAGCATTCCAAACGGCGCATCATCGGATGCCGTCCAGAATGTCCAGTCACAACAACACTATTTGAAACTTCACTTAAATAAATAAGCTACAAAAAACGGAAAATCCTATTGGTTCTTGAAAACTGTGGTGTCAATAGGGTAATACCGTCAGTTTGACTTTTATACCCTTACACATCACAAGCTGACATCGGACATTTGGAAATAAAATCATAGGACATTTAAAATCGTCTAAAGGAAGAAGCACAACGCTGGGAACCATGAAATGCGATTGACATAATGATTCGAACGGATGTCCGCATACCGGTAAGCAGATTTTGTGCTTGGCCCATGTCACCATCATCAACGGCAAAGAATATCAGTAATAAGTATTAGTGCCTAACTGCCATGCAACCATAAGAATGTCTAGTGAATAGTGGAAAGGGAAGGAACGAGGACTTACTACGTAAAGCCTTATGTCCCTATGGAAGACGACCAAGAGCAAAGTACCTACGCCATCGAACAATGGCGAGATAAGGCGTCTGAGGATCACGGCTAAGTAACTAACCAGCGGGATTGACCGAACGTCATTCAAGAATCTTAGTCGACATCGGCCCATATAACGTCAAAGAAACTCTAGCTAAACGGTCCGACAAAGTGACGGTATGCTCTCCAATGGGACCGGTTACGTTGCGTGTCCTGTGGGGTTTCTAATCAGAAGCAAACAGAATCACGCCGACAACAAACATGAAGATACGAAGACTCCACGGCAGTCATTCTAATGGTAGCCGCCTTGATGAATGTGCCCGATGCGGTGGTTTAAGTCAGTGAGCAGAAAAGCCTGAGGAAGCTTGATTTTAACATCTATCGATATTTCAGCATATAGCCCAATACCACCGAAAAAAAGTCCGAACTGGACGACGTTATCTTTCCGTCCACCTCCAGTCAGTGTTACAACGGCCAATCCTGTAGCCATCAACTTTTGACCGTCTTCAGTGTCCCTTTCCTCAGAACCCTTACTTTCAAATAAACAGGTGTGACTCTTAGGCGGCCTCGTGCATATAAGCTGTTGTTAGTACAGTTCAGCGTAAAGCCACGAGACTCTGAACATCTTCCACGCCTTTAAGTCATATCAATAGGTTTGCCAATCGTTGCAGATCTCCTCAACAGAATTATCATCTCCTTGTCACCTTCCATGGAGCCCTTGAGACAGCATACTGTCGTAAAGTTAGATCGCTAAAACAAATTTCCGTGGGTGGAATGTCAAAGAATGTCCTAGTTAACCTCGTAGTGAGCAAACGTTTTGATCCTAGCTTGAACTTCACCAAAAGAATACCTTCCAAAATCATCCACCCGCTCCATCAGTAACTTAACAGAGCGCTCGTTTTGTCTATTTCCAACGAACCTGACCTGCTGGTCATCTTTGTCACCCTCAATGTGCAAGATATCCAGAAATACGATAGAGTTTGTTAGAAGTGAACCGTAAACGTCAGTGAAAATAAATCCACATACCACCTATCAACATCATGCTGGAAACTTTTTGCACTTTACATGTCAGAAACTTAAGTCAACGGAGTTTTGGAAGGTGCAACAAAGCTTACTGTCGTGAATGTTCGTTGGGCCCTAACCACTACAGTCGACTAGTTTAGTTCTAATTCGAACTTAATGGCTTTTAGGTGGCGGGACAAAAACGTTAATCGATCCTTGTATAAACCAGAAACCTATTCCTATATGAAGGTGCATACTCGTTAATTGGGCTATCATCAAAGATAAAACGATGTTAAGGGATGCTGAGCACTTTTCATAGTAGCAATCCGTCATAAAATTCCACACAGCCTTGAGGAACGTGACAATCTAGGTTATTCCTTGGGAAATCCACAGTTTACTATCTTAGTTGAAAAACATCATCATCATCAACAGCATGGTGACAACAATAAGTGGTTCGAGAATAAATGGAAATCTGCGTGTTCATGCAACTACTGGCGGTGGTTTGTATTTAGATTTCATTAGGCGTAGCCAGCACGAGAGGGGGTACTAGTTCTGATACCAATCCACAATAGTGAACATCGACGTTGTAAATGGAAATTCGTTGGACAAAACCAATCTACCGTATGCAACACACCCTTACCGAACAACGACGCTTCATGTGAGCTCTATGCAAACGACGACCAATGAAGCCAAGCAGGCCGAATACTCCCGTTAGAATAAACAGAGTGAAGAAGGTCAGTAAAACATATACCACTATGGTAGTGACATGTTTCGGGTCGGATGGGGGATACGAAGTACTATCGACGTTGACCGAGGAATTCATTTTTCCCTACAGCAGTAAGTCCGACAACTGAGAAGGCGTAAGGTTGACCGGCTGAAAAAGAAAACAAAACATAATCAGCAAAAATACCTTCCTTCTTTGCATATAATGATAGAAATAGATAAAACAACTTCCCTTCGCCACAAACAACAGCTTTTCAGATGACCTCGTTCCTTGGGGTGAGTCGTAGAACCTCATCAACCGAAAAAAAAGACAATTATCCCATAATAGTCGTCTCCCTCGGAAGCCCGACAAGCTATTCACAGCTCTATTCACAACTTTATACCCTCTTTCACCTAGATTCTACACTATCCCAACGGAAGAGCAGCGTGTGAGTCACGGAACCTGGTGAATTTCAAGTCTCGCTCTCTCCCTGATGTCTCCACCATTGTAAAAAAAAACGGTGTGGATATGCCACAACTTCTCCTTTAATGGTAAACGCGATGCTAAAGCCACTCACATTTTGTTCGTTCTTTCCCTCCTATAGCAACGAGATGTTCTCTTACTTTCCTGACTTAAGCCTGGTTAAATTCACTCGATCAGAGAAGGCCAGGAAAAGTCTCAGCACTTTATTACTTAACATATCCCATCTGTATCTATTCCCACCTAAATACCATCGATCTTGTGAATGGCTATAGACTTTCTCAAACCCCATCACCTCTTCAATTTTCACTCCTTGTCGCTCGTCCGCATATAAATTCTTCTCATTCTTGTATCCAGCGTTTGATTGCTGTGGTATAAAGTTACAGAAACCTGTCTCAAAAATCTACTTAACAGAGCTCCTCCTGCTGTTTTATCTTGCTGCTTAGGAACTAACTCTGGTTTAGGGCCATTCTTATCCCTAATAAATTGTGTTCTGTGATCTGCGCGAGTCGATGTCCACGTTCATGCATGTACACGTAACTGCAATAAGCTTCACTACTTATTTACACTGGTTCGTCGCGGGACCCGTTGAGCAGTAACTCCTCGCTTTACGATGTTATTCTGTGCTAATGTGATTCTGAAATGCAGTTCATGTACATGAGCGTTTAACCGTGTCTGAAGAGCCGTGGGGTTGGTGCATGAAACGATTTCGAAGGCTGAAGAGTCCCAGAAGCGGAAAACTCGTAAGACGTTCTGCGACAGATCGGACAAATGAGTTGACAAGCAACCATTAGATCGTGCTCCGGGGAGATAACTGATGTCCACAAGTCTCAGTAGGTTGTAGCAAGGGTGATCAGGATTTGTGAAGACTTGACAGACTCGAACGTAATCTCCCCACAATCCCCGATATGTCACTAAGCAGAGGTTCAACAAAGCTGGTGGTTCTCTACGGAAGAAGCTGCGCAGCTAGATTAAGATTTTAGAGGTCTGTATATGTGCCTGCTCTCTCTCGAGCCAAGGACTTGTTGGGCTTCGTAAAGCGCCCGATGAAACGAAGTTGTACTTTGTGTCCCTTAAAATATAATGTCGCCAGACAAACATGCAGCAATGTAGATTTGATTTGGCGAAGCCTCTGTAAGGCGGCAGGAGGATCTCAGGCTTCATGGACATAAAAGCCCTTTTACACTGCCGAACGACTCTATTTCCTTTCAACGGTGCAGCTACATATTGTGCATTAGCCTCAAAATTCGCTGTGGGAGCTATCTCATATCGCGTGGAACAGAAAGACTCCATCTGCCGCACGGGGCGAGATGGCCTAAGTGGTTAGAGCGCGAATTTACTGACCGGTAGGTCCGTGGCTCGAACCCGACCTCTGCCTCTCAACTTCCTCTGTCTAGGCTTGGGCAACCTGGCAGTATCCCAGCCCTCATGCTTCCTTCGGGTGGCATGGCAGTTAGGCACCGAAAGGGTGCTACAGCTGAACGATTTCTTTTTTTCATCTGCCGCACTCCATTTCCGTTCTCTATTCTAATTTTCATATCAGCCCGAGCATCTGTAGGGTCCACTAGCCTGTAGTATTTCGCTACGTTCAAGTCCTCACTCTTGTGCTCGTTTATAAATGGCATTTGGTTCTGTTGATTCACATCCCCTGAATGATCCACAGGAACTCTAAAGCCATTCATGGACTTGTCATGTCTCAAATGACACTACTTACGCACAACGACTTTAAGCCTGCACCTAGTCGTGGTGCTCAGGCCTCAATCCTGTAGTGCCCTGTGTGCTACACTGGCTGAAATCGTTTCTTACGGTTCACTCATGCCAGGAAGGTTAAAGAATAATGACGAAAAATAAAAAGTTGTACTGCGAGAAACTGTACTGCGAGGTGGTTTGGTGGCTAAGTCGAACTGGTCGCTACGAACGGTGTTCCCCCAGAAAGTCAGCATTTCGGTATTCACGGAGGAGGCGGTATTAACTTCTCCGACAGAATGACGGAAAACATTGGCCCTAAAAACCGCACACTTCGGTCACCAAGTAGTTGACGGTGAATTATTCATTATGGTCGAAATACTACGAAAACCTATTAAACACATCTGATGTGCGTAACAGAATAGAGGAGCAGGCATCTATGTCTCAAACTCTGCGCCCCGGGCCAGATAAGCACCCTGTAGCCTAGTGATTCAAACTACTGAAGCACAGGATCCGAGGAGAGTTCCTCGAGAAAACCCTAACAAACACTGCCTCATGGTTCGGAATTTTTAGTCAGCGACCAAGAGAACGGTCCTCGAACCAAATCCAACATCCTCCCACTGCCTTGAGGGTCAGACTAATCAGTCAAAGGTCCAAGATGGACCAGACTGTCTGCCTCTTGTGGCTAACCTGATAGCTCTACTACAAAATATCCGGGACGAAGATAAAATAAGAACAGAATAAAGTGCTTCGACAGCGATTTCTCTATTACAGAAGGGTGCAAAAACTACAATGGCATGGGTCTACCGAACATAGATTTCGTACTATCTGGTATTACCATATGCAGATTGATCCATCATCGGGAGAGTCCACGTTGCGCATCATCCTACATGGGCTATGACTCTGAGACAATGGTGGTTGAAGACGCCTAAGTTCGGATACTAGCAGAGACCACGTATCACTGCCATACAACAAAACAGCCAATAGTGTGGCCTGATGAACACGTCCCGAGATTTAGGGATATGCCTCTTCGCCGCCATTGGTGTACCAAATTAGAAACCTCGTCCCCAGCCTTGAAAATTCGTGCATTTACCTAACTTGTTACGCTAGAATCAGAACTACTGCAACGTCCAATATACATAAGACGGTTCTTGTTGAATTGTAATTGGCGTGACTCCATGTGCATGACCGTGACTCTACACCTGGTGGGTACAAAGCGCACGTAAAAGGACGAGATGACTTTGGTCAATTTTTCCAAAAAGACCTGCGCCCTCCCTTCGTCTTCGAAGACGAAAACGATGCCGTCCGCGTACTCCAGATCTAAAAGTCATCATCATCGTCGACAGCATAACATCAGTGTTCAACATTGATGCTTCGCTACCACACAACCATGATTTATTTGAAAGCCTTGTTGCGAACGAAAGAATAAAATGGAAGGGGAAGTGACTTAAGGCTAGCCCAGCACAATCATTTCGAGGTGCTTACACATCCAGACACTTATCCAGGCAATCTGGAGAGAAACTGACAACCAGAATGCCACTGACATCGATTGGCAGCTATAGCTAGAGGGTTTTAGTCAGTGGCTGTTTGAATACCACCAAATTATACACGAAAGAAGTGGACATCCATGTCGGACACCGCTTTGTGTACGAAAGCTCTTCCACAGGCCCGCAAATATAAGAATACAAAGAACTTATTATATTTATAAAATTTCGTGGAATTCCTTGTTGAGCTAGCTTGTTAAGAACAGACTGTTCAACTGCGTCAAATGCACCTTGGAAATCCAGAAATAGTAAAATTTGGGTCATGTAGACGTATGGCGTTGTTCAAGCACCTGATGGAGTGTGAAGACTTGGTCAACGCAGCCACTACCAGACCGAAATCCTGCTTGCTCCTCTCGAGATAATGCTTCACGGGCCACTATAAGGCGACGAAGGACAAGTGATGCCGGAGATGCGCAGCAGGAAGCAAGTGGACAGTAATAGAGTAGTTAGCTCAAGGACTGTGACCAAATCGTCCTTTTAAACCCAATTGCATAGTCCACCTTGCAGGCTTCAACGTCCACGCTCTAAAAAGTCGGACAACAGACTGCTGGTGCATGTACGCTGGACTCGCTTTCTATCGACATGTGCTGTCTGGCCGAAAAGAGGACTCAAGACCAAATTTACGGTTGTGAAACGGACCTCCCCATCGGTCGTTTCTGGTTGCGCACCTCTGGTGGTCCGTAAGCCGCCGCTGCTGTTTCAGCTTGAGTTGGTATTGTTCTAAGCCACCGAGCTGAAGGGTCTCTGGTTGACTTGTTTCCCGTTGATAGTGGCCCGTGTGGTTCGTCCGGCAACGTCTGTGAGAGCGTCCCATAGAAGCACCGATTATTGCTGTCTGTTTACTGTATCTGCTAACGTCCCAACAGACTGTAGCTCTAATACAATCGAGGACAGTTTACGATGCTTCAAGTGCCTTGATGCGGTGCTTACCGCAGACTGTTTCTGTACAGTATTAACTTCCAAAACAACAGAGGCCACTTGGCCACATTGTATCCCCCGCATGGGAGCCAACCTCCAACACAGACAACATCGCCATTAGCTATGGGTGGTGTGGATGAATTACCGACAGTCACTCGTTCTGGAACACCCTATCATCATCAAAGACAACATCAGTGTTGACACTGACGATTCACACAAATTTTACCTAATTATATTTAAAAGAATTGAAAGCCAGTGGGTGAGGGAGTGGAGCTGGTACTGGCCTGTCGCAAGCATTCCAGTGTCTACACCTCCGACCGGTCAATCAGACAATCTGGAAAGAAACTGACAGCACGGACTTCACTGACATTGAGCAGCCGCTATTTTTTGCTGTGGCTCCTGCAAAGAGCAGGAAGAGCCTGCTGTATATTTGCTCTGTTTTTCAAAATTTTCATCGTTCATTGCTAAATCAATTTTTTTTCGTTTCAGCGCTCAGTGTCAAAGTTTTGGATGAATGAAGCCTAGCTTCCAGGCCCTCAGACTTTTCCACTCTTATTCTGATTGTCACTGCACTCCATCCCTCGTCAAACACAACAATTTATTTATCCAAAAATTTTCATCGAGGATCGATTCTTGCGTCCTGAATGATTCAATACCGATCCCAACACTCAAGACTCGGAAGATACCTGGGAGCATTGATTCTGTACTTTCACGAACTTCCTAGAGTCAACTGCCTCTCATTCACCAGATAAATTGAAAACTTTGTTCAATGACGTTGCTTCTAGTGTTTACCGATTCATCGAAGAGTGCAGCGATTATGAATCAGCTATTGCAACCTTGCGAGAAATTTATGTACAACCGAAAAGTGAAATTGTTGCCCCGCACCTTTTGAACACTTGTAAGCAGGATGGAGCTCAGAACCTTGATAAGTTTGTGCAAAAGCTCCCCAGTTTGTTGCCAGATGGCCGCTTTACGGCTGTCAGTGCAGAAGAACATAACGATAAAGCGTTAAGAGACGCATTTATTAGTGGACTTTATTCGAATACTATACGCCATAAACTGTTGGAACACAAGTCGCCGGATATTAAAACTGGATGACATAATACGCGCTGAGAAGCTTGTCGATGCCTATGAGTGTGTGGATAATGTCACCATTTGTGGAAAGAATCAAGAAGAACACGATAGAAACCCCCAGCGTTTTCTCGTCGTAGCACAAAAGTATGGCCTTCAGTTAGATCACGATAAAAGCACAATTCCCACCACTAAACTCAGACTCCTTGGCTGTGAAATTACTGAAGGTATCATCAAATCAGACCCAGAACGCTTCAGGATGTTGCAAGAACTGCCCGTTCTGAAGAACATGAAGTCTCAACAACGGGCGGTTGGATTGTTCGCGTACTCTTCTCGTTGGATAAGCCGTTTCTCTGATAAAATTTACCCAATCACTCACAATACAACTTTTCCTGCCCCTGAATCTGTTACGAAAGCATTTAAAAGTCTCAAAAGAGTGTTGGTGGACGCAGCCGTGGTCACCATCGATCCGAGAATACCTTTGATACTCGAAACTGATGCACCTGATGTTGCGACTTCCGCTACACTCAATCAAAATGGCAGGCCAGTCGCATTCTCTCCATGTACACTGCCTGTCAGCGAAAAACATTGTTCTGCTATTGAGAAGGAAGCGTGCGCAATTGTCGAAGCAGTGCAGAAATGGAGGCATTGCCTACTTGGGACCCATTTCAAGATTGTAACTGACCAGCGGTCCGTTGCGTTCATATATTCAACACAACAATAAAAAAATGAGAAGATCTAACGACGGCGGATGGAGTTATCGCCTTTTTCTTTTGACGTAACCTACAGACCAGGTATAAAAAACAAAGCTGCTGACACGCCCTCTCGGAGTGTCTGTGCGAACACTTGAACTCAGCTGCATCTAAAAAGCTTACACGCAACTATGTGCCATCCTGGAGCAACATGCACGATGCACTTCTCCCTAGAGGACATCGACCTGTCATTTAGCAGTGTCATGTGTGTGCGGAATTAAAACCGTTTCTTCAAGTCATCTGGTGGTACACTAATTAAAGACACACAAACGTTTGAACGTTTACGCATTGAATCCAAGGGATCACTACTTTCGACGATTCGAAACAAATATCCACTGACGGTCGTAGACGAGTATTCCCGTTTTTCGTTCGCCTATTCTTGTCCAGGTAGAAGTTCGTCTACGGTGATATCATGCCTTGTGCCACTCTTCGCTACGTTTGGCCTGCCCAGTTTCATGCATTCGGATCATGCCTCATCATTCATTTCGGTTGAGATTAGGCGATTTCTTCATGAAAAAGGCGTTGCCACCAGTCGAACCACTCCATATAACCCAAGGGAGAACGGTCAGATGGAACGATTAAATGGAAATTTGTGGAAAGCTATTGCGCTTTCATTACCATCAAAAGTCTTCAAAACAGTCATTGTGAAACCGTGTTACAAGACGTCCTCCATTCGATTCGTTCTTTGTTGTGCACCGCCACTTCACACGAGCGAATGTCTCATCACAATCGAAAATCCGCAGTCGGTACATCGTTGCCGCAGTGGTTGCTTTCGCCAGGACCAGTTCTCATGCGACGAAATACATGACCCTTGAAGTATGACCTCGTAATCGAAGAGGCCGAGCTCTTGGAGTGTAACCCAAAGTACGCATATGCCAGACACCCTAACGCCGTGGAAGAAACGGTCTCCCTACGTCATCTGGCACTTTTCGCAGATTTTGGATTTGCTCCAACATCCAAACAGCAATAACCGCAGCCCAATACTGATTTGTTTATTAAGCCGGAAGCTGAAATGTCGAATTCTTCTGAACACCCGTTGGTTGTACAACAACAGTGGACACGACCGTATGTCTTGCGCAACAGAGATGCCTGACATTATTCCATTATAAAGCGAATTACTGTGAGAATTTGCTCTAAGGGGAGTGAATGTCGTATATTTGCTCTGTTTTTCAAACGTTTCATCGCTTATTGCTAAATAACTTTTTTGTTTCCGCTCTTAGTGTCAAAGTTTCGGATGAATAAAGCCTAGCTTCCAGGACCTCAGTCTTTTCCATTCTCATTCTGATTGTCGCTGCACTCCATCCCACGACGAACACAATGGAGTGACGGGGACACCGTCCTGGAAGACGTACCGCACCACAACACCCAAACTCTTAGTAATCCCCTTCACAATCTTCTGCTAAGCCACACGTTATCAACCTCGCGGTTTTCGCCATTCTGAAGAATGCGTAGAGAACAACACTTGTTCCGGTAGACGGTGTTTCGGCATGCTTAGCACATGGCCGAACCACAGTAGCCAATGGCGTGGGTGTTTCCCGCGATTGGAATACCCCCTGAACAACCAAATATCCGTTTTCTAATTCACTTGTTGCGATGCTGGGTCTTGGCAGCATTTAGTTTACCTATCTGACCATTCATTTCACCACCAATTACAATGATTTCTCAGATTTTAGCCCGTTGTAAACGAGCACCTGGAGCGTCATTTAAACTGCCTTTGAAAGATTCAGAGCTACGGTCCGTCGGGGCGTTTGGAACAGTTTGTGATCGGCACACATCTGAATTAGACTATTTTTGTTGTCCGAGCATCTCATATCCAACCCAAGACGACCACTTGTGCACTGAGAAATATCGTTCTCATGCGGCTGAATGGCAGTTCAATAAGAATACAGTGTTTAAGTTGTTATATCGCCGTCATTTAACACTGAGGTGCGGTTAAATAACTGTTACTTAACCGTCCAATAACTACCGAACACGGTTACTTTACGCTTACAGCTCAGTTGATATGAAAACACGGTTTGGGTTTGTTTGTTTGACCTCAGGGTAACCACAAAGTACGGTTATTTGGTGGCTCTCGTGGTGCAGATAACCAGCAATGAGCGATGCTAGGCGGTTGGTAGACAGCTATATAAAAGCTATATATATATATATATATATAACTGCGCTTTTCAAGTCGCTCGTGCTGCTAGGGGCGAGATAGCTCAGCGGTTAGAGCAAGAGCGTACTGACCGGAAGGTCCGTGGTTCGAACCCTGCCTCTGCCTCTCGACTTCCCCTGTCTAGGCTTGGGCAACCTGGCAGTATCCCAGCCCTCGTGCTTCCTTCGGGTGGCATGACAGCTAGGCACCGAAAGGGTGCTACAGCTGAACGATTTATTTTATTTTTATTATTTTCGTGCTGCTAGGGAGAGAACTGCTATATGTTGTAAAAAGCCATAGACCCAAGATATCCCCTTGTGGGCCTTGCCGATTATTCGTCCTGCTAGTGAGCAGGCATCCTTGATTCTCGTCAATCATGGTACATCAAATTAAAGAAAAAACAGACATGGGGACCAACCTGCTATCTTCTAACACTCAACCACAATCTGTTCGGTTCGCAAAGTCTATACTGACTTTTGGATTGCTGTCTTCTCCATTAAGATATACCACGAACGATAACTTTAGACGGCCTTTAGTGGAAGTGAAGGAAGAACCCTACAACTGCATTGAGATAATGACCACAACTTCTCACACGGTGTGATATGTGCCCTATGCAGGCACCAGGGGACGGTGATCCTTCTAAGATACGGAACAACGGACTGATACGGGGGATCGAGGCTTTCGTCCAAGCTTCCCGGGTCGAGTTTGTTCTTATCGTGCGGCAGCTTCCATTCACTTGAAAATTACAGGCGAAAAAAGGGTGCAGCGGTGCTCTTCAAGTTCTCACTGCGGGGCAGTCAGCTTGCCAGCGAGAGGACTCACATACAGAGGTGTCTAAAAGTGGTTTGAACTGAGCACTCGATGCAGCGTGAACAAGCGTCGGAGTAAGGTTATTTCACGCACCATACAGCCGAAATGAGAAACGTGGTTGCCTAATGAAGTTGTGCACTCTGAGACTGAAAACCTTCCTCCCATGTTCCCGCCGTGTATTGATTGGATTAACGGTGAAAAACCTGTCTGCTAAACCTTGTTCAAACAGGGCATAAGTGAATATTAGGTCTCTTCAGAGGGGAAAGAGGTCGAACTTCGCAAGAAGCGTTTCATAATCAACGGATTCAAGGCCGGCAACCATTTTCGCAGCAGCTCTTTGGGAATGCTCAATGCGGTTTACGTCGTTATTGCGTCTTAGGAAGACAATTTGATTGGGATGTTCAAAAAGCGGTCTGACGTAGCCCCACAGATTACCTGGAAGTCCACGCGAGTAATACGGTGGAAGGTACGTCGAATCCTCCTTAAGGTGACGAATGCCCTTTGATCCCAAGTTTCAAGGTAAATGGAGGACATGTTTGAAGTCAGCCAGATACATAAATCCTTTTCGGGATCTACCCCCGTAATGTCTTCTGGTCCATTCTAACCATACATGGTAAAGGCGTTAGCTGAGTCTCCTCCGAATGAAATATGGACGCACTTTTCGTCATTCAGAGGAAGGTGCCAGTCCAGCAACCACTGCTTTGCAGCGCCTGCATCCATTTGGACGCTGGCTTTGGAACTCCAGAATTTCAAATCGTACGCAAAAGACGCGGACGTGGAAGCACATCTGGAAGATCGTTGACGTAGATCAGAAACAGAAGTGTTCCTGAAACGGAGTCTTGTGGAACTCTAAGGGGGACCGGTTGCGAAGGAGAGTTGGTCCAGCCTACGTCCACTCAGAATGTTCTATCTGATGAGAACGCGTTAAGCAGTGTAAAATTTCTCCTGGAACCCCAGAACACTCCCGTTAGTGGAGCAGTGTAACTTGTGGAACTCGACCAGATGCTTTTGAGAAGTCGAAAATATGGTACCCGATGAGTCTCTCATCTATGGCTTGGGTTAAGCTGTCTATAAATACGAGCGTGTTTGTCACGCAAGAACGGTTTGGGAGGAGGCCGCTTTGCGCCGGGGATATCAGGTTGGTGCTGAGGTGGCCCGCTTCAGAATACGTTAATACGGTATAATAGTGAGGCCAATAAGCCTGTAGCTGCCGAGCGACAAGCAATCACAAGTTTCGTAGACTGGCGTGACAATCGATTCCATCCAAGCAGAGGGAAGAATGGCTTCATCGAGCGACTGACTATACACCAGGCAGTACTTCGCCGACGTGAGCGACGGTTCCTTCAGGATCGTTGGGTGGATGTCACCTGGCCCCGACGAGCTGAAGGGGTTTGTCTTGTGCAAGAGTTGACGAACATCCTATCAATGAAACCAAGTCGGTTAGAGGTGGTGCGTAGTTACGTCTTAGCAAGACTGGGTGTGACGGAGTCGCTGGGGTAGAATGCAAGCCTGCACAGTGTTCTAGATAGGTTTTAGATATCAATATTGAGTCACTCGTGGGTTTTTCGTTTTGGTCCCTCAAGGAAAAGGCAGCTGGTTTGTCTTTTTGGCGGTGTCTCATGTACATTTTTTTCCGGATGAGGTCTGGTATCGTGGCTTTTTGTATGTTCCATTGGTGGGTTTCTGATTTGCAGCGGTTCCGCATTTTACGAAGTGTCAACTGCTCTTCTGTGTCTTTTGTAGTTAGCTTTTTGAAGAAGAGTTGGGACCTCGTTTCCAGAAGACTCCGAATCCTTTTGGTCCGCTCGACTACGCGCTGACTTCTTTGGGATGAATACCTCGTCGGTCTCATGAATTTTCTGGTAAATAGTCCTGTATGTCTCGCCCGCTGGAGCTGGTCCCAGTTTACGCTGGTCAAGGAAGATACGCATTTCTGAGAAGTCTGCTGGGTAGAAATTTCGAATCCACAGTTGAAGTTCCGGGTTCCTGACCCGAAAATCAAAAGTTAACACGCATTGTTCACTATTTCCAAGTGGAGTCTTAATTAACCCTTGATCAACTAAGTGTCTTTCATCGACAATAACCAAATCCAGCAGGGATGGTAGTTGGTCTGTGCAGTGTCTGTTGGGTACAAGCGCTCTGTTGAACAACTTTGGTCAGCGCTGATGCAAAATGTCCACTGGACCCGATGCGCTAGAGCACCATCCAGGAGTCCTTGGGAGTATTGAAATCATCTACCAGCAAGAGATGCGTGGATTGGTAGCTAGAGGAGAGTTGCTCACGGGGTTGTGATGAACTGGTCATGTTCCGGTGAAATTGACAGTCAACAGTAGACCACACCGAGAAGAAAAGAATCGGCCCCACGCAGCGGGACTTGAATTCACAGTGCACCACAAAAAGGTTTAGGAGTGGTATCGGAGAGGAAAATTGGGATGGACAGGCACGCGTTTGAGTACATAGCAACCCGACCAACCTCCCGCGTTTCGAGCCAGCTCGGAAAATGGAGTAGCCGTATACCGAGACCTCCGCGTCAGACGTCTGGTGTGAGGCAGGTTTCTGTAAGTGAGATTATGGGCGACCGTTCAAGACAAGCCGACTGTTGAATACCGCGGGGGTTGTCAAAAAAATTGAGGTAGTTTGTGGACAAGTAGTTCAATGCCATCTCTGTTACGTCCGAAGGCGAGGAGCGGAGAGGTGGGCCACCAGAGAGGTTGGCAGATTTAGTAATTCTGCGCGGGATTTGGTACAAGGCTTCGAAGGAGCCGCTGTGGCATACCTGTGTTTCCTGCCTTGGCGCTTCCGAGACCTGCTGTTCGATATCAGGGGGGTTCCTCCCTGGGTCTCCGGTTTGCGCGGGCACTTTGCCCTCGACTACCAATGACACTAATCCTCGGGGATGAGACAAGCATCACGAAGAGAGCGTCCAATATAAGTGGAATTATCGTTGCCTATTTCCAGAGCAGACGATAAAGGTGCAGTGGTGAACTCCACATCCCATTCTCAGGTTCCAAGCTGGATTGGGTCAGTTGTGCAGAAACATGCAGCGAAGCCCACCGACAGGTCAACCACAGGTGTTGACCTCGACGTCGGGGACTGATGCGAGAACCCCACAACCAGAGAATGTGCGGAACTTCCAGCCTCCAGCCCCACTCCGTCAAGAGTGGTCTGCCCGATTGTGGACTCAGTTGTTACTCATGACTCCGATAGCCAAAGCCGAAAACCCTACAACAGTGTACCGGGAAGTCCGAGCTGGCCACGATAATCGCAGACGACCCGGAAGCCGACACAAAAACGAAAGGAGAGCAACCGCAGTCAAATATGCCACGTAAACTTTGCCCCATCGGAAAGCTGTTTGCTAGATTCAAGGTGCATTCCTCTGCGAAAACGAACCTCTTGGGAATGCCACCAAGGGGAGTACACCTTGGTAGTCCCATCCAACGCACAAGCGACCCGACAGGGCCTCACAGAGGCAACTTGGCAGTGAAACTTCGCCCGGACGGACGCATGCCCACCCCAAATCCTTGGCAACCCGCTCCATGATCCTCCGCAGGGCAGTCGTGAATGTAAGTGCACTAGTCACATGCGACGAGAACCACAAGCGTTCACTAACTTCCCTTGTCGCGTAATCATTCCGCATGAAGTGATGCATATTCGGGCTTTGTTACGACACCAATTAGCGACCGTGCCAATTTTTTGGTGTGGTTGTTCTGGAGAACGACTCCCAGAAGACCAGCCTGGACTCCCTCACGTGCCTGTCCACCAGAGATGCCGTTACGGTCTTGATTACCGCATAAGAGAGCTGGATAACGTTCTTCGCAACCAAAGGACCGGGGATGAGGACTGCTAGGTATTCGCTCAGAAAGGAACGTTCGCTATCGACTTTCGCCCAGGCCGCTAGGTAAGACTTCAAGAGTTTTTGTACGGAAAACCGAAAGGAAGCTCAAGAGCCGAAACCCAGTCATCTCGGGTGTACGTCACCAACATGTACGTGCAAGCCAACCAAGATGGAAAGCCCTACATACTACAAATGCCAAGCTAGACTCTTCGGCATGGGGCGGGATGCACCGAGCAGAAATTGCTCCACTCCCATTGACTAGCCTTCCGGCCAATCAAACACAGGTTTTCCGCCCTTATCGCCATCAGGCATCCGTCCAATCACCTGCATGTTTGGTGATTCCGCGTCTCTCGCGTCCGGACACATTGTCTTTCGGCGAGGAATGCCTCTCTAAATAGCCTCCCTCGCTCCTTTTTATCCGAAACTCAAGCATTGGTGTAGCATCGACCGGAATATCGAACGCTCCGCTGGAGTTCATATGCATTGTCTGGATTGTCAGATTGCAACATGCTTACCGTGGGCACCAGGTTTTTGCTGGAAGAAGGAGTCCATTTTTCGGTCCTTCTAACTGTTTCAACGGCCAGCTTCGTTATACAACTGGGCCTGTGGTCGCTCAATGCCCAGGCGTTGCTATTTGGAAACGGCGCAACAGGTCTTGTGCTCTAGTTCCAGTTCACTGGAACTGAACCTCTTAATCCGCAACGATTCGTTCCGTAGCCGGATTAGTGGCGAGGCCAGCTCTGTTGGGGTTGATCTCCTTGGGCACAAGCGAATGCAGTCCATCACGCAAGGTTTACCTGTGGGTTACCAGCGCGATCGATGGCATTCTCGCATCTGATGCTGGGTACTGTATGTTCTGTAGCAGCCCAACCACTGCCTCTCTCACTCGTACTCTGCTTGGTTGCGCTCCGACGATGATGGCACTCATTGCCAGCAGCAAGTCTGCTCTCGGTACATATAACGAAGCGATGGTATGAAGCCCTGTTAGAGCTGCCATCTGAATACCACCCTCTTCCCGCCCACAAAAATATCATCCATGCCGTTTGGCGCTATCATGGTGTGTATTATTTGTGTGAGCTTCTCCAGATCCTGAGTTTCATACATTTACCTGCCCCATTTTCCCAGCTTAGATACACCGTAGATTTTTCTTATCGGAGAAATAAAAACTGTGGTACGCCAAAGGTGGCCCTCTCAATACAAACTTCCTTTTACTTTGTCTTAATCCTCCGCCTCAAACTGAGGCGAATTAGAATGCTTGTCTACTGGGTGTCCAAACAGCGTGTTTTTGGGGCCTCTTGGATTGTGCTTGCCATCTAGACTGTTTCAAACTGTCTGAAAGGCCCTGCAGTCCTCAATTAGCCAAGTTGATCCTGTGCTAAACTTTCTCGCTAATCCTAAGATCCGTAACCGGCGGAGCATTTGAAAATTTAGCGCTTACTTCAAGCATAATGACCGTAAGATATCCCGCCACCTGCCACTATGCATTCCTATCAGCTGGGTTTTCCCGTTTTCACCTGCAGAAGCAGAGTGCCAACCGCTACACTATGGACCATGAATCACTGGCGACGAAGTTGCCCAAGTGGTTAGAGCGCGAATTTACTGACCGCCGGGTCCGTGGTTCGAACCCAACCTCTGCCTTTCGACTTCCCCTGTCTAGGCTTGGGCAATCTGGCAGTATCCCAGCGCTCGTGCTTCCTTCGGGCGGCATGTCAGCTAGGCACCGAAAGGGCGTTACAGCTGAACGATTCTTTATAAAGTGCTTTCGACAAATCAAGCGCTATCGCTAGCTCTCTAATCCTGTCCAATGAACCTTGCCCCCAAATCTAGTTATCCTCACAACTTGCTCATTCGACTTGGCCCGTTTACAGGTTTACTGCCATGCACCAATATGTTTTCCTGGCATCACATACCGGACACTGTACAAAGACTCAAGTAAACATTGCCACAGAGGTGATATCGACCAAAATGCTTGATCACTCTTCTTTAGAAATGGCTGTCAGTTTTAGCTCGAATTTTTCGGATTTTTTCTCCAAAGTTCTCACTGAGCACAAGCGTCATTTCAGTGTAATTTTTTAAATGCATAATCCACCGCGATGTGTTTCATGTCTTTTTGGTAGTTCCTTCTCCTACCTCTCTTTTGCTCGACTGGTTGTGATTTGAAAAAGTTGATCAAGCAGTGAGCGTGATGTCACCCATAAGTTTAGGAATGAACCCATGCCTATCATTTTCGCTGCTGATGAAAGGCTGTTGGATGCAGGTGACGGACGGCTAATCTTGGCTTCCGAAGCTTGGGGCAGGCTAACGTATATCGGCAAATTTCAGATGAGTGACGACAGTGACGATCACGGGCGGAAACAAGAAGTCGATTGTAAGCATGCCTATGCCAAGAGTGACGTTGCCGGCGGGGCCTAAACTACGGTTTATGTGTCCCAGTGAATCTCTCTCGTTTTCGGATCGGAACATCGCCAAGTATCCGTCAGGAATTGTGTGGAGATAGGTGAATGTATTCGGTGAGTTTGTTAGAGATATTGGAGCAGCTGATTTGCACACAAATCAAAACTAGGTTGTGTGTAAGGGACATTAGATGCATCCTATTGAACTGGGCTTGATCGCGTCTTCAACAATTGAAATGGGATATTAGGAAGTGGCAGGCAATCAAACGGTGCAAGAAACTGCTCGCTAATGTACGGTTAGTTAATGTGGGCACAGGAGCCAATCGAGAAAATGTTTTGAAGTCCGATAAACAGGGATAAACCGCAGATCCAAAGATCTATTTTTGAGCCTTCATGAAGTGGGAGAACTTGCAAACCACAGTATTTCTTAGAAGTCTGCATGCCAGAGTCCTGGATGCCATATGGAATAATCGAAGACGTTAAACGGACCACTGGATAGCTTAGTTTGTGTGCGGCAGGTGTTTGATTGGGGTGTATCTCAGGAGGAACGGATAATCCTGGTAGTCGCCAGGATATAATGGAGAAGCTCTCGGCGAGTATCTTTGAAAACTCTACCACGGGTCCTGAGGGGGAAAAGGGAAGTTAAGAATTTCGGTTGGTGTGGAGGTTTGATGACCATCAGAAAATGGGGTCGTTAGTGTCCCAGCATTCTCGTCCCCGAATGAACACACATATAAAGACTTAGGATAATAATAATGTTTATTCCCGACTAGTGGGTGGCGTACCGTCAGGCATGATCATACGGTTACAGTAAGAATAGAGCACGACTGGGGGATTTGCGGGTACTGGGGGTTGCGCGAAAACAGAACGGGAGAGGGCAAAAAAGAGGCATCCTACTTAGTGCATGATAAGAACATTAAATTGCGAAAAATGATGAACCAGAACAAAGAATGTGGTGTGGTAGCCGAAATGTCACAATCCGGCTGGTCAAGTTGAACTAAAGTCTAAAGCCACCGAGGAGGCCTATTCGGCCTTGGATTGTTGAGCGTATGACCAGGGTCGTAAAATACTCAAGTGGGGATGGTGAAGTAGGGGGATCAGCAATACGGATAACTGGTAGCAAGAATCTCATGGTCATGGTTGCATTGAAACTTTAGAGATTTGCTGATGTCAATGGTCTAGTGCGAAAGTTCCTTGGGAGACGGAGTTGATGCTAACGCACAAAACGGAACGCGAACTGCAAAGAAAATGACTGACTTCGTAAGGAGCATAGAATACATGCCAACTAGATGTTTATATACGAACGGAAGGTTCAGCGGTCCAGAATGAAAGGGTACCAGAGGCGCCTGGGGCCAGGTGGAGAGTTTGTTCGGAGTTGTAGGTAAGGGCACGAGTGGGCAAGGGCGTCGTCAAAAGTAGGGAGTGAATGGTTGCGGGTATGCCATCAAACCATATTTTTAAGTTGAAACTTGCCATATGTGTCTATCTCGAATTCTTCCATCTCCATCTATGCTGTGCTTTCTGTGATCCTGGCCATTTACTCAACCTTCCGAGGTCACTCATGAACAGCAACGATTTTTCAGCTGTAGTTCATCATTGAACCAATCATACCTCACTCCACACTGTTCCAGTTTTTTGTTTCTCACAACTACGGCGGCTTTTCATATAATAAGCGTGCCTTGTCGGTTTTACTTTCATCCCCGTTGTGGTGGTCCCCTCGGCGTTTAGGCTGTACAAATCCGATCATGCCCTGATTGGCGTGCTCCCTACAAGTTGAGAAATAAACCTCTCACTATTCATAATAGTGGATAAGTTGGTGATTGATGTGCGCTCGGCTACCGTATAGAGCTAACAAACAAAGCGCAGCTTCAGAAAACCAGCAGATAAGTTAGGCGGGTAATGGAAATAATTAAACGCCTGTTGCGCCTTGGTGTGATAATTCGCTTGGATTTGGGATTCTCTTATAATTGGGGTGCTAGGGGCCGTCACGTTGCTGAGATGAGAGCGTGAGCGCGACTTTCTAACACACTTATTACGTATGCTGATTTTGTCTAGAACGTTTTAGAAACGACAGTCAGTTGGGGTAATGTATGATAATGAGAGAAAGCATAGTAGTACAAGCAAGGCCGGGCTAATGATCGGTGACAGGTGCCCCGATGAGAGTTGATACTGTCAGAAGTCTCCTTAACATCACCGGATCCCACTGATCTCATCCCATTCTCTCGTATTCCCAAGCTTCGATCTTCGGCAATCCCCGGCTTGGACGCCCTGTTTGCTGCTATCCACTACACCTACTCAGTGATTTACAGCCCCACAGATCCCCAGACGGACCAGGAAAACACCTGCGATCCTACAGTGGCTTCGTTCTACCTCTGCGAATTCCCTTGGCCAACTCAAAAACCCCGCTGCTCACAGAGTCGCACATCCCAGCCCAATCATCTCAAACATGACGTCCGTTATGGGGCTGCCCTGAAATCGAAGTATGCCAGTACAATGATGGCACGGTACTGCCATACTTAGTTTGATAGCACACGCGCAACTAATTCTTTCCCACTCCTGACTGCACCTATTGCTTACGCGGTCCATTACCTGTAACTACGAACAAACACATGCGTTGTTCTGAATGTAATCTTATGATCATGCCTGACGGCACGCCACCCACCAGTTGTGAATAAACATTTGTTTTATTACCTCACAGTCTGCCGGTGCATAGTGCATACCAGGGGACCGGACGACTGGTCAGTTCGTTCAAAAACACCTGCGTCTTTTCCTCCTCTTCAAAGGTGAGAACGATGCCTGCATACTCCATATCGAGAAGATTTTCATCAATTAGTTGAGAACTGAGGTTCTTAAGGCATTAGTTAGCTAAGAATTGTGACCAATTTTGGCTGCGTGTTATTTTGGGCCGCGGTCTAACTCACATCATAGCGCCTTCCAGCAGACTTTCTGAGACAATTCCTATTTTGACTCGTTAAAGTAGACACGGCTGTCTTATTGCCTCGTCTGAATGACAGCAATGAACCACTGTGCGCCCTCGATGGACCCAAGAATTTCCTCGATCCTTGCTGGCCTTAATTTGTCACGATTCCTTGGCAGATTCTAACAATAATGACATTACTAAACGACTCGCCCAAGATGTTCGTGTACGGGGCAGTCCACGGACCCAAGTACGACGTCGGGATGCCGGTGCTGCGACTACCATATCCAATCTGATGGCTAGACGGTAGCTCGCCATATCCCTAATATTTACCGGATGAGGGTGTTAAATGCACCCACAAGACCGCTTTAATCCGCTCAATTTGTGCCAGGACTCGAAAGTACTGGCCGCCTTATTGTGCTGTTTGCTTGTTCTGCCCAAGGTCACTATCAGTGGTTCGGTATGGACTTAGGCCCGATATAGCGTATGCTAACCACCACTGAAAAACTTACTAGCTGTGACGAATTCCTAGGCTTTGTTTGGCAGGATGCCTGCCACAACGGTAGAAGGCGTTTCCATATACATATCGTGAAAGGCTGCTCAATTTTGGGTTTGCGCCGACATAGAGGGAGTAATAATCGTTCTTGTTGTTTCGAGATTATTTCAAAATGCAATATAAAAGAAAACACGTACAGGAACTGGCTCCTCCACAGATTTCCCACCGTCATTAGGGGGACACCACACGAAGCCATTGGCAGCCAGTAAAATATGAATTCCGCGCCCACGTGTACCTCGAGTACGTTTAAAGAACTTCCAACAAATCTGCAGCCGCATGGGGAGATCTGAAGTGACCGAATACATATCATCAAATGCTAAAACTTTATCTTGAAGTTCCTATTCTCCGAACTATCGTTTCAGTGAGATTTTGAATGTGCGTCTAAAGACCATTCTGATGAAGCCTATTCGGCCCTAAAATTTTGGCCTTTTGACCAGGGTCATAAAAAGCTTAAATGGTGATGGTGAATGAGAGGAAACAGCTATATGGATAAATGGTATGAAAGATCCTATAGCGACGATATGCAACGAAACTGTAGAGATTCACTGGTGTCACTGTTGGCGTGAGGTCTGGTGGAAAAGTTTCTTGGCAGAGAGTTGATGCCAACCTACTAGGCGGCACGCGAACTGCATAGAAAATGACTGACTTTGTAAGGAGCATAAAATAAAAGTGAACGAGATGTTTATACCCGAACGGCAGGTTCAGCGGTTTAAATAGAATGGGTCCCAGTGGCGGCTCTGGCCAGGCTTGTTTCGGTGTAAAATATCGATGATGGTTTACTTTCTTCGGCTTAAGCGGCTGGAATGCCCCCACTAGAAGGATCTGGGTAAACCTTCTTGGAAAAAACATTGTGCACAACGGTGAAAAATTTGTGGCTGATCCCAGGTTGAAAGGGGTTTAAAGTTCCTGTAAGTTATCCTAGAAACCAGAAGTGTTCATCGAACAACAGATGCGGAGGACGGAGTGATTCAGATTATAGGAAGTCCCGGACCGCAGAAACATTTTCGGCGATTTACGCCGTGTATTTTGGTGGACACTGACGCCAGGTTTTAGTTAAGAGAGATAGAATATTCTACAGTATTCTCGCAACAACAACAACAACAGTGAACTTTAGCGCGATGAGGGTGGAGAAACCGAGATTTAGACGTGTTTATGGAAGATTGTGACAAGTCTGGGCTCCTCTTTGAGAGAAATAAAAGCATCATAAACTGGAGGAAGCTGGAGGCAGTCCAAACTCTTAGATCGTTGTGGTACGCAAAAATGAGAGTAGGGGATGTATTAATTTATTATGACAACCAAAGAAAAGGAGGAGATGCGAATTTAGGAGATCTATTGAAGAGTATACAGGGGGCGTGAGAGTTATTTTTGGCCCAGGAGACGTAGACATCGACAACTTGTTGTAAGGTACTGGAGGTGCTGCATCACAAATTCAATTGGTTCGCGCTTTCCACTAAGGCGAAAGAATTGCTCACTGTGAGTCGCTAAACGTTAAAAAGGGCGTAGGCCCTGAAATCGTTCCTTGAAAGAACCCTTGGAGATAAGAAAATGGGATCGAAGTGAGCCACCAGCACGTAATTTGGAGGACGGGTTGGGCAGATTGCCGGAAATACACCCATGTAGATAACCCAGCGAGGTTTCCTTTGATAAGTTAAGGTATTAGGTGGAATTTATTCCAAAGTGCTGGAGAATTTAGAGGGAGTGCAATTAGTGAAAGCTTTGTTCCAAGCAACCAGGATTGGACCAGAGAAGAGATTTGGATTTTTATGAGGCAGCAGAAGAATAGACGAAAGCCATGCTGAATGAAGTGCGGGAAGTGGTTAGTGATTAACAAACAAAGCAGAGAGTTTTTTGCTATCTTCTCATCACTTTGCAGCGTTTTAATGTGAGACCAGTTATGCGACAGCTGGACGGGTCTAAGCCATTACCGTACCTGCAAATAGAAGAAAACGTGCCATGAGTTCAAGGAAAATAGATAAACGAAGAGGGGCTTAAGATAAACAGAAGTTTATGAGGAAGGACCAGCAAGTTGGCGCACCCGTACGGGATGCTCGTTTGGATGAATTTCGGACCGTGAAAACCCAACATCCAGCGGTTTCACAGCTTTGGAGTCAAGATTTGCGTCTCGTGGTTTGATAGCAAGGGAGCCATTGAAAATCCGCCGAGGAAGCTGAGCTGATTTGTTGTGCCCCAGTGACCTGAGAAACTGTTTTGTACATTTCCTTTCACAAGATGACAGCAATCTTCCTATGCCTTCTGTAACCTTTTATTAGAAGACCGCTGTCATGTCAGAGGCCCAGTTTCCCATCCCAACGGCTCCTGGGGAAGCGTGTGCAGATTCTTTTAATTGTTTATCAATCCGTGGTTGCGTCTAGAGAGCCTGTTTTGCTACTCCTCGGAGATTCGGAAAGATAATCTATTCGCAATCAAAAGAGATGCCCTTGGGAATCCGGGGTTTGTTGATCACTATAGCTACTCGTGTGGTTGTAGTCACCACGATGACATGTAAAGTTTAGGATGTTCACCTGCTGAAGCCAATAAAGGTTCCAGGAGGTTATGTCCTGCTCACATTCGCCCAAGGTCCGTGGGATAGTTATCCCATTTGGAAAGCTAAGTTTGCCCGTGAAAATGGGGCTCAATGTAATGGGCGTCGGCCGACCCGAAATTTAACAGGATGAGGGTGTGTTTTCCACCGTGACAGTATGATTTTATCTGAGGAAATGGGGATAAGGCAGGTGTTATTAGCTTAGAAACTGTCACGAGTGCCTGCTTGGCATCTGGAATTCCGTACTACCACTAATACTAGTATCGTTCATTTTTGAAGCGTATGGTCACAGACATAAAAAGCGGATGCAAGCGATGAATGCGAAAGGGTTACAGGAGAATATGAGATAAAAGAAACAAATGTCTCATTCGAAGTCATGCCACCAACAGTTCCAGTCAGATAGGATGAATCCCAACGTACGTAGGAATTTTTGTATGAAAACATGCGTGTAAAGTCTAACAACCGAAGAAAGGACAAACAATGCTGAATGCTCTTCAAGGCGCGGTAAGCGCTAGCTTAGTCAAGATTCGCACATCAGGCACAAAGCGTCCGTCATACTGGGTCTGGCGTGAGAAACAATGGCAAGAATGTACATTCAACGCCATGTGCCACGCAAAAAATGCCGTACGTACTACTACTACTACTACTACGTAGGTAAAAATCATGTGGGGCTCCGATTATAGAAGACTTGATGTTCATGACAGATGCAGCCGAAATAGTAGGCCGTCGACAGACACGGCTTGTCCATGGGATATGTATTATTCGACTTCTGAAAACGTCCTATGAGTACCAACAACCGGACTGTAGGACAGGTTAGAGCGGCCGTATGAGGGGACATGATGGAAATTAAAACAATAAGACGTGGTTCTCGACAGGTCTACTTCATTGCCGTTCATATCGGCGGTGAAGCAATTTTCCTCGCGAAATATGAGGTGTGGGGGAGACGGGACATACTATCAATTGGAACAAGAAAGCTGGGCGGGACGTTGAGGTGAACAGCTAAAAAAATTTGCTGAGAGCTTTCGGGGAGTTGGACCTCGTTTTGGGTGATGGAAACGAGCTTCCCAGAGGCGGAAATAGGGTGCAGCTGGCGATCCGGGAACCGGGGAAAAATAAATGGCCAATGAATAGTGTTAAACGTTAAGAAGAAGTGAGACGCTCTGAGACTTTGGGCATTGGGCATGCAGTATGGCGGAGGCAAGCATTGAAGTGAGGAATGGACGACTGGAAAAGTCTATTACAGGGCATGGGTCTGGAGATTTGGTTGGGCAAGGCCTGACATGAGTGCAAAAGACCGAAGTAATCAGGATGGCTTCGAAGGGTTTCTTTCCTTCCACGGAGCCACGAAGGTTTGTGCGAAGTGACTTATTTTTTATAACCACGTAGTGCGCATTGGTCACTGGGAATTGGTTGGTAAGACCCAAGGTTTTTTTGGGGGGTTTGGAGGCACGAACGGAATTGGTGGCAGGGTCTTCGGAGTGGTGCAATAAGAACGTCTGCAAAGTTATTGGGATGGGTGGTGCTAACTTGTCGAGAGGTGAAGATGAATGAGAATGGCTAACTGTGCCCAGAATTGTCGAGTTAGGGTAAACTGTGGGCACGCTACTGGGATCAGTTTGCTTGAGCGAAGGATTGTTCCTTGTAAAGGATAGGGAAGTTTCTGTGAGGATGGCTTAGATGGAGAATGGACGGGTCTTCGCTGACAGCCATGCAGCAGCGGCTAAAAAAAGAGAACATGCTCTGCCTTCCACTCAAGGCAAGTGGATCGAGTGGGAAGCTAAAGTCAGGTCGTTTTTACGGGACCAGCGGACTGATTGGCACAGTATCGTTTCCTTGGGTCAAAGAAGGACGACGAGTGCAGAGAAGGGGACTGCGGTTGTTTTCGAAAGTTTCTGTTCCGGCATGCGACATGCAGCGGAAGATTGAGAGGATGAAGTGGTGCAAAACTTTGGCAAGGGTCAGCTTTTTCCATAAGAATACGAGACGCCATGGATGATAAGTTTGGGCGCCCTTCTGGCTGATTCTGGCGCAGCGCAGGCAATGAACCACTTTGGGTGATGCGCGAAAAGAATTGTTGCCGCAACAGCGCGACTGCTTTGGAGGGACATTGAAGAAGTTATCCATCTAATAAAATTTAAAGGATGTGGACGGATGTCCTACCCTCCTCGGTAGAAGTGATTAGTGTTTGTCAGTTATCAGGCTTGACAAGCACCATCCAGAAGACAAATTAAAACGGGTCGGCATAGTATTGCCTCTCAATCGTTTGACTGCAAACGGGAGCGCCGCCAAATAGAACAGTAACAAAAACAGGCATTGAACTGTCTGAACTGTAGCTATGACCGGGCAGCGACAGAACATCGAGGTGAGTTCTACCACGGGCTTACAACTCGCAACACAAATGCGTTGCTCCAAGAAAGTCCGTGACCTCACTTTGAACAACTTTTCAAGTATCATCACCTATCGTTGCAGGGAAGAAAGTTGAAACATGGTGCATGTAAACCACTTTCGCAAGGTGACTGGGTTGGAGTGCAAAACTGGGCGATAAGTAATTGAAATCATTTTAAGTGAAGAAGGATTGGCTGAGGTACTCAAAAGAAGGGGAAAACTTGGAAAATTAAAAAATTGAACAATCTGGTTCAATGTTCGTATTGTGCGCCTTCCCAAAAGTATTCTATATTGATATCACTATGCACTATATCCCAGGAGCACACACGAAGGGGCAGTGCTCCTTTAACAACCTTCCACAATGTCCATGTGGGGTCGTCTTTTGTCGCGTTTCAGTGCACCAGAGTAGAGGTCACATTGGAGGTCGTACGATCAGCCGATGGCCTGCTTGTCCGCTGTGCTTCTTCGTGGCGTGTTCCTCTTCTCACTTGGTGTATTTTTCTTCTGGACCTGTGATTCTCTTCAGGGAGTTAGGGGAGGATTCATTGATCCTGCCTCTTCGATTTTTGATTTCATCAATCCAAACTTATGGATGCCACTATTATGCGGTCTTGCGTCGGGTAGGTTTCTGTTCGCACTCTATAAGTTTCGCAGTCGCCGTCGGCCTATTGTCACCTTGCATGGATTTTAAAATTGGTGCACATGATGTCTACAATAAAGAATGGTCATCAGTCTTTCGTTGCGTCGCTCTTTTCTTCGGATTGAGTCACGCAACCGCTCGCATAGATTTTGCTTCATATGCCCAGCTTGTTATCATCATTGGTGGTTTATCCTTCGGACTCTGGTGGATTTTCGATCGCACTAGAGTTGGGCTCTGTTGCGGAATGGTCGCAGCTATAATAGCTACTCTCCTGGGTCATGCATTTATACGGAGACGTCTACTGAGGTAAGTCGCAGTGTGTACCTCAAACATGATCAGACTTTCTCACCCTACCATAGCTGCCTGGATACCTTGTCTTTTCTTCTCTGGTGGAGTGACAGTTGTTCTTATCGGACGGCAACTAGCAAAGCCGGATGTCTTGGCACGGTTCAAGAAAAAGATAGAATAACTGTGGTTGCTCATACGATTATCCGCCGATCTGTCTACTCTGTACATTTTCACTCCTTCCTTCGTGTATATTGGCCCTCTCCTGATTCTATTATACTTTGATCTCCAGCTTTTGGGTTGTCACTTAAGCAATGCGCACTTGTTTCCTGCTCTGCTGAATGCGTTTGTCGGTTAGTAGAATTTTCGGAAGTGGATAAGTGAATGGTTTGGGTTCTTGGTATATATCAAATTAAGAGGTGCATGCGGTAATAAACTTGTCCCATATCACACACCGTCACACATCTGTAACGGAGACTGGAGACTGCCATATAACCCCGGATGAAGCCCTTGAAAAAAAGGAAGGATGGGGATGTATTGCAAAACTTCCTGTCCATAAAAACCGTCTGAACTCATGGTGCCTACACTTAAAACCACTGAAATAACCACATCTGGTCATCTCGCTCGAGTAAGACGCTAACAGCGGTTTTGAATCTGTTTTGTCTACCCAATCCAACACAAGACTAGCCAGACAGTCCAGCTAAAAAGTAATAGCAAAGGGGTCACTGGGGCCGGTTACGTGCAGCGTCCTGTGGTGACCTCATCCGGGAAGGCGAGAAGATTCCATATCCCTCTCATTGGTAGCAGTCCCTCTCATCTTCCACATCCTGGCCTATTCCTTGAGCTTTTCGTCGGCAAGTGTTTGGAGTGTAAAGTAGATATTTTTGGTAGATTGGTTACACATAAATGCCTCAGCTGCCTTAGCCTGACAATTTTCATCTGCTGCTAGAGCTAATCGGACTACCTAGCACTGGCTGACGTACCTTATCAGGTACGTCCTGCATTCATTTAACGTATGCTATACTACGAAGATAGCTGTAGTCGAGTAGCTAACGACACGACATCTTCAGCTCGGAGTAGTTTAGTTTCACAGCCTCGGAGTAAGTCTGCTGTGACTCGTTTTGTAAGCACGGCCCTTAAACCAGAGTGATGATTATTCCTGACATCAAAATTAATGCGTCTACTGACTTCATTTATCGCAATGTAAGTCGTTTTATGCAGCTGTCAAAGTAAATAAAAGTGCTAGTGAACTCAAGCTCCTCAATCTGAACTCTCCAGGGATTACGCGGGGGTGGGGAGTTATGAAATGCACTGCACTCCGAGGCTGCAAGCTGCACGCCGAATCGGGGGGCCACTTCCCATATCCTGTTTGTTTAGGCAGACGAATGATCATCGAATGACACGACAATGCCTTCCGCATTGTCCTACCATTCTGCAGATGTGATTCCGACGTATTCTTAGTCCCTTGGATAGTACACTATGATAGTGTTGGTGACAAGGTTGAGGGAAGGAACATCCCTGACCAACTCCACTAGTTGGGGGCGAGATGCCTGAGTGGTTAGAGCGCGAATTTACTGACCGGAAACTCCATGGTTTGAACCCGACCTCAGCATTTCGACTACTATCTAGGCTTGGGCAACCTGGCAGTATCCCAACCCTCGTGCTTCCTTTGGGTGGTTTGGCAGCTAGGCACCGAAAGTGTTACACATAGACGATTATCTTATTATTTGGTTGTGAGGAAACTTTTGGATAAAAACCCGAATGCTACCATGGGCATGGGAATCAACCGCTTAAAGAATGTTCAAACTTCGACGGTGTTCATCGATGGCCAGCTATGTGTGGAGGGGCCAAGCTATCCAGCAGTCGAAGACTCGAAGTCAAGACCAACCGCCACAGCCCGTCGTCGGTACGCGGGTAGCTTCTGAAACACTTGACTTAATGTGCTGATGACGCACTCCGTTCGTGGACGGAATTCCTGGTGCTCAGACTTCTCAGTATTATTGAAGCCAGTCGCCACGTTACAACTGGAGCAGGCTAATGCACCCGTAGATGGAGTAGCCGATTTTTCCCAGTGGCAGCTTTTATAGCTTAATCGGTGGTGTTGCTGAACCATCAGCATTCCTACTGCCGCACTTAGTTGATGTTTCCTAGGGGCTACATCATTTAGAATGCCTGGATCGGTTCAGTGAAGATACCGTCCGGTTGCTTCCAGACTTTTGACCGCCAGTTATCACCTGCATTTAACGACTAACAACGCTCATCAGGGTTTTGCCAGGCCCGCACGATGTCCACCTGTTCTTGAGAAGGTGAAATCTAGTCTTCACTGCGTTAGGTACTTTATGGTGGCAAGTATGCACCGACATGTTCGCAATTATTTACTTGACAGGTTTGATCTTCCTACTCTTGGTTTGTGTCCTGGTTTGAAGCAAGTCCACTGGCACCTGCTCAACCGGAATCTCGACCTGAAATGCAGCCCTGGACAGCGAATTCGGAACCCCCACGGTTTCGAAAATAAATTCATCCCCTTGTCCCTCAAACGCCACCGGGCTACCGGTCCTGGTGAACCTCCCCCGTCTCTGTTCAAAAATGGAGGTGAAATTCTTGGTCGGTGCTTGTCTAGCTTATTTCTCTGTATCTGGGCGAAGGACCCCAACGAAATGAGCTGAGTCGATAGTGGTGTCCATAGGGTGGTCGCAGTGGGTGTGGCAATCACAAGAATCAGCTTGACCCCCGTTGTCGCCCTACTGCATCGCTTATTTTACCTTGTCTTGCGAAGGAATGTGAAGACGGCCGGAGGAGAACAAGCATGATTCCGGTCGGTAAAGGGATGTGTGGACTACATATTTACACTGAAATGTTAGAGCTACGGCAAGTCTATAAAAGTCATGCAATCGTGCTGTGCCTGCGTTCGATTCTGTCAACTGGTTCGTTCCTTTCAACACATTTGGGTAACAACTTATGCTCCAAGCAATATCATGTGCTGTTTGTATTCGTACACTTGTGGACGCGTGAGTGTATGGGGAGCACTCAAAAAAATTCTACAAGTAATGGTGTCCAACAAGGGTGCTCACTGTCTCCATTTCAGTTCAGTTTCATCATTGATGAGATTATGAGGCGAACACTGAAAGGTCTCCATGATCCCGGTTTTAAGAACCCCCTGAGCGAGAAGTTTGTCCACCTGGAGTATGGAAACGTATTCCTATCATTTTTGAAGAGCCGGAGGCGTAAGCATTATTTAAAAAGCTGACCATGGTCATCAACCCTTTAGCATATGCTTCGCACCCACAAACTGCGAATTTATGCTGCAGGACATACAGTTTGTGAATATGCCTTTAAGGATTCGAGGAAGAATACTGGAAGTTATGGAATTCTTTGCGTATCTCGAAAGTTCACGTTAACTCTTATGGTACTGTGAAAGACCACATAACAAATCCAGCACGTATCTCAAAGGTCAGATTTGCTTTTGCCTATTCACACTAATTGTGGTGTCAACAAGACATCAGTTTCGACTCAATTTGTCAGCTATGCTGCGTAGCATGCATACATTAGCTCCAGTTGCTGCGGTTTCGAACACCAGAAATTTGGAAAGCGTGAGAGTTACAGCCCAGCACTGGAGACGACTGCATGTTCAGTTTTTCGGGAACTGGGTAGCTATGTCTTGAAGGCGATAACTTTGATGCACGGGCGCCATTGACTGCGCGATCGGGCCATTTCCGCCAGTGTTATTAACCATTGCTGAGTTGAATTCCGGGGTCCCCATCCATGGAGGCGGCAGTAATCGAGCCGACCCAGTTTATTTCCGTAAATATGGAGATGCTGGTCGACTTAGGGAGCCTTCAAATTCCTATATCATAAGACAGTACGAATTTACCCCCAGACCATCACGCAGTGCGGTTTCTGACAGTACCGGGACTCTGTTCTTCGTCGAGCTGTTCACTCTCGGCTTTCTTGGCCTGGTTCCGGTAAACTGACTGGAGACGAGATTACTTCTGAAATCGGGTAGGCTAGGGCTTTTGCCAACGTGCGACATCCATGGCACAGGCGAGACGTCAGTTTGCCTATTAAGGGCAGAGTTCACACTGCGACAGTGCTTTAAATACTGCTTTATGGATCAGAAACGTGGTCTCTATACACAAAGGACGTAAAAAAGCTGTCAATTTAAAAATCGGTGTCTCCGAAGCACTGGTTAGGTCTGGTTGGGACGTGGAATTAGTAATGTTGAGGTACGACAGATGGTTTTAGGAATAAGGAGCTCTCCTGCGATAGATAAATTACACCCCAGAGCTTATGCTGCTTATGATATGTACTTCTCTCGCCAGAGGGTTCGTCTGCCTCGCAGAACCCTTTTCGTCTGGCCCTATGTTGAGTGGAAACGACCGAGCGGTGGACAGTGTATGATCTGGCAACGCATTATAAAAACGTTAACCAGTAAACTCAGTCGGGTAGACAGCTACCGCCTCCCTGGAGTGGACCTGAGGCTCAGCTCACATCAGACCTTTGAAATGGTTGCGGAAATTCGACGATATCCATCTCAGTGACCACTCACGCAGACAGTGACTCACTGTGGTCCTGCTGAAAAATCTCAAGGTGTTGACTCGCTTCCCTAATCCTTTCTCGTGGTGGACGTGCGTGTTGATAGGTCAGCCTCGTATGTTTTGTATCTTAGCTGCTCATTTTACTCCGGATGATAACAAGGGTTACCCTGAGCTTTAAGGGTGTCCACCGCACGAGTGTGTTGTGGATAGTATCATGCGCATCAGCTTATACATCTGCGCATTTTTGTGGTGGCTGAATGGAAAATGAGTTGAAGAAATTCCTCACTGACGAACCGACGACTATTCAGACAACAAATTTCAGTGCATCAAGGGCCAGTCGTCTGACTTGAACGGGTAGAGGAACATACAGTGTACAAGTGCATGTTTCAGTGTTGCCTTTGAAGATTAGGACCTGCAATACATCTTGAGGTACGGTACTAGGGTGTCATAATGACCAATAGTTGTGGGTGGTTGCGGAATTTGTAGGATGCACGCTCACATCACTCGTTTGAACAGTCATTCTGTCCTGGCGTAGTTATTCTGGTGAGTCCACACCAAAGTGGGGAAGCACTGTACTCGAGTTTCGCTTTTACTAGAGCTCATCAGCAGTGGATATCCTTGGTCGTACCGGGATCAAAAATCTGCACAACTGAAATGCGAGGCGGGCATGTTACCACTGTTCTATCAGCGCACGCTGAACACATTCGAATTCTCAGGTTCAGTTGTAGCACCTTTTCGATGCCTAACTGCCATACACAAAGGACGTAAAAAAGCTGTCAATTTAAAAATCGGTGTCTCCGAAGCACTGGTTAGGTCTGGTTGGGACGTGGAATTAGTAATGTTGAGGTACGACAGATGGTTTTAGGAATAAGGAGCTCTCCTGCGATAGATAAATTACACCCCAGAGCTTATGCTGCTTATGATATGTACTTCTCTCGCCAGAGGGTTCGTCTGCCTCGCAGAACCCTTTTCGTCTGGCCCTATGTTGAGTGGAAACGACCGAGCGGTGGACAGTGTATGATCTGGCAACGCATTATAAAAACGTTAACCAGTAAACTCAGTCGGGTAGACAGCTACCGCCTCCCTGGAGTGGACCTGAGGCTCAGCTCACATCAGACCTTTGAAATGGTTGCGGAAATTCGACGATATCCATCTCAGTGACCACTCACGCAGACAGTGACTCACTGTGGTCCTGCTGAAAAATCTCAAGGTGTTGACTCGCTTCCCTAATCCTTTCTCGTGGTGGACGTGCGTGTTGATAGGTCAGCCTCGTATGTTTTGTATCTTAGCTGCTCATTTTACTCCGGATGATAACAAGGGTTACCCTGAGCTTTAAGGGTGTCCACCGCACGAGTGTGTTGTGGATAGTATCATGCGCATCAGCTTATACATCTGCGCATTTTTGTGGTGGCTGAATGGAAAATGAGTTGAAGAAATTCCTCACTGACGAACCGACGACTATTCAGACAACAAATTTCAGTGCATCAAGGGCCAGTCGTCTGACTTGAACGGGTAGAGGAACATACAGTGTACAAGTGCATGTTTCAGTGTTGCCTTTGAAGATTAGGACCTGCAATACATCTTGAGGTACGGTACTAGGGTGTCATAATGACCAATAGTTGTGGGTGGTTGCGGAATTTGTAGGATGCACGCTCACATCACTCGTTTGAACAGTCATTCTGTCCTGGCGTAGTTATTCTGGTGAGTCCACACCAAAGTGGGGAAGCACTGTACTCGAGTTTCGCTTTTACTAGAGCTCATCAGCAGTGGATATCCTTGGTCGTACCGGGATCAAAAATCTGCACAACTGAAATGCGAGGCGGGCATGTTACCACTGTTCTATCAGCGCACGCTGAACACATTCGAATTCTCAGGTTCAGTTGTAGCACCTTTTCGATGCCTAACTGCCACGCCGCCCGAAGCAAGCACGAGGGCTAGGATGCTGCCAGGTTGCCCAAGCCTTGACAGGGGAAGTCGAGAGGCAGAAGCAGGGTTCGAACCACGGACCTTCCGGTTAGTAGATTCGCGCTCTAACCAATTGAGCCATCTCGCCCCAGGTCTGAGCAGGCGACTGTGTTCACGCTTGAGTGATGTAATTGGTTAGCTCAACGTTTCGAACGACGACTCATTAACGTACCTTGGTTGTGTAAATCGATTGGTCCGCCTGTCAAGACTCCAATCAGGTATCGTCACATGCTTGAAACCTGCTCATCGACCCTCCCGTTCTGTCGTAACGGTCGTACGCAACCGATTAGGAGGTTGGAACGCTACTTGCTGCTCAGGCTGAAGTGGGTCATTTTATTAAGAAGTTTCATTCTCATCCTTCCACCCGTAAGATTAGAGTGAAGCACGGGGTTCACTGTCTTACGCAGTTGGTGACGGTGGTTGTAGGTTGCCCACGTTTAGGATAGCGCCGTCATTAGACACGGTGCCCGAAGTTCCACCACTACTTACAGCTGCTTATTCAGAATAACTGATGTGCAATCAGCCCTCCATCCAAAAAGGTTAGGGGATTGTTCGCCTATCCACAATGTCAGAATTCGCCTGGGAACGGTCGTTTGTCTCATCTCAAATATCTCCTGTTCTCTGCCACTGTCCTTGTATGTCGTCATAAAGGGCGATATCACTGTTGTCACCTGTTTCACAAAACATAGAAAGCGGATAATGGGAAGGAGCTGGAAATAGCTAGGTGGTTAAGGCGTGAACTTACCAACAGAGTGGCCCGCGTCTCGAACCCAACCCCGATCTCGACTACTGTCTAGGTTTGGGCAGATTGACAGTATACCGGACCTCGTGTTTCCTTCGGATGACATGACAGCCAAGCATCGAAAGTGCATAACAGCTGATCGACTGATGATAGAAAGGAAAAAAAATGTGACGGAAAAGAGCATCCGCGACAACCCACCACAAACATCGGAGGTGCCCACACTTTCAACACCCTGTCAGACAGTTCGAATACAAAGCAACAGCATGAAGGGCACTGACATCGGTTAGCCGCCATATCGTCCGATGTCCTCAACCAAGCACGGGGAGAGTCGCGTGCACCCTATCCCAGAAGGCGAACAGCGCCCAAACTTTTCGTAACACCCTTCATTCCCTTCTACCATATCATATTCTGTCCTCATTTGGGTTTCTGTCACCCCGAGTTAGGCACGGAAGCAGCGCACATCTCGGCAGGCGGTAACACATGTCCCGACCGCTTTTGCAATGCTGAATGCATTTTTGAGTGAAGTTTCGGTAGGGACTGTGGCGTGGAAAGTGCCATTCCTCACGAACTAACAGGGTGTGGGGGGCGTTTGGAATTCGATTGGCTTTTGGAAGTTAGTTTGCACACCATGGCAGGCTGAGAGGAGTGGGAATGCCCAATCATTGCAGCATCAACCTGTAGGAATGTATATTTGTGTTATAAACCATACGACTGAGAAAATCTGCGGTTAGGACAGTTTGGTAGGAAGTGAGAGGTAGGCAGTGAAGGTAGTAGCTTGGGTGCTGCGTCACCATTGACTGCAGGGCAGACCTGTATGTCAGGGTCAGGTTCGTGTATATCATCCAGGAGTCTCCTTTCAGAGAGGCAGAACTTAGCACGATTAAGTTAACTGATATGCGGTGATTGTCCCTGGGTTTTTTCCTCCGATACATGATTGGGTGAAGAGAGGCGAACGGTCCTCTTGCTTACGATGTAGGCGATTTACTTAGCGCTCTAGCAATGGCCTGTCCAGCGGAGCTGTTGAGAGAGAGAGAGAGAGCTATCTTTCCTGCTGATCTCGGCATCACTAGTCTGATGTTCTTACCAGACCCGGACAATGCTTCGGGGGACTGGCGGTCAGACGCAGAGAGTCTTTCACGACATGCATGCAGCCGCCACTTAGGACAGATTGAACTGCAGCAGTGTGCACTCTACCTTTGACTACAAGTGTAATGTCAACTCGGTGCTATAAGCGTCAATGGCCTTAACGACTCGCGAAGTGCTTTAGTCTCTTGTCTGATAGGTGAAGTTGTCTACCACATCGACCGGTTTATCTACTGCCATGTGGTTTGAGTTTGATCCCATTTAGTTTTGCATTTTTTCCTTGCACAAATGGAATGCGTGTACCGAACTGTGCAGCAGAATTATTTAGGTTCTTGAGAATGGTTTGCACTTCTGAAGTGTCTACTCCAAAAGGAGGAATACTTTCAGTTGTACTTAGTGTCTGTGAACTAACACCCCAAGAGGATTTTCGTTTCCGAGGTTTAATAAGCAGCGCATCGATCGCGTGGTTGAAGAGGATGGGCGATGTGGGATACCCTTACCTGATAGTTGAATGTGCGGAACCCACGAAGTTTGCAGTGGATACGGACGTGTACGTAGAAGAAAGTATATAGAATCTTAATGAAGGTAATTCAGAAAGGTCACCATTACTAAGCACTGCCGAAAATTCTGACGATCAGTGGAACCAAAACCAGTTCTCAGATCAAGAAAAGCTGTTGTCATTGATCGCCGGAAGTAGATGCACAGCTCCAATATTTGTCGCTACTCCGACCATGGTGAGACCAGGTTTGATTTCTGAAACCTGGTTTCGACGAAGGGTCAACGTGTGTATGAGAATACCCATAAACTCTTTGGAAGCCACGATCGTTAGTTTAATGTCCTGGGGACTTAGGCACCGTGTTCTTGAGTCCTGTATGCACCTGTGTAGAGCCAGTGTCCTTGTGTTAGGTCCACTAGTGTGTGTTAATCATTCTGGTATGGTCGCCAAATATGTAGTATACACGCTATGGAGGCACCATGGGACAGTGATTTTCCGAACGTAAGCGATCACAACAATTTCTGTGGATGGAAAACAGAGAAAGATCATAAGTCGAAGCCCATTAAACAAGGTTGTACATCACCAATACATATAAATCAATCAAACTGGCAGATGCCGTATATTACAGTAGGAATTACCGTCGAAGCACACCATTCTCTTGGTACTTTGTCCTCATTCTAGGTGTTTTGGAGGTAAATCCAACAGGCTAGCCACAGAATTTCACCGATTTCTTTGATGAATGCAGGATACAAACCATTTTGTTCGAATGCATTGTTATGCTGAAGCAGTGAAACGTCACATTGGACTTCCGTTTTCGATGGAGACTGATATATCGACGTTTTTTCAGGTCCGTATGGTCCTCCGAGGGATTCAGTTGATGAGTGTTAACTGAACTGCTCTTTAGAGTGTTTAGCCGATCGCTCAAGACGACGTTTCTTGAACATGTAGAGTTGGCATCTTTTTCGGAGATCGTTCCCTTAGCACGCTGGCGGATTGGTTAGTCAAATTAGCCGGAATAGTGTGTGACTTTCCCGTTTCTCTAACCTAACTGTCCACTAACGCCCTCTGTCAATTCTCAGGCCCTTCACTCCTCAGTATCTGTGTGCGCCATCACAATCGTTTGTTGCTGGTATTATGACATAAATGAGAGCTAGTGATTTTGATAAGATCCCGGGTTCATTGGACTGGTCAAGCAACATCGGACATAAGTTTTCAAGTCTGCGAGGATGGCCTCCATCTTTTTCCAAACACCACTCAACTATTCTTGTTACACTAGCGCTTGTTTAGCTCGGAGAGCTCCTCAGCTTACTCATCCCGGTAGTGTTGGACTATAAGGAGACTGCTGATGGTGAACTGAATGGCGTATTCCAGAGAGCAAGTGTATTGATACACGTGTCCACACTAGTGTGATCAGAGTCAGGCTGCGCGCTCCAAACTAACAACATTCATGTGTCGTTGGGTGACCGCCACATTTTTCAACTGGGTCCTGGTCTGGCTTGCTGCTGGTGACTTGAGCTCTTCGCCATTCCCTTGATGCCTAGCTAACAAATCGTACGTAGTCCACGTCGGCGCTTACATCATTCTGAATGGGACATGCAGGGTAGAAATCACTTGTAGACGCTAGTCTGACGTACGTTTCACGCGACCGAGCCGTAGTTTACGAAAGCGGGTGGTTCGTGCAGCATACTGTGCGACCAAACACCAGTTTTGTAATTACCTGCTTACCAATCCTCCACGATTTTCGGCCTTTTAGCGACTGACTCAAGCTGCTAAATGACCTCACACAGACACTACACGCTACAGCCGAGCAACAGTTTGATGCTTCTTCGACACCGCTTTTGACGGTGCAGCAATCCGGTCCATACGCATAACGAAAATAATCCGAAGTAGGGTGAGGGGACTACCTGCTATTTGGAGAGTCATTGCCGGACTTAGCTTTATAGCATGACTTTGCACCCTGCGGATTCAGAGCATATCCCTTGAAGGTATCGCTTAAAAAATTCACCGTTGCGTCCAGGATGTGAACAACTCTTAAGGGAAGAGTTTGTGCATTTATTGTCGGTTAGCATATCGCCCAGGACGATCTCTATTCCCATGAATTTGTAGCATTTAAGATGAAATGGAAGGAGACTAGATACACCTGTTGGACCCCATGTGATGTATAGGGCACCCGTACTCACAATGTACTCCTTTAACAAGCTTGGTGCTAGCAGGATATTGCATTCGGTTAAGTAAACGGTTCCAGAGAGCATTCAGAAAAGTTTTCTGACCTAGGAATGCCAAAACATTTGGCGGCTGGTAAATAGGCTGAACCCCTAGTGGTACAATCGCAACCAGGGTGAAGACCATTCAACAGTGCTCTTTGTAGTCTCTTCTGTGGAATACTTTCGTAACAAATAACAGTAACGTACTAGGCTCCGTGTGTGTAGGAAATTCGCCTCCAGTACCGTCAGAGGACTCCTGAAATAGAATCTAACCAATCCACTTTAGCTCCCTATAGTTCTAGCCGAACCTGGTCGAACCACGCGTTCCAGGAGGTGTGGACCAAATATTGGATGTGCGGTTGCGAATGAATCCGCCAACTACATTGATCAGTGGAGTGGAAAATGGACCGGTGTATCGCCGGATTTCATAAAATTGGGACCTCTAATTTCCACCATCCTCCTTGAGACCGTTCTCAAAATCCGATCACATCGACGCATGTGCGCATGTGCTCAGAACCCATACTGGAAAATAGCGCATCGACTATACAGTTAGCTTCCGGACATAGCATGAATAAAGGCGTGCTGTATGCATGCCTCGAAAGTAGTTCTGACGGACAGTCTGATGTGCGATCTTCCGGAAGAAACACTTCAGTGATTCTGTTCCCACGAAACAGATTTCATCCTGTAGCGTGCCTGAAAAACTGTCCAAGAGATTTGCGTCAGAGATATCTTGGCCGAGCAGACTATCCTGCGATAATTTTAGAAGAGAAAATGCAACATTCAATTAAAACTGCACATGTACATTCAGTTCTAGAGAGACCCGCATACATGGTATTACGAATTAAATAGCGTACGCCAGCTCGGTCCATGAAAATAAGACTACTGAACACACCGCCTCCACGTTTTCTCTTCACTTCCAGCACAAAGAAAATGTCCTATTTCGCAAAAGTCTACCGTATTTGCGTCTTTGCTTGTCCCCCTAGGGCAAGTTGTATTGACTTTACGACCAGACGCTATCCGAGCTCACTAGGGATCTGTAAACAGTCATCTGGCAGCACATTTCGTCAAGTCAAATCATCCATCACATTTTCTACTGCACTCCAACCGATCAAGGCGAATGAAGGGTCGAATTTCGATCACAGCTACAGCAAAAGCAATTCGATTGTTTAATCCACCTCTACACAGCAGCGGCCTGTCTATGTATATGGCTTATAGTCAGCTTCGGCTTCCATCTTGAGCGTCGCGCCAGTAACCTACACTTGCTCCTTCTCATCGACGAAACCGAACTTCAATTACTGTTTTCGATCTTGTCAATTGACATGTCCCGTCAGCAAACCTAATACTTGTGTATGCATGTTTTTCCTGTTTTACTTTTCCCCCTTGAAGGCGACTAAGCAGCCTGACGAGTCTCGCGAAAGCCAAGCCTTTTGGTTTCGAGTTCTTTCCAGCGCGACAGACAGATCAGAAAAGATGTGCGACCCAGTTACAATAGAGTCAGTGGGCAACAACAATTCATAATACTCATATACTCATCCAGCTGTACTCATATTTGTAGCTAGAGTTATTTCGTGCAGGTCATGTCTTTACAGAACCTTTCCATCCGAGTTCCTCCTCTGCTAGAGCTTACAGGATTTCTCGGACAGCGTGTGGTTTCCAACCTGTATGTTCCTATGCCATGGAGATAAAGTGCAGAATATCGCTGTTTCACTATCGGACTGTCTGAACTTTCCTACGGGGTCGGATAACGGGTCAAAGGATACCACATTTTTTGTAAAAGCAATAATCTGTGGATGTTCGGAAAAATATGTTTGGCTGTTTGAATCCCAAAATAAGAAGGAATGGTAACCTTACTCTGGCGCTAATATCCAGCAGTCTGTCAATCTTAGTCGAGGACAGTTTGCTTCGAAGTTGACTAGAATGTGTATGGGATTGTGTAAACTTAAAGGAGAACTTGCATTCACTTAACTAAATTCATTTAAACGCACGCAATCACTCGGGTCATATTGCAATTGTTGCAACAGATTAGCAGATGGTACTTCACACACCCAGTAAATTGAGTTGAACTTGTGATCTGGGGATGAGTACTTGGTTCAACGACAATGATGAAGATTTCAAATGAATTCGTTCATTTCTTTGTGCTGCTGGATTCGCACCATGGATATGCAAGTTTAATGCCAATAAACTAGAAGAAATGAGCACACAATTGCCTATTGCCTTCGGAATATGAGTGCATATAAACTCCTCATTAGTAGCCACCTACAGAATTATTCAAAATAGGGGTTAACGAGAAAGAGCCTACCAATGAAGGACATGGTTTTGAGTAGAGACGGGACGGGCGTAGAATTACTGTGAGAATGTTTACCAGATGTATTGGTGTTATCCGGTGACCTACGGATAAATTACCCTAACTTAGGCCCTCAGATCCCCCATTACATTATGCTGTCGTCTAAGCTCTTCTGAAATGAGACCCCTGCGAAACACAGTATGTTTTCGAGAGGAACGAGGTAGACGAAGGATCTCCTACGTGTCCTGCATCAGCTTAAGGAGAGGTCCGGTATATATGGATGTTTTCCGAAGCACGGTGCTGGAATTAATCACTTCAATAGCAGTGTTCAACGCACAGTCGTGGGATAGTTTTCAATGCGTGGAACTGACACGTTTTGATGCATCAATAAGGTGGGTCTGCATTTTTGTCCACCTAACCTGTCCTCTGAATCGAACGTGTGGTTTTTGAACCAGCGAGCCTGTCGCAGATAGAGACCAAAAGCAAAAGCAATTATCCGACAGAGGTGTACTCTAACATTATGGCAAAATGCTAAATATTAGGAACTGGAGAAATAGTGAGTCACTGTCTTTTACATCGCAACTGTTTTACTCGGTCAAAATTGCCTTCTTTGTGAACCCATCATAGTCACAGCCACAAAAACCAACGATGCAACTAGAGAACTCGACCGTTTTGTATGATAGTAGCACCTTATTTCCAGACATGACAAGATGCACTGTCGTTGTGGTTTAGCCGTGATCGGAACAGCACAGTGACTTTTGCTTTAAGGTGTGAAAGGGTAGTAGGAAGATATAGCACCTAGTGCGGTGGTTCATACCGGTTATCGAAAACCTATGTGCTTTTTGGTGTATGCCATTAGTTGCAGCCATTCGGGGAGTTGCCAGGGCAGTAATTTTGCACGCAATCCTGTGCGAATGTCAGATGCTGGTCAGACTTTATTCAAACAAGTCTACGGCAATTAGGTGTTGCAGCTTCCTAATCTAAAACCAAAATAATCATTGTTCATCTGTTCGTCAGCTTTTTAGCAGCATCACTAGCACAAGAACCATTTTGTCGGCAGGCTTGACCCAATCTGAGGTACGTCAGATTGTCTTAGGAAGAAGGAACTCTCCCGCGATAGATGAATTACCGACGCTTCACAGGCTGTGCTGTTTGGGACATGTGGTCCGCATACCAGAAGACCGTCTGCACCGCAGAGCTTCTTTCTCGGCCGTGTGCTGAGTGAAAGCGCCCGAGAGGTGGACGGTGTACGACCTGGCAACGAAGTACAAAAACACTAACCAGTAAACTTAGTCGGGTGGGCAACTGCCGCCTCCCTGGATGGGGACCCCGGGACTCAAATCACCAGTGATTAATGACACTGGTTGAAATGGCCCAGTCGCGCAGTCAGTAGGGCTAGTGTATCAAAGGTATCGCCTTCAATGCGTAGCTACCTAATTTCCGAACAAACTGAACATGCCTTCGCCTCCAAGGCTTGGTCGTGCGTCCCACAATCTCGTTTTCCGGTGATCGAAACTGCAGCAGCTGGAACCAATGTGCCTATGGTACACGGTTTATAGCTGATAAATTGAATTGATTATTGATTGAAACTATTTCTTAGACCCGATTTTAGCATCAAACTTATTTAGACGGATCGGTCGGAAGTTCATCGCGTTTTGAATCACACTCGTGAGGATAGCCGAATTTTCGCCAGTATGGTTGACATGTATGAAATTTCCTGCAACCATAAGCAAGTCCACGTTAACCGGACGTTCGCTACCAAGTGGTCGGCACACGCGTGTGTCGAATATGCGGCTGTCACCTTAAGCACTAAAGTCAGTTTCTTCCAAAATGTGTCTAAACTGTCATAGGGGCCTGGGCAAGCCACTGGGTCGACTGGGTTGGGTGATCGCGAACGCGGTGGGTACTGAGATGAAAACAGCCGAGTGAGTGATGGATCTGTGTGTGATTTGGACAACTTAATCCCCCGAAAAGGATAATGTAGGTGGATAGGTAGACAAAACTGGTCGGTAGATCCAACACCGTCCGGTCTGCGATATGACATTCATTTTCGATTGTTGTTGAACTTTAGGACTGAAGAGAAGCGGACACTTCTATGGGCATCATGCACATGGTGTGAATCAGCTTTCTGGATTATTGTAAACTACTTAAATCTTGTTGGCTGTATGCTGAGTGTGGAGAATGCAGAGATGACGGCCAAGTGATTCCACATCATGAAAAATCTTGTATGTGACAAGTAGCCGTGCGAACACTTAGCACGACAATGTTCATATCATGAGAAAGTGGCTCATTGTCCCTTGTTTCGTCTGGTATAATAAAAGGTTGAGAACGCATTTGTCTGTTGTGTTTAAGTACCTTATCGAATGTCGACAAGTCAGTCAGAGCATCTAACACCTTGGAAGGAGTTAACTAATTACTGCATCGCGAGTCCCGGATGCTTGAAGCTGAGTGTTAGTGCGTTCATTTTCGGCACCCATGCTTCTGAGCTACATTGCTGAGTTCATGTCATGTTAGACGCGCTCACCATTATTTTTATCAACGTGACAAATCGAACTCTACAATCTCTGTGAGTATATTTTAATTGCGAAGAAAGCGAACGGTACACGATTGCGGCTGACGGCTATTTGACCTATTACTTGAGTGAAATTAGCAAAGTAATCAACTTTCGTGTTCTACTAGCGGGAAAAAGTGACGGGTGAACAAAATCAAGTCACAGGGAAATAAGTAAGAATTTGTGCAGTAAGTTGCCTGTGTAGTTTGCTCGATTGTTTCATTAGGTGCTTGTTGCTGTCTTGTCACTTTATACGATGTTAACTGTGATTTACGGGCAATGTGTATATAAAGCACCCAGTGGGATGTCATCCCACCGACACTTATTATCATTATGCCGTCTCAGATCACTTATATTCATGCAGTCTGTCCTGACCAAATGGGTGATTGCGCCATAACAGGAGGTGGAATGTTCAACTAAGAGTGGCGTAAACCGGAATTCTACAAATTCCGCATTGACCTACAACTAACCAAATTTCGGCTGCCGTTGTGCGCTGGACTTATGTCGCGTGAGGTTCGCAAAGGATAGTGTAGTGATTTCGCTAATGGCGCCTTAATTCGACATGATGCAAAGCTGCACTCCTTGCTCTAGGTTACTATCCTTCCCTTCCGTCTCCGTTCTTTACAGAGAATTTCTTTACCCATGGATTCATAGTACTTAAGGGTCAACACGCAGTGCTGGTATATTGTGGACAATGGTGATGACAATGACCACAAGCTAAAACTGACCGCAAATACTCTCATCTTATCACAAGACCATGTATTTTATATTCATGGTAAGTTTGACCTGTGCCGTCTGAAACTAACGCTGATTTATTGCATATTTCGACCTTACTAAAACCGTAAAGAATGAACAGAATATACTAGCCATCAACAAATATGGAAAACGAGTAGTGGTTGTTTTGAACCGCCAGTTTGAAACAGTTGTCCACCTGCTTATCATCCGTCGAGTTTTAATGACTTCATTAGCCCAGCTGAACGAAGCCACAGTAATCAGAATTTGCAACGTTAGTCTTTGCGAGACCTATTAGAGCCCCTCCCCACCCAATTTCAGTATAAAAAGAATATGCAAGTGCTTCTTACTTCACGACCTTCTCATGTGCTTCCCTTACCTACATTATGGTGGTGGTATAGTTCTATTGTACACACTTGCACAGTGCGCAGTACTGTTTCGGACGTACAAGTATTTGGGCGCATGACTTCTAGTTGGTCAAGTGTAAACTCACTGTTGACTAGGAGGCTTCAGAAAAATGACGACAATCGCCTAACCGAACTATGTGGATTCCCCATTAGATGCTGGGGTGCATTTATATAATATTTGTGGATGGGTTTAATGGCCAGCATCTTACCACACTGCGTAGCATGTATTTGCCTCCAAAAGTGCACCAGACTGACTCCCACTCATTCTTCTTGGCCATTGAAATGCGCTCTGTGGGCGGAGTCAATATCTACTTCATCATGAAAGTCACAGGAAGTACACATCAGCGTCAAGCCTGCAGGAAAATCGATACCCCGAAAAGCGTCCGGGGTAGCTCATTAGACAGAGTCCTCTGAGGACTTATAGAGCGCAAGTTTATGCTTTACCTAAGGAAGATTACTTCTCAATTCATGTCATGTGTACGCAGGTTTCTATTGGAGTCTGCGCAGGTCTCCATCGCTTCCGCTGCACTATTTGTTCAGTAAGAGAAAATGTCTGAAAACCGGATACCTGGAAACTTTTGAATGACAACAGGAAAACTTGAAATACCGTAGATATATTCAGTTATCCTGAGGACACGCCAGTCATAAGCTTACTGAAAGCTCTTCTACACCCACATTTCTCGTTAGCTCTACTTGTGGCTCATCAGATAGGCGTAGTATTCGAATTTCCATTAGTCTTTTGTTCTGTCTGAACAATAAATTGTACGGTATCCGCAAAATACACTCACTCGCGAGTTAACAGCAATTCAATTTGAGAATGGGTATATTCCACCGATTGTACACAAGCTGGTGTTCAAGTAAAACATACGTTTGTTGAAACTTGGGAGTAATGCCCGTATGATGAGCGCAAAAGCGTAAAACCGGTAGTGGGTTGCCGGAGGGTTACTTGGGAGTAATGCCTGTATGATGAGCGCAAAAGGGTAAAACCGGTAGTGGGTTGCCGGAGGGTTTTTAGCGAACTTGCAGTAGTGTGTTCTGTAGGGAAACCATACTTCCAAATAGACCAACCGAAACACCAGACAGCCTTTGTGAAATACATTCACTTAAAGGACAACATAAACGTGTGAAGTTGTCAAACTGACAAAACCCATAAGCTATTGTTTCTGGGGCGAAACTTCACGTGGGAAGAAATGACCCGGTTGGCCTCATCACAAGCTAATTTAGTATTCTACTGCTAATCCTCCCGTTTTTCGACCATGAGAGATTCTTCTTCTTGCTTTCGGCGTGTATCAGTGTGCTCACTGTACGCAAAATTACTCAAAAATAACTCAACATCCAGAATCAGCGAACAACAGATCATGTCGCTTGATCTGAAGGACTGAAGAATATCTAGTTCTCCCTGATTATCACTATTTAATGACTTCTCTTAAAAGACAATTGGTGTTTCTTCGAAGAGAAACATTTTGTGGGAAGTACCCTTGTTTTCGTCCACTTTGAGTCGACAATCTTGCCCCGATTACAGAGTGAATGTAATGTAGGGTACGGAGCTAAGAAGTATGTGAAAAGTGCTTTCAGAACGACCAAATCGACACACGGCCGTTTGCATTTATTTGACAAAAGCAATCAGTAACACAAGTAGTATAGAACGCCCAATTCAACAGTCTCATCTACCTACTCCTGTGAACCAGTTTTCTTCACAACACTAATGCACTCTCAGAGACTATCAAAAAGTTGCACACAATGTTCAGGGGCAAAACTGAATTCATCTGTTGTGAATCACAACAGCCATACCTCGGAAAAATGCCCAGCAATAAATCCACCGGTTTCATGAAATGCCCCGCTATAGTGCTGGCATATACAGCCATGTCTCCGCTTGGAATATTTTTTATTGCGTGCCACATATCTATTCCAACAGTAAAATCCAGGTAACCCGGGAAGACGGCTATGAAGAGTTACCTTTTATTTAACGCAAGAGAGCGTAAATGGATACGACTGTATTAGCAGCTGAATTCGTATCACCCATCTGAGGAAAAGCAGTGAGTGCAAACCACACGTTAGTTATGGCACACTATGTACAGTAAACATTTTCCTTCGTGTGATTTATTGTTCGTGTTATATCTCCTATTGGGAATCAGATACAACAGAATTTCGAAATAATGCAGACGGACGAGGCATATGTTTCGACCCGACAAACTCGTGAAACTTTGTGTGAGTGGTTACGTAGAGATAACTGGATGTGAGAATTCCATCATGGTTCAACATGTTGAAGTGAACGCTATGAGTCTGTCAAGTGACCACATATTGTGACAGATCTATGCACACAGTGGACGCTAAGGCGAAAATGGTATCTCGCTGTCTTCAAACGAGGAAACTAGGGAGAATCACAGTGCGAAGTGAACACCAAAAATCGGACAATAGTTACGTGGCAGACGAAAGTGGGTAGGCATCACAAAAAACCTATGATTGATCGGTTCATCTTTTATGAGGTTAGAACGTCAGTGCTTGATAGTTTGTGTTACTTATTGGAGATTAGGGACTTGAGAAACTGTTCGATTTTCCAGAACCTTTGTAACTGAGGTTACCACTAAGCAAGATGTGCGGTATTCAGTAAACTACCATACTACTCATATGTTCAATTGAAATTCATCTTACTGTCTCGCTCTCCATCTTACTTTAGTTAGTTAAGAACAAGTCCTCAGACGTTTGCTGCTTAATTTGCTTTCCATTTCTCAGTTAGCCAAAGTCTTCGTGCAGGTAAGTTAGTTCGCAGAATAGTTCTATGCACATATTCGGCCCACAGTAAACTTTTTCTGATACTTTTCCGTTTCTAACGATAAATTATTGGAACTGTCACCAGAGACTACTTCCCTCCGAATATTACCGGCCGAATTCCGCAGTCAATGTTCTCAGTTTAATTCAGAATGCCTACGTGGCAGTTTGATAAACACTGACAATATCTCGTCGTATGTTGACGGAACATATGCTAACTCGATTGCCAACTTGATAAACAAACCTGGTCGGTCGTCAGGATTTTCCCGACTAATGTTTGCTGGGCCATCTTTTATAGATTGTTGTCAACGCCATTTCGTCTCATTTGTTGCCCGCTTTCACATCAATTCAGAATACTTGAAAGTTGGCTCAGCGAAGATCGAATTAGGTGACACAAATGTTTCGTGGTGTCGAAAGCCTTCCCAATGTTAGAAAAAGCCTATATAATAATTTTTTGTCAGCTCAATAAACTCTGTGTTCCGTGGAAATATACACATGAGCCTCGTGACCGAACGATCAAGTGTTCAAACTACAAGACGGAAAGTCGCAGGTTCGAGTCTCTCTGGAGTTTCGTGAGATACGCACTGCTGATGATTCCCAATAAGGATGAAACAGCTGTACATCGCTTTCTTGCTTTTCAGCATAGATTGGCTTCACTTACAGGACGAAATCTCCACAAAGAGACGAAAATGTTTACGGCGTGATCACGCAAAAGCTTTGACTTTAACGCATGTGTCTAATGATTATAAGGTCTTCGAGAAATACACTCATTTACAAATCAATTTGGTTTTTGCGAGAGACTCACCTGGAACGCAGCTGAACCGAAGATGGGACGGACTTCTCCTGATGGCTGTGTTGTTGGACGATAGAAATAGTTCTTTAAATCTTATAAGGAACAGTAACGACGTTACCTTACAAGCTTCGGATTTTCATTGAGCTAGTATGAGATAGCCAGCTGTATGCTTTACTCTTCGCCCGTATGATCCGTAGAAAGTGTCCCTTCAGGGAAAAGCTGCTTGGTTCCGTGATATAAGACCGGATGGACCGTTCCCGATGTTCTTTGTTCGGGAAAAGTGTTGTAGTCTGAGATATTTTGGTAAGTGTGTTAGAAAACAAACATACGTACCTACCTAAGTGCACGTGAAATGACCGCAGGAGTGAAAGCAATGTTGTCGGACCTGTTTGTAAGTTTTTCATCCCGTGACTTTCATCACTCACATTACAATTGCCAACTGTTACTTTCCACTAGAAACCCTGTCCGTCGGCCGAAGTGGGTTAACGCGTAGTGATTCGTGCGACGTATTTGGAGAAAAAATTTTCTCGTTCATGCACACTGGATATCTTTAATAACAAAACTGCTTTGCCACTACAGTACACCATTTTGGTGATCATATATGTTGTTCAACTTTGGTTCAGTCCACTTCAATTCTACAACGTATGCACGGCGGTTCGCGTCACCGTAGCTTATGGCTGCGGATAGTGTATGAGAGGGGGTACAGAAAAAAACAATAAAAACCAATAAAATTTAAAAGTGTTGGGTTAATGATTAAGCACAATAGGTTAGGTACAACAACGTTATTGGTTGTGGGATACTCCCATATCTGTGTGCACTGATGTGGTGTGCCTTTGTTATCCTATCCCCGCGGACGACACACACCAGAGCAACTAAGACCCTTTGTTGTTTTTCATGCTCCGTCTCCTGGTCATACATTGTCCACCTACTAGTCAAAAATTGTCTCAGCAAACAAGGCATAACAAGACAATCGATCGCCTTCCACACGAAGCACAATACCCAGCCAGCACAGTCTGTGCAATCAAATCAACTCGTGGGTTGGACATGTATTTGATTTGTTGCCAAAAGTCGTTCGTCGAAATTCAGCATTGTTAATTTGATGTTCCCATGATACATTTGCAATTGTTCAAATGCAATGTTGGTCAAGGATCAACAATCATCTCTTGTCCAGAACACACAGACTCCACAGCCATAGTCATCATCGTCATCATTGACAGCACAACTTGGGTTTTCAACACTGATGCTTCGCTGCCGTAAAACCATGATCTATTTGAAAGCCTTTTTTGTAGAAAAAAGGGGAAGGGATTTCCTGATAACCCACAACAAGCATTCTGAGGTGTCTACACCTCCAGACACTCATTCAGGCAATCTGGATAGAAACTGACAACAAAAACGTCATTGCCTCGATAAACAGCCCTAGCTTGCAGTCTCCAACCAGGCGCAGTGGGAATAATAGTGTCCCCATCCTGGAAGGTAAGTAGCACCGACAACACCCAAACGTTTTGCAATCTCCTTCATACTCTTTTCCCTGGTCAAAGTTTGACCTCACAGCAGTAGAGTAAAACACCGCTACCTTGTAGACCTTGCCTTTCACCGACAGGTCAATGTCATGCCCAAGTTGAACGAAAGAAGAGCGGGCATTAGCGATTCCGGAATCCACCACTGTAATGCTGCAGTCCGACGTGATACAACTATACATATAGGTGAACCTGTCGCCAACTCTAGTGGTCTTGATGCCATGACCATTTATGGTAGTCCACTAACCCAAACTAGTAATATCACCTTGCACCTTGAAGGTGCAAATCACGCACTAATTTGCATAGCAACATCGTCTAGCTTATTTATGGATTACGGCCTTAAAGGGTCCCATTAGAATTCATCCGATTGTTTTGGAGCAACGAACACCTAAGTCTGGTAGGTAAATCTTATCAATACGCTAGCATTCATGTCACGAGAATGCAGCACATGGCGAAACACCAGATCAGAGCCCGAGGCATTTCTGTTGATGCCTTGGGTAGACCCTTGTATGGGCCCAGATTCAGGGTTGATGTTGGCCAATGAACCCGTTGTTCCAGTGGCTGCACACTCCTTCGAACTAGAGACACACTGGCCTTATGGTCACATCCATGTGTGAGCGTAGCCGTCGGTGATTGGCTGTAGAAGAAGTTTCAACAACCTTATAAAAAGTGTATCACATTATTGTTTGGCTTACTTTTTTGTTTTTAGGACTTTGGCTTGGTATAGGCAGTAAATAGCCAGAGGAATATGAAGTTGGATGGTCTCAAATTTGATCAGAAAATCTGGCACAGAAACTCCGGTTTAAAAGGTTGTTTTATCCATTCCAGGCAAAGGTGACAGGATCTTAAGTTACCTTTTGACAGATTTGAAAGCGTTAACTTATCCGCTGTCTCCGCAAGACAAAAACAACCGATAGGTTCACTGGTTTCTCTACTTTTTTATCGGTCGGTTCTTTTGTTTTGTCACAGTAACTCAATGTCACCAAATTTTCGCTGAAAACTTTTGCACTCAGTTGCACTTGTTTACCGAATAAATTTATAATCTGACGAAACTTCAAATTTTCAAACTAGCGCGATGAAGACTATCTTCGATGAAGTAACAAGCTGAGGTTAGAGAGCGTTGACTGGAAAGAAGTTCATTCCACTTCAAGAAATGGTTAAAATGATTCCCATTCAATGCTACAAGGTGCAAATTCATCGTGGAGAAATTCGTTCAAGTGTATCGACACAGAGAGAGTTCCAGCAATACAACCATGTCTCTTGAACGGTGGTTGTGTTGTGTCGATGACACCATCGGCCTCGACGCAGAACAACAACCAGGGCGTTATTCCGACTGCTGTCGTGTAACACCCATATACATTCAGGAAGGTGTCACTCTAGAACTGGTGCAGCTAAGTTTGGAGGTTGTCCTCTGCAGTGATTTGAAATCCCCTTTCCGCTAACTGGAAGGATTTAGTTCAAGCGGCTGTCCTTTCACTTTTCCTGACAGAGCAAACCAGAAATTGTACAGCCAGGTCCGAGAAACAAGTGAAAGGTGCGGTTATTCGAACAGCTAATAACTAATTCTGATACATAAGATTACAGTATCTGTGCAACGCCTATATTCCGCCCATAGTCATGTGAAATTAATGTGTCACAAAACTGATTCCACACAAAGTTTACTGATGAGCAACTTTCAGATATGTAACACTCCGGGAAGCGGAAATCTTGCAACGCAGTTATGCCTTTCACTACTTTGAATATTTAGATTTTGGCAATTCATTTAATTTTGAACTCATAAAGGCAAAAAATATTTAGCCCAGTTCGTTTTAGAAAGTGGTCTAAAAGACAAATTTGAAAAAGTTCTCAACTATTTATTCGCGCTCGAAAAGACCAATTAACAAAACGTGCGGTTAATGTTACTTGCTTACTCATCCGTTTGATGCAATCTAGTCCCACCGCACGATATGTCCCACCGACTCAGTCATGGAATTAGTAGAACAGAATGGAACAAGAAGAATAAGCGGTCCATAAGTTGATTTCGAACAAAGGAAGGCATTATTATCAACATAAAATGGAACAAAGAATGCGCCTCTCTTGAACCAAAGCTTTTCACGGGAGATACTGGGTATCGTCAAACAACAGGAAGCTAACGAAAGCCTATAATCTTACGCGATCCATTTCCTGCGTGTCGAAATTTGGTGGTGCTGATTGAACATTGTCTCTAAGTATTAGTGCGCTATGCAGTACCATGTAACTCTATCCACATCAATATCGGTGCTGACTAGAAGTAGAATCGTTTCGTTTTATGGTTTCTATTCCCATCCCCTATAATCTGGTACCAAACTTGCTGGCTGTGAGGCAACCTCTGACTTCAGTGAGTACTCACTCCCTGAAGCTTCTAATTAATCGACTTCGGCGTCAGACTACTAGAAGACCAAGTTGTCATCGAACAATCTTCCTGTGGTAGCTGGAGGAAAACCATCTGTCTCTCTCAAATCTCTTCCGCTTGGAGAATCCTGCGCCGCATGCTCCGCGATAAAAGTTCGTCAGCTTCTATGCTGATGATTATCTCTATGACCAGGTGTTTACTCTGCGCAATGCATATTCCATTTTCTTTAACAGTGGACATACTTTTGCCACAAAGGGTGATGGGACAAGCCAGCAGTGTAGCGAGACAAACACCTGATGTGTGAAACTTTGGCTGACTAGAATGGTACTTAGAATGCGCAATATTTTGAATAGTTGGACACAAATAACTCAGTAGCCATACCGCCAGGAGTCCATTTCGAAGATGTCTCGCATATCTTCTCATATGGGACGGTCATGTACATACGATCAGAGATTGCGACCAGGATGTGGAGTTCGCATACATATGATTGAAATATATGGGGTAGATTTTATTCTCACATAATCACTCGATTATATATAAGCGCGTAAAATGCGTACTGGGAATATTTTGAAAGACTTTCTAGCTCAAGCAATGGCCATACACACAAAGCACCAAGATATAATGGCGTAGCTGAGTTCATAGGGCGAGTTAAATGCAATGGATAAGATGGCCGTTTGGTATTCTCACGTAATGAAGTGTGCGGATTTGAGAATATTTAAATTAGGCTTTAGAACTACAAAAAAGGCCAGCCTGTGGTGGAAAACCGAGGAACACTAACAGCGCTTTTACCCCAATTGGGAGTCACCATCAGTGCTTATATCACGAAAACCAAGTCTCAAACCCGCTACTTTTCAGCAAAAATTGGTTTCACTTGCAGGACGACATCTTATTAAGTTTACCAGATCTCCTTACACCACCAATACACTCATCTGGGAAATAAAAACGCTTTTGATAGACATATAATTTGCAACATTTCCCACGGCTGAAAGTAGGTTGCATTGCTCACCTGTCAGGTCTGAGCATTTTTCAATGAGGATTGTCGGGGGGCTGTTGTTCAACTCTTTTCTTTCTTTTGGTACCCCTTTTGAAGTCAGAGAAATTTAGGCTAATATACAGGGTCTAATTCTTACTATACAATCCTAGTAATATATACATGCTCCTTTGGGTAGATTTTGTTTCTACCTCTCACAATGTACTACTGATTGACTTTCGTCTCGAAAGATCTTTCTTGCATTTCCCGGTATCGTCCGGTCTGCAAATGAGTCTGGGGACATCTGATTACGTCAGAAGTTTTTGATGTGTCATTCCCCAACAGCAATCGAAATGATGAGCTGCCGCCAAGCTTCTAACAGCGCTCATAGTATAGATTGCTTTCGTTTTGCAGTGCTGTGAGTAGAAAATCCAGTCTAAAGCTACATGGACGACACTACGGATCTACCTACAGGTTTGTTACTATCCTTTGGACATTTGATACGCAAGGTCAAAACGCTATCCTCAAAATCTCAGTCGGTGCAGCGATAATCAGAAAATTACTTGTAAGATTCAGAGGTTTTACAGCGCAAGATTAGTTACCCTGATGCGACATTTTGACGGTCACTGAAGAGAAAAAAAGATTAGCTGTTCGATCCCAGAATGATTGTTCTCATCTTTTATGGCTTAATTAGCTGTAGCGAGTTCGCATTTCGTCTTTAATCGCTTCTGGCTAAAATTTTCGTTTTCTATTCTACTGTATTTTCACTATGAATATCAACCTGTGTTTGACAGTTTGACAGTGTTGTTAGGATTGAGATGGTCTTCCATTACTTGCTTGAGAATACTGAATCGATTGCATGGGAACACCTTCTGTCTGGCCGACAAAATTGATTTTCTTGCACAGCGAGTTGCGATGATTCTCCATTTCCTCTACTATTACTGAAGCGGTCATTTCGGAGAAAAAATAACAAATAAGGTCTTAGCGAAATACACTCATTTGCATACCAATCCGGTTTTGACGGGAGACTCATCTGGAACCCAGCTGAATCTTTCATTTATTATGAGTAAAGTACTACGTCTAAATTATGTTTTTTTGGAAGGGCCAAGAGCGAAGACCATGAGTTTGACATACAAACCTATACAGTCACAAATTACCTTTCAGAAGACACAAGTATGATCCCCGAACAGGCAGCTTCAGGTTGACTGCTGTCCCGAGTCCCGACTACCTGCACGGTAGTGTTACAGAAACGAAGGCGTAAAAAGAAACGTCAACAGTTTAAACCGTCCCCTTTTTTCAGATAAGATGTTGGAAGGTGGTTGTGGTGAGTGGAGGCGGAGAACAGAGCATAAGCGGAATTCTCCTGATTGACTTGAACGTGACGGCCTCGGTGCGTAATGGTTGTTCAACGCTTTTAGCGCAAAGAACTTACTCGGAATGTGTTACGTTGTATCACACTTACTATTCTTCTAACCCACTTCAAATCAAACCATCGAATTTTGTCATGAGGGAATGCCGTCAACAACGGATGAACAACTAATTTTAGATAAAACGTGTGCGTACAATTCGTCTGCGATGTGATTTGGGTACAGGTGAGTGCACGGTTGGAAATTCAGATGAACTATTTGGATCATTACTTAGTCCCAGATGAACTATCAGTATTTGCAGCAGAGCATTGAAGAGACAGTAAAAAGGTAGCCCGTCTCAATCAGTTCGCGAGAAGCGCTGACCAAACTCTGTCAATGTTTTTCTGGATTTGTTCTAAATTGGATAGGCCCACCATTGACCTGCGATTTTACGCCAGCATTGTCTGCCAAAAGCTTTTTAGTATCCAAGCTATAGGACCCAAGGTTGATCGGATAACCCGCGAACTATTCTATAGAATGCAATGTAGCTTTTTTAACAGGTCATGCTAAGTCATGTGATTAACAGCATGTTTTGTTAATTTCAAGTTACTATACTGCTTCATCCAAGTCCCAGGTTGCACAGCCCATTACTCTGTCGAATCCAAAGGTGCTGTAATCAACAACTCTGCTTTATGCAGTGAACATGTTTGGATACAATGCAGTGTGAAGTATTGAAGTATAGTCTCTCGCTTTTCACCGTTTTGTGTACCTTGAAAGCAAACAGAGAGACCCATTGTAAACAAAATACCATCCTGTATGACCAGAGGTGTTCCCATGTGAGAAAGCATTTGAGATTCAAACGAAACTCTCTTCTATTATGTTCGTCACTGAGTCAGTTGTTTATTTAGCTTGAAGTGGCTCGGCGGTTAACGCGCAAACTTAGGGGTTCGGCATCTCGATTGCTCTTGTCTGAACTTGGGTAACCTAACAGTCCTCGTGCATCCTTCCGGTGGCTTGGCTTTTGAAGGGGTTACAGCTGAACAGTTACCATTTTTATTACATTTGTTTATTGATACATAGCAAAGAGGACCTTCTGTAGGTTCCGGTACTTCTCGGCCCCATAACCTGTCGCTACACTGTAAGTAACCGTTTTTCCAAAGGCACCCATCGAGTTTCGAAAAAAACAAAGTGGTAAAAAATGGATTTCGGTTTAATTAGCCCGACAAGGCACCTAAAACTTCCTAATTCACCGGCATTACAGTGAATGATCCGTGTTACCTAACTTTGTGTAAGTGTGTGAAACCCAATTTTCTGAGACAGACTCGCCTGGATATCATTCGGTATCGAATTGCGTGCATTTCCCACGTACCTCTGAAGGTAATAATCAGTCTTGCGATAAATAGCCATTTGCAAATTAAGTTGGTGTTGATGGGGATAGCCAAAGTTCCCCCAGAATCTCTATTTATGATATCCTCATGAGTTGCATCAAAATTATCTCACTGAATGGTGGGGACTCAATTCGAAGAAGCCCCCCCTGGGTGAATTTTTGAAGTTCTCAGGACGCAAAACTTCTAAATAAGGAAAGAGTTAATCGATCCCATCTACAACATCATCACTGCATACACCATTCGCCAAACAAATATATGCAGGCAGTTGTGATGTGTATGAAAGAACATTGTGCTGTTGGTAATGTGACGAGATTTGAGAATTTCCACTTAAGATCTTATCATGTAAATGAAGCCAATCACATCATGTGGATCCCGTGATTGAGGATGATTGGCGCCATATCCTGTCTAAAGGTGAGCCAATCACACTGCCGATCAGTCCCTCGTGATCTAGCGGCCTTGTTTAAGCTAATAACAGGGAGGTAACAGATTCGAGACTGTCCGAAGTTCCTTGAGGTGCACACTGCTGACGATTGTTAATAAGAATGAGACGGCTGTACAGTGCTTCTCACCTAGTCAACATAGATTGGCTTCACTTGCACGACCAAATCTAGATGAGTGGATTGCACGCCCCTACATGGATTCCAAACTTCATTCCGTGCATCATCGCACTACTTCAGTGCAGTCATATTATGCCTGACAGCCTGCACTTTTAAATTACGGATCTTGAAATACACTGCAATATGTCTATCATGGGCGACTAGATGTACCCATGAATGAGTGTAAAATCGAGGTCCACCAGAAGGAAGAATAACTAGGGTTTTTTCCATAAGGCTGACGAAATCCCTTCAAAAACCCGCTACCGTTTTCACCCTTCACTGTGCTTCTCAGAGAATACTGTCTCAACTGAAATAGGAAGCGTTAAAGATTAGTTGAAGATTATTACAAACAAGAAATTCTACCGTTATCCAGTTGCATTTCCCGTTAATATCAAGTTAATTTGCGAACAGATGTATAACTGGAACAACTAGAGCTGAGCAAGGCGATTACTGATCATCGAAATGTTAGGCTGGAGTAAACGTAAAGGGCAGTAACTGGATTGGGTTGATATGTGTGTTCACCAACAGGATGTAATGACAAGATTCATAATTTTCTAGTGTGACTGTGAAGAACAAGTGTGGGCACAGGCCAACTAAAATCTGATTGCCGTCCACAATGCTACAAGAAATAAAAAGCAAAATCGATTTACTGTTGGAACTGGTTGTGGAAACAGTCGGATGGATTTTGTGACGGAAAAATGATTTTCACTGTCAGTTGCATGAACACGTGATCAAGTCTTTAGCATGTTCAGTGCAAACAAGTGCGTTATAGGACGATCACACCACCTATGGTGACCTTGAGACAATACCATACGCTCTGTACATGTCGGACCAGAATAAATACACTACACAGTTCAGAAGTATGTGCAGGTGAAGCGCGCGGAAGGGTTAGAAAAAAAATACTTCGGGCGAACAATGCACCGAAAAAACCACATTGAGGTCTGCAAAAGTGCGGTCGAACCGGTGTTTAACTGAACACGGATGCTCCGTCGTTGGGTTTATTTTCGTTCATACCTTACGCATTCACACTTCGCATTTCAAGATTTACTGAATTTTACCCTCTATCAGAAAGATAGGATCGAAGTGACCACAGAACATGAAAATACTTTCTTCTTATTTCTTTCAAGCATGTATAGCTAAAGCAGCACCAGGTATACGTTAGTAATCCTTATTTTCGTCTACCAAACTTGTAGTAATGCCAAGTAGAATGTTTTTGTAATGTGCTTGTATAAAGTGGACTTAATCATGGACAAAAACATCAAAGTACGGGTCATTGAATGAAGTTTTTGTCAACAAATGAAAGACGAATCATCGATGAATTTTTATGAAATGCACTACTAAACATAAGGCAACATGTGTTTTCACTTCATCCGGCTTTATGACAATTGAACCTGTTGTGTTTCCAATCTGGAACGGATAAACTTAGTAACTCGCACTTTCGCAATTAGGCCCAGATACCTAACGTCATCCTGTGGTGAGCTTGAGTTCGCTCGGCGGTTCAGGCGTGAACTTACTGATCAGAAAGTCCGTGGTTCGAGCCACCATCTGCATCTCGACTACTCCTGTCTAAACTTGGGCAACCTGGCACTATCGCAGCCCCCGTGCTTTCTTCGGGTAGCGTGGCCACCTACGATATTCTGGTGAACAAGTGAATGTGCACTGACCGGATAGTCGCTTCAGACTACGGTTTTCCGTAGTGGACTCGGGCAAACAGATCGGGGTTCACAATTATCAGCCATGTTTTCTGTATTCTTGTGTGACCATTCCCTGTCCCGTTTCCTCAACTGAATTCCTCGGAGAGCTCGGACGATGAGACTAGGCACTTCCTGGTACCCGTTGAATCCTGTAAAGTCAAGCAAAAGCTGGTTCTTCATATTTTTATTTGCATTAACTATGAAGCTATATGGTTCCACATGGAAGGACATTCAAGCACAGGAACATAGGCACTGGACGGAGACATCAGTGTCCTTCCTTGTTTGACCACTGTCCACTGGCTAGAAGTTTGGGCGTACAAAAGTGCACAAGTACAACTCGCGTATCCGAGTAATTAGTCAAGCAATATGGATTCCTGTCAGGAAGGTCAGGTTCCTGAAATTAATTACAGAATGCCCGAAACCTACTGAAACTCTCAAACCCCACCAAAATCGTAGTAGGGAAGCCGTCGAGCGTCTAGGCCAGAAAAGCCAGTTTCCGATCGAACGCTTAGGCAGTCAATCAATTCAGCAACGGCTGTCGAATATTCGGGCGTGCCACAGAAGCACCGCTGATGATAATGGGTGTTCACCCAGACAGTGTGGACCAGTCAAAAGTGCGCTTTAACTATCGCGTGTCCGCTTGTAATCTTGCATTCGCTTGTTCGCAGTAAAGCTGTTTGTCTCTTGTTGGCGAGCCTTTTTCCGACACTAAGGCTCTAGGAACAACAGTTAGATACAAGAGTTTGTATGCTTTACGGCCAATGTACGGAGTAGCCAAGTAAAACGACTGTCTGTGGATGGTCGCTGCCATCGTCCAAATCAAACCAGCTGGACGACAGAAGGCATCTTGTGCACTGTGTGAGATCAGTGAGATATTGATGTGCGTTACTTAGAAAAGCTACTAATACGAATATAACACAATGGGTTGAAAATTGTGAACACAAGGCAGTTGCCCAGAAGTAGTTGCGCCCACTTAAGCCGCACCAATGCAGTTTTGTTACTTATGCTCTAGTTACAGAAGCTCCAGATTTGAGAAAGACAAACTCGCAATTTGAAAGAAGTCAAATGGAAGAGCATGTATTCCAGTAGTGGAGTGCACTTTTGTTTGTCGTGCTCACAAGAGACCAAGGGAGACATTGCCAAGCAGAGAAAAACAGTCGTCAGCAGCCCCGAATTGCACTGCAGTAAACACCACACATACATAATTGGCCATCCTACTCATGATGTCCTCCAATGAAGCAATCCCAGGACCGAATAACACCGATAGGCTCTACCCTAGATCTCGTACAGAGCACGGAATTCAGAACCATGTTATCCTGTCGCTGGGCAGAAGCATGTTCCACGAACCCAGAATCTTCCGATAACAGAGTCCCCTTGTAGAGATTAGCAGCAAGACAAGTCTGTATTTTTTGGTCACTGGTGAGAACTTTACGTTAAGAAAGTACATTTCCGAAATATCGCTTGCACTATAGTTTTAACTGCTTCGACCAAATGAGTAAGAATGAGGTAGGAAACTTACTCAGCAAAGTAAACAAAAGAGCAATGGACGAAAGGAGCGATATGTTAGAGTTTCATCCCTGATGATCGGGCGCACAAATCGTTGATTTGAGGTACGGAACCTGAGAATTACTGTGTATAAAACCTGAGTACCTGATCAACAACGACACCAGTAACAAGATCATACGTCCAATATGTGACCTCATGATCATCAACCTGCCTGAAATTGAGCTCAACAGGGTTTTCCCAAAGCTAGCAACTAACGCAGGCATTACAGCGCAATTCGGAAATTTCGATAGGTGACATGTTCGTCCCATTTATGGAGTGAAGGCTTCTAGTTGGACCATTCCTCAAAGAAGTTATATTTAGAGTTAAAAAAAACATTAGGAAAGACGAAAACACCAACACAGTCCCAAACAGAGATTCCAGATGACTTCAGAAAATAATAGGGATATTGCCAGTTAGAAAGAGAGATCACTCGTCAGCGGGTGAAACAACCTTTTGATTCCATTGGATTAACAGTTTGGAGGTAGCCAGCATCTAAAACAGAACAAATTAAAATAGCAGACGAAACACAACAGACACAGCAGATATAATAACTACCTTAAGGATTGGAATAGCAAAACAGCGGAGACTGGGAGTGGATAGAGTAGGCAGTGATAGGTATGGTTAACCTGACTGATGTTTTGCGTGAGACTTTGTTCCATCGAAATGTCCACTTATGTTTTACGCCAGTGGCTCTTAGCTCAATAAACATTTTTAGCGTAGGATCGGACGCCATTCCCAACCCAACGTTTTCCGATTCAGAAGGCGAAATTTCCAAATAACAAAAATAACGAAACTAACTGAACTTTTTCGATCAATTATAAAAACGGTTGAGTTAGCCATTAGGTTTGCGGTTCCCAAACGGAACGGGCATTAGTGTTTGGTACTGAAACGCGAGCACAGTCATACAGGGACTATTGTGAAAAGTTCATATCCTTTGGTCGACGAATGTACAACTATGACATGGGGACGGAGTAAGAGGGCTGAATCAACTGGTAGAATAACGATGATTGACGCAAAATGAGTAGAATTGAAGTTTAGGTGTTTCAACCCCAAAGACTCAATCCAATTGTAAAGGTTCCAGTAAGTAATCCAATGGTTCTCGTTCCATGGCTACTATGAAGGAAGGATTCCAAAGTGACAGGATAATTACTTTGGGCAAGCGGAGGACGGAAGGGCGGACCGTGCTGACACGAGCGAAAATTGAAAGCTAGAGGTATATCGGGCAGTAATTTGAGGACATTTGAAGGGAATTGCATCATATCAGGTTTTCCGTCAGAATGACTGTTCCGCAACTGTTACAACAGATAAAGCACTCGCAGTCTTCGGGCATTATAACGGACTCGATCTGGGATCCGAATGTTCCGTGTAAGTTAAGTCACAACTTGTTCAAAATAAAGCGGATATTACAACTACCATGGAGGACTTTACAGTGAAACCTAGGCCAGCGGTTTTTCCGTAAGTCATATATGTGTAAGAAATAAATTTGTTTTTGTGTTCGACAGCCATCTATCCTGTAACATAGGAATACCATAGAAAAATACTCGCGCAACTCGTTTTTTCATGCATTATGGCTTATCTTACGAATGTGATGACCTAGCAATATAAAACGGAGAATGTTGAAAAGCTCAAAGGAGACTGTTTGACACTGACAGTGAAGCTCTAGATAATACTCTGGATCATCAACAGAAAGTAAAAATATCACCGCCAAATGTATTGAATAGACATCTGCAAGAATTCCGAATAGCTTTTGTTTACCACTTCGCGAAAGTGTTTTTTTTACTGAACCATCGTTGAAAAAAATATAATTAAACACCACGTAATTAAAACTGCATAACATATACAGGCGTATATATATATATATGTATATATATATAGGTGTCGAAATTAACTGGGGAAATCTCACTATGATTTCCCCAGTTAATTTCGACACCTATTATCTATGACTAACCCCCCTCCCCAAAAAGACTTTCATCTCTTTAAACAAGGTCAGGAACTTAATACACTGCCCATAAAGTTGCTGAAAATTCTTCGACAGCCTAAGACCGGTTTCACTCTTCTTGGGACTCATCAGGTGGGCGCAGTTCCCGAGTTTCCGTCAGCCTCATGTTCTACTTGAACCCAAATTGCACGAAATTAGCGAAATACACTCATTTGAAAAGTAGTTTGGTTTTGCAAGAGACTCACCCGGAATAATAGATTCAGCTGGGTTCCAGGTTAGTCTCTTAGGTGAGAGACTCACCTTATGAGTAGTGCATTACAGCTATACATGTATCGTGAATATCGTATCAACTGAAACACCAGGCGGCCTGGCGCAGCACATTCAGTTGTTTGGCAACATCGTAAACGAGAGATTCAGCTGGGTTCTAGGTGAGTCTCCCACAAAACCAAATTTGTTTGCAAATGAGTGTAGTTCGTTAAGGCGAGGAACTCATTTCACAGGCGAGCTTAGCCCCATTCTCAAGCATGCATCGTACCTCAGATAACTTCTTTCCTGTGTGTTCACGCTTTTGTTCATGTGCACTCAAAGTCGTGTTTGTTCCTCATTACTCAGATTTTGCATCAGTAATGTCCAGCAATCAAAGTGGAAATGCCTTCGAACGTACATATTTTCTCGTAAAAAATTCTGTTATGCTCTTTTTGCTTGATGCTTCTGGGATGAAAACAAACATCCGATCTGCATTGCTTCGCCCACGTGCAATGACAAAAAATATCGTCGGAATAATGCTTATACTAGTTCATTCGACCGGGGTTTTGGCGTCAGCACCTAAATTTCAGCTTTATGTGCGAAACCGAAGCGAGTAATGGTCCCGACATTAATTACAAGGTTACTGAAGACTCTTCGGCATTCCTCAAGATGGTCACGGGTTTATTATAAACGAAAGATTCAGTTGATGTTCAGTTGAGCCTGTCAAGTAACTAAGTTGGTTTGCAGACAAATGCAATTCATTTTTTGGATGAAGTTTTGGTGAAGCTCATCCTGAGAAAATGTGCGTGCAAAACACATGTATCTCAATGTCTTACGCACGACGCGTCACGCTGAATAAACTACGACACCCTCAATTGGCAGACAACACACCGTGCTCAAGTCACTATCAATAACACCTCACCGTTCAAATGGGTTACGACGACCATCGGTCTCATTTTTTGTCGACGATCCTAGAGGTCATATTCAGAACGATACAAAAAACTGAACCTGTTTGTTCAAAAGGACCTGACTGTACCGTTGCATTTATCAAGCCTCAAGACTGCCAAGGTACCCTCCGCTCACGTTTAATTCTCGACTTCCATATATCTCATATCACACATTTGTGTTTGACAAGAGTATGCGTGACAAGAGTATGCAACAACGGGTGTCGTTCTGATTCTGGTTTTCACATCAGTGGATGGAACTGTGTTTTACACCAGTCTTAGGTGTCATCTGACGACAACACAAGCTAAAAATCCGTCAGTGCACATAAGACGATACACAATTTAGCTGTTGCAGTCACTGGCGGCGAATTTCGGTCGTATCTGCTTTTCACGGTGGGGAAAGGGAACCACAGGATTCGATTCGAAAACACAACAACCGCCACATTTTTAGTCTCTCATGAACACTCCAGGCTTCGGACTTCGTTTTGATACAAACAGCTACAAACGAAGGCACAAAAGTCTGTCGTGTTTTCGGAATGAATCCTGTCCCATCAGCGAATACGCGTGACCATGTACCAAAAAAAAACAACGGGTGTCGTTGAAATAGGGTTAGAAGTGGATGGCAGGGATCTCGAAACGCGTCAAAAATATGCGTAGCGGAATATGACGAGTGGAATAACACCTACCAGATCATAATAGTTGGCCAGGAGTGTTTGTGAAGCCGTTATTAGCTGCTGTGACCGTTGTTTTTGGTAAACGTAAATGAGGTTCAGCTCATTGAGTTTCTTTCTCAGACTGGCTAAGTCTACCAGAAGAAAAGAGCTCATCAGGTGGAGACAAATTTACCTCTGAAAGAAGGGTGATTTAGAACGTTGGCCAGTTGTCGGATGTTTTCCAAGGCAGCAGCCATATTTTCTAGCTTTTCTTTTTCTGTAGAAGAGAGAAAAAGGGTGAAGTTTCTTTTTAACTTTCTTTCGGCCTCAGCCAAAAATCAGCAGTATTCCTATAGCCTACAACGCAGCTGACAAAAAAGTTCACCACGTATAGGGCGTGCAAAATACCATTCAAAAGATTGTCTTCATTCGATAGTTAAAGATCTAACAGATTTGAATCCTCGAGGGATATCAAAATGTTCACTTGAAGGAGAATGTTTCCACGTAGTTGGAGCTGAGGCACAGGCTTGTGTGTCAACACGAGAGATTCCTATAGAGGTCAGCAGCGCAGATAACTGAGAATAGAATATAACATGGTGTGCTGTCGCACAGTCACCCTCCTCTGAGGAGACCATCTGAAGAACGACATCCGAAAAGGTCAATTGTGAAAGGATAATGAAGAGAAGCTCATTCAGGGAAAGAAAGCGTTATGTTATTATGTATGATATGTATGATTTCGTAAGTGTTCCTACTTACATTGCAACTACAGATTGTTCAATCATTCTGAAATGCGAACGGTCTCAGTTATTCACCGCTTTACCCGAACAGAAAAATTGAGTTTCACTAGGTAAAACGCAAACCAAAATAGCCGACCATAAGAATTTCGGCGTCGTAGCGAAAGACCAGATATCCGTGGTTCCAACCCAACCCAAGCATCTCGACTGCTCTTGTCTAGACTTAGGCACTCTGGATGCATTTCAGTCCTCGTGCTTACTCCGTGTAGCATGGCAGCTGTGCACCGAAAGGGTGTTACAACTGAACGATTATTTAAACAGACTGATATCCATGAACAAAAGATCCTGAGCAAACCTGCATGAGCTTGGATTAAATTAAGCACCAAGATGAACTCAGTGTGCTATCTTTATGCCGCAAATTTGGGTGTGAATGGATAAACTGACCTATATTATCACACTATGCATTTTTGGTTCGCGTGCTCTTAAAACTGTTCGGTCGATTCACAACCCACACTGTTTCGAAGATCAATATCTCCTGGTTAATTACCGAACAGGCGAAGCAGCTGAGTCTTTTTGCTCATATATGACATGGATCTTGTAAAGGATAAAGAATTCGTGCTAGTGTTATAACTTTCCTGTAAATGAAGAACCCGTTTTGGTAGAGAGTGGGAATCAGCCGTTGATGTATTGTTCTGGTCTACCAAGAGAATGTTCTTACTCCACCGTCCGAGATCTAGTCCTTACTATGATATACTGTATCGGAATGACGTAGACCAGTGCGTTAACAGCGCACATTACAGGACTTGGAGCATGTCCCTCGCAACCAAGAAGATGAACTGAATAAAGTCTGCCCTTCAATTTTGGCGCTGGAGACAAGAATGGAGTAAGATGTGCACAGACCATGTGGCCAAGGGCTGTTCAGGGAGAACTGTAATCCATAGCACGCATGTGGCCGGGTATTCGTCTCAAGAGCCACGGGTGGTCGCCGAACGGTTAAATATTTGGACTACTAGCCGGGATGTCGCGGGTTTGAAACTCCCTAAGGTTTCGTGAGATGAGCATTGCTGATGATTCCCAATAAGGATGAAACAGCTGTACAGTGCCTCTAGGTTTTTCAGAATGCCTTAACTTCACTTAGAGGACGAAATCTCTATTAACAATTCCCAAATCTCCTCATATTATGAAGATACGGTTCGTTGATACACAATGGCACGTTTTTACCTCTGCAATTTGCGAATGCCCGGACGCTGATTGAATAAAAACTCGTCTGGCAACGGAACAATTTTTTTTAAATATTGTGTACCTGAGAAACGAAGTCAACTTGTGGGGCTCATTCATTAGGAAGTTTTCAATCCAGTTAAGCAAAAAGGGTGTAGGCCACCCACTACTGGTTTGGCCAGGTCCTCATGCTACGTTCGACCAAGTGTTTGAAACGTTCAGGCAAATCGGTTCAGTTTCCCTAGAGTTTGGGACAGATGACGACACGTGATAATCATACGCCAACGGGTCGCCGGTAGCGCGGTTGGGCTCAAGTCCATATTGGTGGTCGCACAGGAGCGCATGACCCTCGGGATCGCGAGTGTTGGTTCAGGACGAGCTCCAGAACATTGGGGAAAATGGGGTTGTTTGAAATGGAGTGATAGTTGTTTAGGTTAAATCCACGTCTGAGGATGGTGTTGAAGTGTGAAGCTTAACAAGTGGGCACAAGCACCAGTGGATAGGATAAGGCGGAAGAGGAGAGTAACGATAGAAGCATGTTCGGGTCTTTGTGAGGAGTAGAACAGAAGGCGTCGAGGAAGACAAGACGGATTGAGGTATCGTTACCGTTCAAGCCGCGAAAATTGCAAACCAGTGCTTTGAATACGTGAGGACAGCGATCATGCCGTCTGTATTTGCACATGGACAAGTTTGAGTGATAAGTGAAGGAAACAACAGCCCAAATCGGGAGCTTGGAGTGGTGAGCTACATACGGCTCCCATACTTCCTAATATGAGGTTAAAATGTGATAGTAAATCCCAAAAGCCATTCAAACACTTCATTTTAGTATGTATAGTGGGGACAGAGAGCCACTTTGGGGAGGGTATTGTGGAGGGCTTTTTGTCGTGGGGAAAAGGAGTATTGCAATCATTGTGTGAATCCCACCCAAAGCGACCTAAAGTGTGCTGATGACTCAACCAGAATTCACACTCTACTGGGACAGTCAGAGAGTACGTTCAGATATCAGGCTGCATACTTCACAAGTCACTGACCTTAGTTTTCGCAGCTCAAGCACTCCTCTATATAGAGTTTTTCACCTATGGAGGAGACAAATCAAAAGTGACAGATGTTCCCAACGCAGAGAGTAAGTTGCAACAGAGACGGTTAATTCAGAAAAATGCAAATGCGTTGTGTGCGCTCGTACGGTAGTTTATTCGGATTCCGTCCTTCCATGCTCCGGTACCCAAAGTATGCGAGTCTTAGACAGGTTTATGATGAGCAAACACGTCGTGAAGATACGCAATCACAGTCGTATGTGCTTTTTCTGAATCAGCACAGTATTGTAAAGAAATACTAACTGAAATAATACTTTTATGGCAACCGATACGGTAAGAAACCCGTCACAATGTACCATGATTTAATTCGACAGAAGTTCCCACACAAACAGAGAAGTCACAAGCGATTGCCCACAGTACCGTGAAAAAATGATAGCATACTTTCAAGTTGCTCTGAGGGGACACATTCGACTATGGAATTCTACTAATGTGGTAAGTGGCCGATGGGGAGTACCGAATTCAGAGTACCTGCTAGTTCGAGCAGCATCCGTAGTAGATCTCTGAATAGTTTAGTTTGCTGAGTGATAAACCGGAAATTCACCATTGATCATTGTGTCACTAGAAGCCAAACGCTTACCAAAAGAGTACCCATATTAAAATACCTTGCTATTGTCTTGTTTAAACTGTTCACGCCAGAGTCTTGAATGTCCGTACTAACTGGGTCAGGACTGAGATGGCCTGGTTGAAAAACGTGACCAGAGTGGAGGTTGACCTGTAAACTATGTTCTAGGTCTATCAAGCACACAGCTTGCCCTATCAGTCTACATGGACGATAGATCCAGAGGCTTGGGGTTTTCGACCACTGGTGTCTACGAATCACTCAGAAAACAGAGCGCACTGACAGTTTCCAAAGCGGCAGCCCCACAACACTGCTTCAATATTTCATGTATGCATCCAGTAATGCCAGCCGTAGCAGTTTAGACGAGTCCTTAAACCGGCCAACGATTTTGTCAAAGACGTTCTCGGAAGTTGGCACCGCAGTCAACTGAATACACGTTCAGTAGAGTCAAATCAAATCTTGAAAACCAAATCAAATCAAATCCCACTGAATATGAAACTGGTTTTTAAAGTCTCCTGAATTTACGAAAAATTCAATTCACTGTGCATCGTTTCCTTCGCAGAAGTGTTAGGGGACTTGAGGTAGCTTATGCAGTCATCGGGAAAAGTCACTTTAAGGCAGAGCAAAGTGCTTTGTTTGTTCAGGAACCATGAAACAATGCCCACACTGACCTGCAAAGTCATGAGGTTTTGTTAGACAGACGTTAGAGTGTACTCCAGTACACACCATGGCAACGATTATCTCCGGCAAATGCCCAAAGTATTCAGAATGAAACACAAACATGGCAGGCAAATGCTTCCAAGGTCTCAGTGGGTCAATAAAACCATAAAATGTGACAAAATCTAAAATGGGATTCTATTGGACAACATAGAGTCTATACTACACTCGCCTGTTTTGACTCTATGATGAGTGTGAGTGGGTGCTTGGAAGTGTTCTGAGGTTGGTTTTGGTTGGACCGTTGGATGGGGGACGGCAGTCCGGTAAATTCAAGTGCTTGGACTTGTTTCTTTGCAAACAAAATATGGGCTAACGAAGTCTTATGGCAACAGCCTCGGCCATAGCTGTAGATGCTGTCGTCTGACCTTGGAGTTGTTTGCAAAAAAAGTAAACCACGTCCAATAACGCGCCTCGATTAGTCGAGCGATCAGTTTCTATCAAACGGAGGCAGACTGCGCTATCGGTGATAGTATTTGAGTCTCCTCGGTCGACAGTGTTCCTCAATCCGTTGATATACTCGTCGAATCGTCGTACAAATATAACTTGAGCAGATCATCATGGCACGACAAATTTATCTTCTGTATATCATCGATACAGGCACACCTGTCTAATGGGCCCTTTCACCGCTGACCGTTCTAATTTACTTACAAAAAGTCAGTTAACGTGACAAACACGATGCTACATCGTCCCTTTGTCTATATAAAGCAGTGTCTGGCACACTTTGACAGCCCTGGATGCCATCTTAACAGTTGTTTTAGAGCAGGCATTTTAGTGTCAGGAATTATGGTACACTCACGTACACGAGAGCAAATAAAATCAGTCGCTTCCAGCAGTAGTGCATTTGTAAACAACGAAGTACCTTCAAAAGAGCCTATGGTACAGTCGTTCAGCTGAAAGTCATCCATCGCGTCGACGCACTCAAAAGAATCTTTCAGGCTAGAAGAGCACAGCTACTTCCCTATCGGCATGGGTAAATCAGCTAATCAGTTGGCGGTTGCATGATGAGGTAGGAGACCCATACATAAGATAGGTCAAATGAGATTCCCATCCGTGTGTAGTTTCGTTAGACGATAAAGGCGCAGTATGTGAGTACCAGTTGCCTTCACTTTTTCGTACTCCGAAGCCGTAATGCGACCTGCGTTTTTCAGTCACTTGAGACAGCTGCGAAGATGAATCTCTGTATACTGCAGAAGCTTTAAAATAACCATAAGGATGCTCTTGGAGGACCACGTGATGCACGGCAAACGTCACTGCTCGCAAGCCAATAGAGGGTTGACAAACACGTCCTTGTGCTGTATTCACATACGCATAAAGGGACTGTTGCCTTAAGGACTTAACATGCTACTGCTTCGCGTGTTCTGAGTAAGGGCGGATAATATAGTGTCTTACACTCACAGTGGCCTACTTACTGACAGACCGAGAAAAGCAGCGCTCCGACACCCAAATGCAATGATTTTTTAAATGTTTCCGCACACGACAGCGTCTTATTGCTAATTTCGAGGATGTAACCATCAAGCTTCATCAGCCCATAATTTGTAGACAAAGCCATGCCCAAGAGCCTGGAATTACTCAGACCAGAGTACTATCATTATCAGAGACAGGGATTTAAAACAGATGAAAGTAGTGTAGATTCTTCGTTGTTCAATAGAACTTCATTTTAATACCTTAGATTTTGCTATATATTTTATGACTGCTTTGGTCCGCTGAAATCCCATTGAAAGTACTGGTTTGCAACCTTATTCTTTTAGCAACGTACATGGAATTATTTGATGAACCATTCAGAATCAGCGGCTGAATTTTTCCGGATGGAGGATGAGAGAGGGGTATTATATGAACAAATATCATCCAAATCCGTGCATTTGTATATCCTCTGGTCAGCATTTCGTCAATGTAACCTTAACTACTGTGCCAACTTACACCGAAACGAAATCTGCGACCATAGGCATCGCACAACATAGTTGAAAGCGCGTGTACTTATTGGGAAGCATTATGTCACGTCACTGTCGAGTGATAAGCGCTCCCAATCACCAGAAGAAACAACCGGTACCCTGAGCCTGCTGATTGCGGTAAAATTTTCACCATCTTCTTAACTACTTATGCGATTTGAAGTAGCGTTTAAGGGTTTCGGAGAGCCTGGTTGAAACTGCACACAAGCATCAAAGTGATCCTAACAAAAGTTCATGGACCACAGAACCTCTTTGCTAGAAAATCCATGACCCATTATTTTGAAGGCAATATAAAAAATGACATTTAGTAGACTAGGCTGAACAAATAATGAGCAAGCATCTTACAACATTAATCGTAACACTTTGAACTATACCTGCCTTAGACTGCAACCCCCCACCATCGCATTCAAAGAGGGAAAAAGCCGACATGCAGCGGAACAGCGACTAAAAAACATGCCTTCATAACATAATCAGCAACATGTTCCCCAAATATTGAATGTAACTAACAGCCAAGTTTGGTACAGACATCCTTTCGTTCGTCCCAATTTCGTATTAAGATTTAGGTGTCGCCTGCAAGACCTAGTCACCGAACGCACCGTGTATGCTTTCGGCCGCTATCTGCACTATCACGGATTCCCCTTAGTTGTCTGAGATAGTCTCTTTTTCCCAAACGAAAGCAAGTAGATAGGACAAGCACTGACTTAGGACCTCATCCCCATCTTTGAACAATGCGAATGGGAGGCCATCCGGACCAGGAGCTCGGTGGCGCTTGGAAGAACCTATGCAGTCCTGAACCTCCGAGGCTGTAGGAGGTTCACCTTTCAGGGTTCTACGTCAGCTGTAAGCTCCAGACTAGTGGTAGCCGGTGGACACGAAATGGTTTTTCGACGTATTCGACTCAGTGGTCGAGGTGTTCTTTATTCAAGATGATTACGCCGCTTTGATATTTCATGGTTTCGCTCAAAAGTGGTGTCCGGAGACCGGTCGCATTGATCAGCTAAAGTAATCTTCGTGCATTCCCGGCTTCCTGGGTCTCTTCCATTTTCTTAGCCTTGCGAGTCATGCTTCATGGTCACTATAATCTGATGCTACGACGAGGTGAAGGTTGGAGGATATCAGGAAGAACAACCATTGTTTAACCGGTTCTAGGTGACTTTGCGCTTCACCAGTCTGCTCGGACTTATGCCAGTGCAAGAGAATTGCACACGTTTTAAAAAAATGGTAAAACGGGGATTTTGAAATTTTGTCCCCTAAGTAAACACGGGTCTTCGTTAACACAGAGCATCCCAAGCTAAAGTAGTCTGTTCTGGTTGAAAATTAAAGCCTTCTCCACCGCTTATGATCATCTTAGAACAGGCCAAGCTCCAGCACTCGCCTGATCTCTTCGGATGGCCTCTTCAGGGGACATACTCATAAGAAGACAATTGGAACATGCAAAAATCATGCCAGATAGTGGATACTCACCAAGGAGAATAATTTCAACCTTAGCTTTGGTAGACATTGAGTCATCATCAACAAAATGTGGGTCCGCGTACTTTTGAAGTTCTGTCACTTGAAGTAGTGTGAGTCGGAACGTCACAACAACTTACACCGAGCAAACATTTTTGATATCATTGGACGCTTTTCGGCTGCAGCTACAGCAGCATGCGCCGCAACCATGTTGTCAAAGATGGACTATTGGAAAAAAGTTACAATAAATTTGAACTTACTTTTTTAGTCTCTGGCGCATTGATGAATTTACTATCCCGTCCAACAATCACATCTTCCAACTCCGACAGCCGTAGTTCCAGCAAATCAAGTGTCATTGACTAAAAAAGGCAATTACTTCAGCCGATTCATATCAAGCTACAGAGGCCAATAAAAACAAACTGAGTAACCTCTGAATGGTATATTTGACTTTAAAACAAGAAACTGACAAAAAGAACGAAAGTTAGCTACGTAGAATGTCACACTGAGTGGACGGGGAGATCATCCTCAGCGCTCAACAGTCGGTTGTGGAAGACGCTTAGGTTGCAGTACTACATTTGAATCGTAAAAGCAGTACGTTGTGTGGGCAAAGTACTCCGGGACCTGATAGTCAGGTAGTTTGTGCATTGTTGCAGTGGGGCTTGGTTGCGCAGGAGGCTTGTTTGGTACACCTATAAATGTATAACAGTAAGTTGAAAACATAGTAATACACCAACTTGGATTCGAGGTCGTTCGCGAAGGTGTTTGTTTGCCGATACTGTCACTCCCAGCAGTTTGGGCGAAACGCTTTATAACGGGCTGATTGAGACGGTTGAGGCGCAACATTGGTCTAGAAATAGTATTTCACAATCAAATAAACCGATGCAGTTAAAGTCATTCAGTTCGGAAGCGATAACAGCCTGCTCACGGGGAAGTTTATTGGTGGACTTCAACGTTTTTACAAAGCATATAAATCGTTCTGAGAGGATAAAGTGACAGAGCATACTGAAGAGTATGAGGTCACATTAATGAGACGTGGAAATCGTCTTAAATACGTTGGGATGCACCTGGGCAGAAGTAATGCTGAACTCGAAAGAAATGGTGGCAGGGATGGCTTGTGCAAATAATTCGGTCAAACGTGAGTAGGGAGCCAAACATAATGGCAATCTCAACAGGTCAGGTGTACGAGTTGTGAGAATTATTTCGCATATTCCTGAACAAAGTAACGAGCGGTCCGGAAAAATTCACTGGAATTACGCTGATACTGCTCCGCCGCAGCAGTGTTGAGCGCATCGTTGAAATCACACAAGTCCGTGAACAGTGACTCGATTCCCCAAACTACGTCCAACAGTCGACGGGTCGGTGCCCAACCGGTGGAGTCTAAAGAGCTCTGACGCAGAAGACTGAGACAAACGCGGCCTTCCTCATCAATATTCGGATGCCAGATTCGGGTGTTACAATGTGCTAATGGGGGCGTATGGTTATACCCCTCAGGGACGATAATGTTGAAATGAAATGTGCCGCCTGTCCAAGTGCCTTCCCTTGGTTTAATTGTCAATATGAATTCATGAAGCTTATTTGGGTCCGGATGTCGAATCGTGCATTGTGGAGACAAATTATTTCTCAGTTCCTGTAGTTCTTGCAATAATAAACGATCGCGTATGGTGGCGCTACGAACCGAAGGGGACTGAGCAGCGTCAGATTCCGAAGTTACCACTCCTTCTTTGCGTTGTTTGATCTTGTCGGCTAATCTGATCATCGATCACCTGAAATGAGAGGAACATACGATTTTCCAGTCAAACAAACAAGTGAACTTTTGATATGAAGTGCAAGAGAGCATACTTTTTATGGTGTTAGGAGCTATCATGTTCACATGAGTTGATTTTAAAACGGACTATTACACTAGAATTAAACAATTTCCCTGCACATCGGCAGCAGCAACAGACGGAACAACAACAGTGGGGGTGACAGTATTACCCGTGCGTCAGTGCCAATGCCTAACTGTTGTGGGGGTATGACAAATTATTTAGATAAAGTTCCACCATAGAATCGAAAAGGAAAAGGGGCTCCGTGCTATTCAACCACAAACGGCCGAAGCGCCGACATCCTCAGGCATTCACCCAGATAACATGGATATAAGCTGACGGCACAAACACCATCGACATCGGTTACTTACATACATCAGTTTGGCACACCTGTCGGAAAGTCTCTACCTAATGTCTGAAGTGCCACCCCAACTTTCGGCCTCAACTCATTATTCGTAAAGATGGTGCGATTAATTAATTACAACTCTTCCGGTGTGATTTGCCCGACGCCCTCGCTGGGTTCCTAACATGGACTGAGCCGGTAAACCCAGGAAATGTATAATACATTATAAGAAATGTGATTTTGCGAGTCAGGCTGTACGTTGCAATGTGGGAAAATAATATTCTGGTCTGAGCTACCATCAACGACTTCGCTGTGTGGTCTCCACCTAGAATTGCCAAGTGGTCGCTTTGTTTGCGAAAATCGTTTCCCACACCATCACAGAGCTGCTGAGGTGGCGAACGAAAACTCCTTATTTCCGAAGGTTATGTTAATAGCATGCTAAGCCAGATTGGCTTCTACCAGATCCCATATTCTTCTGCTATAATAATTGTTCATGTTCAAACTCAGAACGTGATGAATTACGCGCCATTCAATAAATGACCCAAACGAGCAGCTGACCAGCGGCTTCCGTCAGCATATCTTGACTGGACACTGATCAAAAGCCTTCAAGCGACCCGTGTAGATCTAGAGAAGTGGGAAAAATGAAATAAAAATTCGTTCAGCTGTAGCATCCTTTCAAAGCCTAGCTGCTATGCCAACGGAATGATGCGCAGGGGCTGGAATACTGTCAGGTTGCCCAAACCCAGACAGGAGCAGTCGAGATGCTGAGTTTGGGTTAGAACCACGGAGCTTCCGATCCGTAAGCTGATGTCTTAACCACTGAGCTATCTCGAGTTCAGAGAATAGGACAGTGGAAGCAAAAATAAGACGGCATGGATGGGAACGATACGGACTGGTATTTGTCAACTCAACGAGTGCTAACTTTGAGCCAGAGGACTGAAGCCTGCAAACTCAAGACATCGAACAAGCGGAATCTATAGCGTCCTGGATTGGTTGGCCAACGGCGAAGCGCCGGCGGTTAAGGTTCACCAGATCCGCCTTAGTTTTCTGAGGTTATTAGGCAGCTAAGCCTGCGACAGTCCTAGAAGTGACTTTCATTGGTCATCATCGTGTGGGTGAGATCAAATCGAACCACGGCTAACTGCAGAATGCCATGTGTATGGATTCTGGGTTCGGTTTATTAGTAATGTAGCCTATCCGAACCGGACACCATCACCACTGAGACCATAACATCAGATTCCCCAGTGATACTTCGCTACCGAAACAGGCACCATTGGGTTAGACTGCTAGACTGTTCCCATGTGCGTCTGCAAAGTTCCGCTTTATTGTCCCGAATAGTTCGGGATATTAAGCCAACAATGGTGCTGGATATGACTCCCTGCGACAATTCATGTATAGATCGGGCTGGATGATCGCTAGCACTAGCTGCCCATATGTAAAATACCTCCTGAATGGTGCTGGACAAGAGACAAACTTTTGCGTACACCCGCTCAGTGTAACACTTTTCCGGTGCCTAACTGCCACGCCACCAGAAGGAAGCACGAGGGCTGAGATACTCCAAGTTGCCCAAGCCCAGACAGGAAAATTCGAGATGCAGAGGTTGGGTTCGAGCCACGGACCTCCCGGTCAGTAAATTCGTGCTCTAACCACTTGAGCCACCTCGTCCCCTTTGCATACACTGAGTAACAACTGCTTAGTTGTTTGTATCTCCAAAGTCTAAGAGGGTAGTAGCCGGTTCCTAACGAAGGGATTCCAATTCGGTAATCAGAGTGACCGATGTTTTTGTTGCTAAGCCAGATCTATTTTGTTTAGGTTACGCTATACTGTACCGTATTTTGATTTGGGATTTCATGTACGTTCCTCATCAGCACTATATGAGACAGCAACATCCGTGATGACACTGGTGCTTCATCAACCACAAGGCCTACTTGATTACAACTGCAGCCTTAATGTGGACGAAAAGAAAATAGTGAGCTGGTAAGGGACAGGGTGCTAGCCTACCACGAGCATTCTGAGGTGCATTCGGCCCCAAAAGCTCAATCAATCTGGAAAGAAAATGACAGCACAAACGCCACTGACGACCGCTGCAATATCTCCAGCCAAGCACAGGGATGGTCACGGGGACCGCAACCTGGAAAGTGGACCACACCACTAACATCCAAAAGTTTTTATATCTCTTTCACACCATTCTGTCAAGTTACAAGTCAATCCCGTAGACTGCATCCCTACGAGGAAGGCATGAAAGACAATATTCCTATCGTTAGACGGTATCTGGTCATTCGTAGCACATGGCCAGTAAACCGCAGATGACGGCGCTGAATGTTTTCCACAACTGAAGTAGCTGGTGCACAACCGAATACCCGCTTTCTAACCATCTCGTTACGAATTCGTCGACGTCATCCGACATCAACCGCAACGCTTCTGAGATTTGGTGGTCAAAAATCCGGAGACGCTTTAGATTACCCACCCACAGAGGCGAAGTCTCGCATCCAGTCAACACAGCCCTTAATTTGGTCTGGTACATGCGATATTTGGGACATAGTGAGACCTCAAGATATCCCAGTGGTTAAGGCGCGAACTTACCGAACGAAAGATCCAGCTGAGTCCACAGCTGGTTTGCAGTTGGTGGCTTACAGGTCACAAGATGTGGGTGCTTGTGCTGGCTAGAAACACATGATGTTCAGCAGACATATGAAGAATTCACTCCCCATTCTGTGCGGTGAGCGCCAACTTCGAATCAGCCGTCTTCAGGGCATGGGTCGGCCAACCTGGGCAATCATATCACCTGCCAGAATATAAGCTGTCTTTCATAGCCCCGTCTGGCGTCTGTTGGAACAAACAAACACGGTTAACAACGTCCAAATGCATTGATCGTCCGGTACAGCTGGAGATTCATAACTGAACTGGAGTATGTATGCGTGTTTCGGAGGCCCAGTATACACCGATCGAAAGAGAACAAGGTCGGAGCGAGAACTACCCGTTGCTCGATTCGACACTAAGCACGGAAGTTGAAAGCAGCAATGTGGAACAGATTTCTATTTATTTTACTGGACAGAAGCCTAGATATGGAGTAACGGTTGGGGGGGGGGGTGGCAGCTAAATGAATCAGGACTTGGGTAAGCGACATAGTGGGAGGAGTCAGTGAATGAAGACCTGTGAGGGCGAATGATTTCTCCCGATTGCCAAGGCCGAAGAAGGGGATTTGATTGGTGTACCACGCCTTGAGATTTTGACACAAAAGCCTGACCCACAAGGCAGTGAGAGGGTGTAGGAGATGTTTGGAGACATTTTCCCTAGCCTCTGACCCCCAAAGTCTGAACCATGAGGAAACGGTTGTTGGGGGTTTCCTTGAGGCACCCTTCGCAGTGACTCAATAGTCTGACCCACTTAGCTACGGGGGATTGGTCTTGCACGAGGGCGCAAGGAGTTCGGCATACCTGTCTGATACTTAATGGGGCTGTGCACAGCAGGTATCTTCTGGTCAATAACAGACTGTTTGGTTTTAAAAGTATTCGGAGCATATGAAATACCAGGTTGGTGAATGGTTGGGGGTATGATGAACACAGTCTCCTGACTCTCCGGGTTGGGGGTTGGAACATGTGCAGCGATTCGTTCAATAAAAATGGTAATGCACCTGCATTTCCTACCGAACACCACTATCTTGCGGTCAGGCTTCTGAGCAGAAGGTTTTGATCAAGGAGCCCAATCGTTCTCCTGTCTAGGCGTGGGCGCTCTGAAAGTATGTCAGCCTGTGTAAAACCAAGAATTACACAATTAATCCCATGCCACATCGGCCATTGCGTGACGCCATCAGCCAAGTTGTTTTACTTGCTGCATACAGCATGGCAAAAGTGGGCTACCGCTGATGTCTCCATTCATTCCCTTCCACATACTTTTTCTCCAGCACTGCCCCCCACCCAATTAATATCTCTCTTCTTGTAGGCCCGTCGGTTAGAACTGATCTAGACAGTGCTCGTTCATAATAACCAAACGGTATATTTTCTAGACGTCGGCGAGCGCTGACATCCTCAGGAAGTTCGAAATCAATATTCAAGCCTCAACGCTCGGTCTATCTGGCTGCTTTTAATGTTCGCACCATGAAGCAAGCAGGATAAAATTGCTCTTGTTCTTACAATGGGACCGCTTGAGATTGACGTGTGCAGTGTACCAGAAACAAGAATTCAAGCACGGTGGTTGAGCTAACTGCCCCATCATCCTTGATTACATCAGTTAGCAAGGATGTGCTGTTCGCAGTACTTTGTATTCCAGTGACGCTGCAAGGCTTTCCAGATCTACTCACTTGTCTCCGGAATTTGCAGTATATCAATGAGTATTCTGAGGACGCTGCGTCTATCTCAGATACAGTTGACACTCCTTTGTCTTTACCGTTCGGGACACTTGTTTCGTCTAACAGGAATTATCCGCCTCGCAGAATTCTTCTCCCGCAACATAGTTTACGTTGCAAGCAACCGAATGCTGATAGTTTGGACATGCTAACACTACCGTATGATTTAGCTGTCTTACCGTATTAATATTTGTCCTACTTTTTGATACTGCTTTACCAACTTCAGCAAGCTATTTTCCTGCCTTATGATGGGTATATTTAGTATGCCACCGAAGTATACTAGGGAAAAGATCTGTGGATATTTCCTGTGATCCCTCATCTTCGGTTCTCTGTGCCTTATTGAGATATTTGTCGTCGGGTACATACCGTATGTACGAAATCAGGTTTTTGTCTTTTGAAAACATACGAATGACCATCGAGCACATTTGAAGACCACAACCACCAACCCACCACTATACCCTACCCGCGCATTGATGATGTCACCTCGATTGGTGATGAAACGTTTGCAGTCAAATTGCCCAGCTCAGCGAACAAACCAACGACCACACTTGAAGATGTTTGTACGTGGTCCATCTGAACTAGGGTAGAAGTTAAAACTTACTGTTTGGATACCATCCTAGTGAGATGCCGAAGCTGAGTGCTCAAGATACGTATCAAGTGGCTTTATGGCCTTTTGGATCTATCCATCACAGGCCAGTCATGTTCATAATAATGGCCTCGCTAACTCGCCTGTGGCAACATTCATTGTGGCATCGCCACCTCTGAAACTAATATCACCAAACCCAGCGGAACCTCCCCACTTGTGGTGACACTGGAATTCATCTGTTAGCTATCATTTTGGGCGAATGGTACACGCTATTGTAGCGCCTTGTGAGCTACGTGGACGCATGCCTGGCACTGTCGACCCAAAGTTGAACTTCTCTCGCTATGTAGTTGAGTATAACAGTTGAGGTCAGGTTTGAATACAGTAACATACCGCCCGTGTTGAGAGGTAGGAGAAACGTGTCCACACGGGGAAAGAAAAACCGCAAGTCTAATGAAACCAAGCAAACTGTGTAGCATGCGTCAACTACCCCTTTCTTGTCGTCCAAGAAGGTGCTGTAATCGGCCTGCTGAAACTCTAGAGACTCAGCTGAACACCAAAGTGTCCTCTCATGCGTGCTCGAAGAAACACTCAACTGCGAAGTTAAGGAGCACGGACGGTATTGGGCAGTCTTGTCGTACACCAAATAGGATGCCAAACGCGGTTGTTCACTGGCGAGTCGGTCTTAAAAATACTCACGAGGTTTATAAGTACGTCATCAATTAGAATAGTCCGAGGTGCTTCGTGATAAACAGAGCCAAAAAAGGCATGAAGACCGATGAAACATGCTGTGGTAGGGTACTGAACTTCATGTTTTTAAGGTTCGGCATGGGTTAAACATTTGTTTCATTGATTATTCCAGAAGGGAAGCCGCTTTCATTTGGTCTCCTGCATTTACCTCTTGGCTAGGAAGAACGTTACAAAGGGGATGGAAATCAGAGCAATCCCAAACACTAACCGATTTATCGCCTCTTGGGAAAATTGGAAGTTTAAATGAGGTTCAGCAAAATCGTAATAAGGGGATGTTCTGTGCGGGTAGGTAGAATTTGCAGAGTCAGATCGGATCGTGTCTTCTCGGGGTGCTTTTCGTTCCCAATTGTTTGGTGATAGTGGCGTTCTCCAGCCAGCTGTTTTTTACGAAGACTCTGGTCTGAGACGACGGGTAAATAGACAGTTAATCAGAGTTCCACGCAAAGTGTATTCCTGAAAACGATACTGATAAAGTCGGCTGAATTATCCCACGTTGAGAGACGGATTCCGTGTTCGATAATAAATAATAATAATAATCGTTCAGCTGTAGCACCCTTTTGGTGCCTAACTGCCATGCAACCCGAAGGAGGCACGAGGGCTGGGATACTGCCAGGTTGCCCAAGCCTAGACAGGGGAAGTCGAGAGGCAGAGGTCGGGTTCGAACCACGGACCTTCCGGTCAGTAAATTCGCGCTCTAACCACTTTGGCCATCTCGCCCCCGTGTTCGATACCGTGTACCACAAGCGAGAAAAGTTCTCTTCTGATGGACCGTGTAGCCTGTCGCCGCAGCACGCTACAGCCAGGTCAGTTGGTGAGGCGTTTCGGGTGTTTTTGGACAGACAGGGTACCCGTAGCTAGTGTTTTTCTGGTACCGGAAAACATGGCCTAGCGGGTCCGCAGTGGCTCGTTGAACTGAGGTTATCGACGCCTGTTCATTGTCTACCAGAACCGGTTTTGAATTGGTTGGGGCTTCTGGTGTCATAGTTTATGACAGCAAACTCTGGTTTCTACGACGACGTTTAGGCACTTTTTTTGTCTGCAAGTAAGAGGAAGTTTGAGGTTAAGTGAACAAGCACACGATCCGTACTTCCTGTGCTTGGGATCTTGGGCCCCCTGTACGGCTTACATTCTCTAGCTGGCGAGGCGCACTAACTATGTACAAAAATATAAACTATCTGTGGGACTGGGTGACTGCTCGAGTGCCGAATCTTCTCGGATACTGGAAGAGTGTATTGTTGCCAGTCGCAGAGTTAATCTTCACAAGGTCTGAACCAAACCCACCAGGTTCAAGGTGGGTTTCTCGAGGGTTACGGTCACCAGTTTCTACTACGTCTCGCCGAAACATCTTGTCGACTGGCCGTTGCAGTTGTTCGTAGAACTCATCAGGGACACTTGAATTTGATGCAGACCATGGGGTCACCATTAACGAGAGGACTTCAGAAAAAGGAGCCATTGCAGGTATTGAAGATACGGATGTCTCGGAAATGAGTGCACCACTGGACCGGCTACTTGCAGCAAAGATAACGCAACGGGGGCTTGAGTTATAGACCGGTCCACCGTCGTAAAACCCACTTTGCTCACCCCAGAAGCTAGACAACACGGAATGGGCCAATTTCGAGGGAGGCGCAGTAATGTGAACCGGATCGCTTAAAAGAGACATTCCCAAGGCTTCATGAGAATGTATCATCGATTGTCTCCTCAGTGCTATCCGGTTTCCATTCGGAGGTCTTAGGGGAGGTTACAGAGTAGCAGATCGGCAGACAGGCATAAGATTTTGAGACCAATTCTAATGGAGCAGAGTGAACACTATAGCATTTTCCATCATAAAGTGCTCACAGAACTTCCCACAAGACCCGCTGGAATTTTCTAACTGAGCGGAAGGCACCGAGCCAAAACTGCTGGGTTCTGATTGGTTCATATTCTAGCCAATACGACCATACCCTCAGCTTGCCTCGATAAATCTGGACAACCGAAGTGATGCTGTTATTTAGAATGGCTCGCCTGTAGAGCTCTGGGCAAACAAACTGGCCCACCAACCTCATCTGGACAGCGACGGTACCGGGTATATCGGCGCACGCCTTTGTATACAACCGGTGGTCAGGATGAAACTATCTTCGATGCTCTTACCACGCAATACACCTATAGTGAAGACACGTACGGGGCATCGTACTAAAAATAGTAAACAGCCAGCTTCCAGCTCTCTTCCGTCAAAGATGGTAAGTCTGATTGTAGATGCGGTCGTCACTTGTGGTATTGAGAGCTAACTCCATAATTTAGGCAACAATACACATGAAATTCATATGTGCACCGAGTAGAACACGTGGTCGCGGATAAGCGAGGAGTCGGCATGTGCACAGACAGAAAATGCTACAATCGAACAAACCAGAAAAACTTCACCCAACCGAGAAGCTAATTACTGAATTAAAGGTGGAGTCATCTAGGAGAACAAGCCACTGGTGGCACCAGAAGCAATACTCCCTACCGTTTCGATCCGAGGGGATCTTGGGGACACCTCGACCGCACGTTCTTTCCCAGATGCCCAGCGAAAAAGAAGTTTGTGCACTGGAAATCTGCGAACAAGTGCGAATGCAAGATTACGAACTGTGGTATACCACGCGCTGCAAGCAATAACCATCTGGAATTGTCAATCACGGGATTTTCCATGGATTCACATATTGATACACAGGATTGTGGTTTTGCCCAGGCTTCCCGGGTCGGGTTTGTTCTCGTTGTCCAGCGGCTGCCGTTCACTTGCAAGCCACGAGCGATAAAATGAAGCTGTGTTGTTGTTTAACTTTCTAGCGCGGGGAAATTAGTTTGCAAGTGCACAGAAAGCATCTAATGGTGGTTTGAACTGGGTACTAGGTGGAGTGCGGATAACCGTCGAAGGAAGTTTATTCCATGCAGCAACTACCCGATATGGGAAAACACTTTGTCCACTAAAATTGTGCGCTCTGAGCTTTATCAGCTTCTTACCATGTCCCCGCCGTGTGTTAGTTGGATGGTCGGTAAAAACCTGTCGGTCAAGCCTTGCTCAGACAAGGCATAGGTAAGCAGTAGTCCTCCTCAGAGGCGAAGATACCCCAGGGAAAGGAGGCCAAGCACTCACCTACCTAAGACCGGCGAGCATTTTCGCTGCAGCTCGTTGGGCACGCTCAATGAAGACTACGTCTTTCTCGCGTCGTGGGTAGACAACTTGGTTGGCATATTCAAAAAGCGTCCTGACGTGAGCCTGATAGATTATCTGGAAATCCATTCGAGTTATACGGAAAAAGTGCGTCAAATCATCCGTAGTACGACGAATACCCATTAAACCAATTTTTCATGATGAATTTTTCAGGTCTTATAGTCCATTCTCGCCTTGCGTGAGAAAGGCGATCGCTGGGTCCCCTCCGAATGGCATATGGACGCAATCAAAGCCATTCACAAGGAAGCGCTGCTCAAACCACAACTGCTTTTCGGCGCGTACATCGGCTACGAAGCCTTGGCACTTGAAACCGAGGATATCGTTTTTCTTGATAAGTAGATATGGACTTGAAAGAACATCTGGAATGTCGTTGACGTAGCTCAGGAGAAGAGATGGTCCCAGAAAGGAGTCTTAAGGAACTCCAATGAAGACCGGCGCCGGAGAGGAGTAGTTTGAGTTTAGTTTAACGTAGAAAGTTTTGTATGATAGAAACGCCCTAATGAAGCGTAAAATATCTCACTGAATCACGAAAGACCCGGGTTCGCAGGAGCAGCGAGACCGACGACACTTGACCGAATGAATTTGGGGAGTTTAAAATTAAGGCATCCGATGGGAATCTCTCGTCTGTGGCTGGGGTTAAGTTGATCACAAATAGGAGCATGATCGTCACGCAAGAACGGTTTCAGAGGACATCGTTTTGTGCTGAGTATACCAATTTATTAGTGCAAAGGTGATCTAAGCTGGCCTGCATGAGAATGCGTTTCATCATCTTGCACGGTGCGCTGTCGAGGGAAGCAGTCGAACGACTGACAACACACCAGGTAAAAATACCTTTGCAAACTGAGAGAGTTTTCCTTCAGGACTCCCAAATAGAGCTAGTATAACCCCGGAGACCTCGCATCTCTCGCTGGCGGGTGACTTATTGTTCCAAAAACCTTCTGCATGAAGTTGCAATGCATCGGGTCCAGTGAACATATTGCATCGGCGCCGACCAAAGTCGTTTGACGGAACGCTAGAATTCAATACATCATCGCAACCCAACAGATCAACTACCAATGACCAACTGACTTATCTCAGGATCTCGGAACAAATTCAATGCATTCAACAAAAGACACTTCGATGATCAAATTCTAAATGTCGATCTACTGGGACATAATGACCACCACAAACGCTGATTCGAAGCTTTCGCCTTGCAGACTTTTCAGAAATTCGTACCCTAACTGACCACTTCAAACTGACATCAGCTTCAGTGGAGGGGTTCTACAAAACCATTTTTTCGAAAATCCAAGAGGCCTAAGTGGTGTTTGTCCCAAAGAAACCGGTGAAAATTCTTTGGACTAAAAGCTTTCTAAAAGGATTCGGCGAATTCAAGAAACGGGGTTCCAGTTATTCTTTAAAAAGATACCCACGGAAGACATAGGAAATGAGTCGGCACGTCGTAAAATGCGGAAGCGCTGTAAATCAGAAATCCGCCATTATAACATACGAAAACAAGCCACGATATTATACCTCGCCATAAAAAACAAAAATGTGCTAATTAAGTAAATGTCTCCGCCGAAAAAATAATTCATCCTTTTTCACCACAAGCAACAAGAACGGTGAACCCACGAGTACCCAAATGCCGTATTCCAAGCCTACAGAGAACACGATGAAGGCCTGTATTCTGCCCCAACGGCCTCGTCACATCCAATCTTGTCAAGACGCAAGTGCAAAAGGCCTCTAACCAACGTGGACCTCATTGAGGAGGACAAATCCTGCACAAGACAAACGCCTTCAGCGCATTGGGGCCAAACGAGGTCCATCCAAGGACCGCTTACTGGTGTTTCGTCAGTCGCTTGACGAAGGCCACCTCCCCTCAGCGTGAAAGGAAGTGATTGTCACGCCAATCTACAAAACTGGCGACCGAAAATCGCCCAGCAGCTACAGGCCTGTTAGCCTCACTAGCGTACCATGCAAGGTGATGGAACGCATTCTGAGGCGGACTATCTTAAATCACCCCAGCAACAAAAACGTATTGTGCAGCGGCCCACTTTGGCAACCTGAACATAAATGACTTGGTGTTCCCGTTGCTACACGAACTGCAATGAAACCATTCTTGCGTGCATACATGCTCGTATTAAAGTAAAGCTTAACGCGAGCCATAGAATAGGAACTGCGTTCACATGCCGTCTTGTTCGACTTCTCAATTTCTTTCGGTTCAGTGACATAGACTCTTGCTTTCTGTATACCCGAAGCTGACTGAACTCAGTTGGAAAACGTTAGCCAATTTAGAAATTTACCTGCCAACAGCACATGGTAATTGAAAGTTCAATCATCGGGCTGCCCCAAAACCAGTGATTATGATACACGTCCCGCGGTTTTAGGTTCCTTACTCTGGGCATTCTCACCTCCGGGGGGACCAGAAGCTTACTTATTCCTTGCTTACATAAGGCTTACCAAACGGGCTTTTCACCGTTGGCGCAGCTAGTAAGCGGTGGAGACAAGGTCCGATGGTTTTTGTGATCAAAACGCACAATTTTAACACAAAAGTGTTTTTCTGTTTCCGTGTGGTAGGTGCATGGGATGAACTTTCTCCGGCGGTTATTGGCACAGCACCTAGGGCTTAGTGCAATTCACTTTCGGATTCATTTCCATGGAGGTCCTTGCGCTGACTAACATTTTGCTCGGGGCCGCGGTACCTTTCAAGTGAAAGAAAGCCACCGAATGACAGGAATAAACCCGGACTGAGAGGCCTGATCGGAAACCCGATACGGCCCACCAATCTTGAATCCGTAAAACGCAACTTCCCGGAGGGTTTTGGCTTGCATTGGTATGGCAACCGTGAGCGTAAGCAAAGATTGCATGTCTGCCACGGTTCACCGGTAGTAACTCTAAATGTTTGACAGAAAAATCAGCACCAACCATAGGGGCTTTCAAACGTTACAAAATCATTTTTCACTTCTCGTGAAGAGTTTCATAAATGACTGCAAACTATCTCACAGCTTTGTCGTGTACTCAAAGATGTCCGTAGGTCCCTCCATCCTTGCAGAAATTCAAGTTAAACGATACACCACTAAGAAGCCCACTAACCATGCATTATCTGATCATTTGCACAACCTCTCTATACAGAGGATAGCGTGTTTCACACCGAACAGTCAGTATAGGGCGTCCTGTGGTTGTAAGCTATCAAAACGCAAACAGAAACACATGATTTCAGATAGCTTATTTTAGTGAATAGATCTCCCCTTTTGGCAGATCGCGCACAAAGAATGCAAAGAGCTTAGCCTTCAGGTTTTGTATAACGACGGTCAGAACCGACGTAGCTTGTTACCCGAGTTTTATTACACTTGGAAAACGACGGAAAAGCACTGTCTTTCCCATGTAACCAATTTTACCTAACTGTGGGCTTTGCGTATCAGAAAAGCAATCCGAGATGTTTGAGTCATGTATCACAAGAATTCACCAGCATGCTAGCAACCGGGCGGACATTCGGAGATCAGTTCAGCTGGCGGGGAACCTGTGCCTCGAATGCTCACTTTACTTCCTGGTCTCCCTCTGTCACTCCAACCAGTATACATGAGGTCATGATCATTGATAGCAAGCAGCAGTAATACATAATAGCCCCTTGCTACGAGATTGTAAAAAAAGCGGAGTGAAGACACATAACGCAAAGTCCTATCTCCTCAAGGAAGGCCACCAAGAATTAGGTTTCTACACATCCGGACTGCTGTGCGTCACGCTCAACTAAAGCCCTGACATTGAGATCGATCATTCGTCCCTTGCAAACCCAACCAAATGTAGGTCCAGCAAATAACAATAAGAGAATTTTGGCTAGATAATCCGGGTAGGAAATGACAGCATGCCGTGTCTGATTAAGTGTGAAGTCAGGGACAGAGTAGTTGTAAATAAGGTCAACTGGAAAACTGATATAATAGTGGCGGCTTAGACTTGAAAAGCTACCACTCAAGTATTTTAAAAGGAATCACTTTTCAGAACGCGGAATTTAAAAACTTGCTAAAAATCTACTTAGCACTCGGTGAGTGCAGTAAATGGAGAAGATATTTTCGGTGCGGTTGTAGCGGTACCTGTCAATTCTAGCTCTCCGTCACTTCACACAAGAGAAGGGATTCATACTTTAGGTTTGAGTAGAAAGTATAAGGTGCGAGAAAACCTACTCACTACAGTTTGTCTGGCTAAACAAAAAATCCAGTTTAAAATGCAAACAGAAGGCAAACAATTGTGCATCAGATCGGACTATTCAGTTTCTTGAATGAATGGTAAACGGCGCCACCGGCCCAAGTGTGCGCTCGATGTGTGCAACAAATTTGCGCCGACCGTAGTGTAAAAGTGTGAGGAGACTAAAATATGTGATACAATTCCAGTATAACAACCACTGCTGCGGTAACTCCAGTGTTTGTTTCATCGCCAGTGGTTCTGAGGCTAGCCTTTGATTCAGGAATCCCATAAAATACACCGTGATCGCCTGTCTGTGGGTTTGGGCTCGTCCCGATGGAAACGACGAGGTATCAGTTTACTGCTACTGCTGAAACCATGTATTGCAATCTGAGTGCACTTCGTAATTGCCCAGCAGATTGTCGTGTGACCGCCAACCTGAAAGGGTGCGGCCAGGACATGCACCCAAACTTATCGTTCTACTTTGCTATGCAAAATCTTGTCCACTTCTAGGTTAGCTCCACTGTCAATTAGTCATGCAAAACAGCGTTCATCTCAAAATCTAACATGAAAGAGTCAACTTAGCTTGGAGTGCTGAATGGATTCTTTGAGTGAAGCATTTATTGTTTCATCAAAGTTTTGTTTTCTGATCATGTCAATCCGATCCCATCCATGTTCCAGAGACATCGATGGTCAAAGACCGGAAATCAAAGTATCTTGGTGCGATGCCCAGTCTAATGTCATGACCACCTTTTGCATACCCCGCCGATGCCCTTCATTTCCTGAGGCAAATACGAAGAACCTTGACCCAACCGCCACTTGGGTGAGTTCTTCTCTTTGATCCACGGAAACCTCCCATCGATGTTCTACTGCACTGTCAGATTGTCCCGTCCACAACTTCATTCATTTGATTCTTCAAAGTAATCTGTTGCCAATAATGGCTTTCAATTTCAGTTCAGTGAAAGGCGTGTCTGTTCGGCCTCATTGTTCTAGTGCTTCGCTTCCCACAGTTTACTACTTCAGATCACGTAATGGACATGGCTTTAACTTCCGCTGCGTTGTGTTGTTACCCGTTATGTTCTAAATGCCACAGCTTAACTGGTGTCTTAAATGGCGTTAACCACAACTTGGGGAATAGACCTATTAAGCGGATACAGTAACGTAATCGGGCAAATGTAAACCGGAGCACTTGATCTGGAATGGGAAACAAACGTCATTCTCTCGAAAAACAAGTCCAAAGAAGGACCAAAATAAGACTTGTTATGACCTCTGAGAATTTTCCCCACCGAACGTTGACCAGCATGGTTTGTCTCTGAAGCGGACAAAGACCATCAGATCTCGTGTGTTTGTGTAATGCTTAAGGCTGTTAGTCTCGTCCATTTTATGGTGCTAATGGTTACATTCTTGGCGTAGAAACGAACTCGGAAGACACAGAAGACATAGATGAGGTGCCAATGAAGGGCGTGGTTAAATGCTCAAAGATTAGGCAGGGATGGCCGTTTTGAATAGATAGGGTGGCAAAGGAATGATAGTTCACGCCTGCTTTTTGCTGAAAGCTTTTCAGGGTGCCCCAGTTGCAGCTAGGCTATACAAGATCTACACTCGAGTATACAGTTCCTAAACAGGGCACAATTAGTTCCAGTCTGTTAGTCAGAGCCTACATATTTTATCGACATATGCCTTCAAGCATTTCTTGGTATTTTCAACCAATGTGGGCGCTTTTGTTAGCTGGATTGTATAGTCCTAGGCCAGTGATAGCCAAGCCTAGTTTCGGGCTCTAAATAACTTCGTATTAACGTTTGTAAACAAATGTGAATTCATAATCTCGAGGGATGTACAGATATGAAATAACATCTGCTTGCTGAAATAAATCATCACGTGCGTTCTGTCCCGTATTCAGGACGTGTTTGTGACCAGAAACACTGATAAGTTAATTTGTCGGTCGTTGCAACGAACGAACTAACGAACTTTCAGCTCCATGTACGTGTATAGCTCTGAGTAGTTTATAACAGTCATGACACTATTAAGAGCTTTGGTCTATTCAAACTGGAGATGCACAAAAGTGATTCGCGAATTACCGTGTTCCATCATTTTGAACAAATCTACTCATTGTCATATGTTTACTGGATATCGGGGTGAAAAAGTTGCTGCAGTGCTGGCGAATAACTATAAAACCATGGGTGTAAATAAAATGGGCTAACAGAACTCACATTCTGTGCTAGGTGCTGTTGGGACATTATTTGAGACTATTCGTACATTACGTGAGTAAGGAATAAGGGGATCCCAGGGATCAGTGGGTCAAGTAATCAAATATATTTTCCAGTGGAGAAGATATTATGGAACGGACTGTTGCATACGTCCTCAGGCTTGCACCTCGAAAAAGGTCACTTTGAGGGCGCAGTCAACTTCCGACCAGTTCAGTGCTTGACAGTCATCTAAACATAACAGTCGTTGTCGGTTCACGGTTAGCCGGTATATGCTATGAATTGTTTGCTATGTGTCATGGTAACTATCAATCAGGTTTCCTCAAGCCTACACTGAAAGACTCCGGGTTGTGTTCGTGTGTTTTGCTACCAAAGTATATTATAGCAAGAAAAACTGGATGGCTGGCACCAAATCACAAATAACTACACTCAAGCTGGTTTGGGAGTTTGACAGTCGCCTAAGTGGGATCGATGTGCAGGACTGGGATCAAAGCTCCAGCGCTCAGTACCGGGCTGGTAAGGCCTACAAACCACCTCTGGTCAACCGCTTGCCTGGCAGTAGCTACTTTGGCCAATAACTCTTAAATAATTACTCGTTTTTAATTATGCGCCCGTTCATTTGTTTGCTAACATTTGAATTTCAACAAGTCTCAGGTAATGTTGTACCGTCTTATCTCAGGAAAGAAAAATACAAGAAATTGTGGAAGATGCCTAACCAGTAAGCGGCTACAGTTACAATGAAAATTAAAAAAAGATAGTTCCACCCGACTGATATTATTACACCTTACGTTCTCGGAAAATAAAATTGATCCGGAAATGAAAAGCAGGTAAAAGTTTCGATATTATTACCCCTTACGTTCTCGGAAAATAAAATCGATCCGGAAATGAAAAGCAGGTAAAAGTTTGTTTTATAAATAGAATGTACAAGGAGAATGAAAGCAATGTTTGTCAACTCAAAAGTGTATCATCGTAGGAGCAATGCATATTGAGACCCAATATTGCAGAATTCCAAGGACAATAACACGTTCATAAGGCTTTGCTTTCAATATTCAGGTTTGTGCTTATTTACTTGAAATATGAAAAAATTTCTGATCTTGGAGGGATATGCGTTGGGTATATGGGCAAAGTTCGACCGTATATAAAAGTACCACTGCCATCCGTATTGAGCTATAAACCCAGTATGCATTGAAACCAAAGTGTTTGATCATTTTTGCCCTAATAAATCAACTTCTGTACATGGGTGAACAATTTCCTGACGATAAAACTTGGCATGGAAACGGATCCCCATAGATGTAGGCAAGAAACTCCCTGTGACTTGCAGTTCAATAAGAAACGTGCGACTAAGTTTGAGCACAGAAACAAGACAATAAAGCCACCGTAACAATTTCTTTACCTGCGGTGAACTAGCCGCTTTTAATTAAGTTAGAGTAAAGTCATGACAAAGACCTAATGTTGCTGGAGATTTTGCCAAACAAGGAACAGTAAACTATCCAATTTTCATGCATTAGGGCAGACAATTTCGCCAAGGCTCTGACCACGAACTCTTGGGAAGAGGTATTTTTTCATCCAGTAATAATGAGAGTTCCAGTAACGAAGAAAACTATTGTTTTCCGAAGTGATTCTTGTTCGGACGCTGTAGAGTGGACGTCGATGAAAAGTACATGCTTCTCTTGATAGCTGAGCTGAGTTCTCTCATGTCTAAGGTAACTACAAAGAAAGCACTGTCCAAAACTATCCGACTGAGTTTGCAGAATAAATGTCTTTACGTTTTACGAGCTTCGATCCAGTTCCAACAGGCACTGCTCACAAATATGGAGAAAAAGGATTCAGCCATCGTCGGAGTCAACAAAATAAATGTCTACATTCTTGTGGATCAGCTCTGTGAGGTACTTTGAAGAGTTGTTACAAACACTGTGGAATGGTAGCGAGAATATTCGCGATTTTATTTATTGCAGTAAACAATACGACGAAAGTTTTGAAGCTTGAACGACCTACTGTAAACAGCTGTAAAGTAACATTGGTGCTATTACTTTGGACAGGCTATAGCATTTTTCTCAGTCACCAAACCTCCAGTGAGAACATCATTTCCATGTAAAGTCGCTTTCATAGAAAGAACAAAATACTGCTTAACTCTGTTCCCAGAAGTAATACTGTGGTGTTTGTTATATTTATGTACAGTGTAAATTCAGGCATAACCCATCCGAACTAAATTTCAGTAGGATGAAAATTTCTGACAGCACCATCCAGTCTATTGTCACGATGTATCATTTTACATGAGCAACACTCTGCTTGTATTTGTCCGTGTGCATTATCGTCTACTGACTAGGATTGAATATATAACACATTCCCTGGCACAATGTCAAATGTCTCTAGTAATTTTCCAAAACGATAAAGTCAAGGTTTTGTAAATATGCAAGAGACGCAGACCTGACCAACCGACGAACACTGCGTTTTTTGGTACGTTTGTGGGACTCAGCTTTGTTCCGCTAGGTAGTAATGGAAACGCTCCAGAAAATGCCATTTGCGCTCAGCGGTCAGACCTACACGGACCTGGTACCTGGTACACGTTGAGACTACTAACGTTGGTTTCAGCGCTGCGAATCGCGCATAAAAAGTTGTGTGGCCGATGAAACTATACAGTGAAAATTTTCATTCTCTTCAGCTTGGCGTATAGGACATTTTGTAGGGTGTTTCCTGACAGGGGCAGAATTTTAAAACGCAAAACACAGGAATCTTGTACCACAAACGAAGCCTTACTATCAGTGGTGGTATAAATGTTTTCGTTCTTTACTCGTAGGTAGTTGCACAGCTTTGTGCTTTAGGCTAGGAACAGTCACCTATAACCTTTTGTTGGCATCATACCTGTTTGGAGTGACAGCCCATATTATGGGTCTTGTTCAAGGTAGTAAAAACAACCTTGCGTTAGCTGGATTCTTCTTGCGAACAGCAGTTTCTCGGTGAACAATATAATTTCTGGTTCCCACTCACAGCTTCTCAAACGTGTTTTGAAGTTTCACTTGGGATCCAAGAAGGTAAGCAATAGATTGTACTTCTTTGGCAAACAGACTTTCTGCAAATACTGTTGTATTTTATACGAAGCCTAGTTTTGATAATGCATTTGGATGAAATATTTAGTTTTATTCCCATGTGAAAAAACGCTTTCTGTCTTTATGCATTACTTACAAGTTCGGGATTAGATTGTCCTCTGAGACTCGGCAGCAAGCTACCCATCGTATTTTGGTGTCGGGGCCACCAAAATAATTAACTAAGCAGTTATCTTGACAGACAGGTGTGTGCGCATGTTAGGAAATTGAATCTCGATTCCACAATATTTAGCAGCATTGGCTTACTACATACAAGTTTCTTGTCGCAATTAGGTCACACTTTCTGTAGTGTCGTGAGAGGCTGCAGTGAGCAGGGTTCATCGCGTTCTGTGTGTGTGGCCTTGCCTCGATGAACTAAAAAATATCTAGATGCCTCCACTTCAAAATTTAAATCTATTACAAGAGTTATGTAGGCTGTTCACCTGAAGACAACGAGCGCAAGGACTTCGCTCCGCACCACTGTACTTAGAGCATATTGATAAATTTGGAATGGGTGTTACAGTCAAGGTCTGTCTCGTAGTACCAGATAAAAACCCACGAAAACGTCTTGAAAAGGTACTCTGTGCACGCCTAAATGACCTTGTCAACTTTTAAGAACAGTCTCATCCTCAGTGCTGCGCTTCTCATTCTTCCGCAAAAGGATTGCTCTTGCTTCAGTAACACGGTTTCCATACTATAAAAACAGCGATGTTGGCACGAAGGATTCCTGTTCAACAAAGCTAAAATGGTGGACTATTCTGGATGGTTTTTTGTCTGAAACGTCATGCTTTTACAAGTGAATTTTCCTGGCTTAGCTCGTGTGAAAGCAGAGCATTTTCTTGCACTTTTGCGCAGACCCCATTCATACTAATTAGGACGACCATATTAAACTCTCCATAGTAGTTTTCCAAACTGCGGGTGATTATATTTCAAAAGATACCTTATTATGCGTGTCAGAAGTTAGCAAACCTTAGGTACAGAACAAGGTTTTTAAAATTATATTTCGATCATTCAGACTAACAATACGGTTAGTTGTAATCATTCTTAGCAGGAGACAGGTATGTGGTAAATTTCTATTGAAGAGAGTTTTTTGGTAGAACATAGCAATGAAATCATGATTCTTGAGTAGCTATCTCGAGGAAAGCGGCTAACTTCAAAACCACTTGCTCACTGGTTGGTTCATGACACGACACATACGCCTCGTAGCCTTTCGATACGATGGTGCTAGCTCGCAATACAACTGATAATTAAAGAGGCGTGTTGACATTTGTTCACTCTTAATAGGTTAAAAATTTTTTAAAAACAATCTTCAGATCCGTTACATTGCTGGTGAATTTGAAAGGGGAACTTCACATATGTTTTGTCATCATAGTTCACTGGGGAAGGAACGACATCTGGGCTCGTGTGCTTATACCATACCATTCTCTGAATGTCCATACTTATACTACTGGAACTGAACAAATCTTTATTCATTTGTAGTCCACAACTTCATTTTTTCATTAAACTACTGGCACCATCTTCATATTTCAACAAGACTTAGAATTCACTCACAATCAGAACTGTCAATACGCGCACAAGATGACTAATTAAGTGTTGGTTAACTAACAAAAGAGATATGGAGCACAATGTATGCACCGGTTTCTTCTGATAAGTTTTGGCTTTATCAGCCCGGTCTGCGCTGCTGAGCTTGTCAGTTAGTTTGCCAGAGTGCATATGTCACCTGATATCCAGTCGGCATTTGCTTCAGTCCCATAGCAGCATTCAGAAGAGTATGAGTTTGCTTGAAACTACTCTATGTTGCTCTACTCTATGTTGCTACCGAATATCTATGTTTTAAACTGCTAATTTGGTTTCGCTGGCATTCATTTTGGCTTCGTTCAGCTTCTGAATCAGAGAAAATCTGTATTCTCTTATAAATGTTCCCTCGCTTTGCTGCATTTTAGTCCTTGTTAGCTTCGAGCTGAGTATACTGACTGTTGCCATTTTCGAACTAATTAGACATTCTTAATTTTTCTGTCATTATGTTGGCCATGTTCATTTACTGGTGCATTTTGTTATCAGACGCTATACAGCGAACTGAATAAGTTGAAGCTGGTCACACAAACAATATTTTTGTAGTTATCATCAATTTCATGTTGAATTTCATGCTCTTCATGAAAGATTTGGAATACTGCGGTGTGCAAAGTTAGGTTTACATAATTTTGCGACTCCTTTTACGCTTCTACATGTAGTACGCCAGAAGTTGCTCCAGGAGTACTGTGATTAGTTATTGTGCTGAAACAAAATAGGTCAATCAGGAGATCTGGGTGGGTATTGATGCAGCTTTCCATAGTATCCCCAAACCAACATGATGCAACAGATGAAGTGCACTTGTAGAATAATTTACATATATGACCATAAAACAGATACGCTTAGTGAATCTTGCATATTCTAAAATAGTCGATACCGATGCAGTGGCCAAATACCACAGTTTTATGAACGCTCCATTTTTTGTATACAAAGCGGAGATCTTTACAACAGCGTTAATTTGATAACGCTGGTTGCGGCGTAGATGTGCGTTTCTTTACATTATGGAGATCAGATGGCCATTTTGGAATGTCCCAGAAGCCTTCATACTGACAAGTGCGCATCATGAAGTATACCACAACCGAATCGTCTGCTCCATCAGGCATAACAAAGACAGACAAGTGTGAATCCAGCTATCTGATCATCTAGCAGAGTAAAACACTACTACATATGTATGTCAGCCGCCATCTGGGGGCTTTAGCTGAAGCCACAAACCAGCGGCAGGAAAAATTCAGCGATTCAGCCAATAAGGCAACTGTGCACAATGGATCTTGTCGCCAGTGCCATGCAACCAGGTAACTTTATTGGAACAAAGCATCATGATGAAAAACGAAGAAAATGGGACAGAAGGGACCTAGAATGCCTACAACAAATATCTGAGATTCTTATACCATCAACGCGGTCAGAAAATCCCGAGTATGTATGCCACTGACATCGTTAACCGCCATATTGTTCAGTGCCGCCAGCCGAACACAGGAAGAATCACGTGGACCTAACCCTGCAAGGCGATTAGCACGATCAACACGCAAACTTTTCGTAATATTCTTCATTCCCTTCTGCCTTGTCAAATTCCGTCCACCTCTAGGTTTTCGCCAAGCACCTCTGGTCACGAAAAACAGTGCTGATCTCAACATGCTTATCACATGATACAGCGAACTTAGTATGCGGCGCTGGATGAATTCTTTGACTGAAGTACTGTTTGCTTCACCGGAGATCCGTTTTCCGATAATTCATTCATGATTCACTGATTCAGCCGATCCTTATAATTCTGAGATCTCAATGAGAAAGACCTGTCTCAGCTTGTACATCCGAAGCAGCCAAGTCTTCCACCTGCAAAACAACACAGGCGTCCTTCTAGACCAAGTGATAAGTATTTTTGACATCATATGCGACGCAATTGAGCAAAATCAATTCTGGCTGTTAAGACGCATACTTTGACTTTGTCTATGGTCAGTTAATGCAGTTCCAGAGGTACATAAGTGTTCCATAACTTTCAATGTCACTTCTTGGATTCTTGGACGCGTGATCAAACACCGCATGTTGCACAGCATGAAGTTGCACCTTGTGGGTGAAAAGTAGGTGAATAGTAGACTGGATAGATTTGGTCAACTTTCCTACTAATGCTTTCGCTACCGGTTCTTCTTCACAACTGAGAACAAATGTTTTCAGCACATTCCAGGTGGACAAGTTCCTCGCTCGGATAAACCTGAACGAGAGAGAGAGAGAGAGAGGGAGAGAGAGAGAGAGAGAGAGAGAGAGCAGACGCCCGAGTTCGACTCCGCTGCCCTTAGCAAGGTTTTTCGTGAGATCCCGATATAACGTCACGTGCCCACAAATATGCAAGTACAAAAGGTGCATGATACTCACGAACTTCTGGAGCGTTCCTTGTTGCGCAGTCTTCTTCAAAAGAACTAACCATCCGAAATAATCAACCACAAACTTAAAGCCAGCGAATACCATGATTGCAGGACATCTATATATGTCGTTGCTTTAACACCTGAATTGTAAAGATGTAGTCCATACAGCCCCTTCCCGGTCTTAATTCTTTTTTCTGTTCTCGGGTCCCGCCTCCACACGTCTTCTTGAGACGAAGTAGAATAGGTGACGCGAAGAGTCTACTTACAACCGGGGTCAATTCAAAACTCTATGGTTGCCACACTTATTACGCACACTCTTCTTCAAGATTGGCACTAGTATCGACTCATTCCAACCAGTTGAGATAGTCTCCTTCACCCAGATAGATATAGGTACGTTAGGTACGCACTGATAGAGTATTTTACCTCCATCTTCGAATAGTGTGCGGGAGTTCGTCAGGACCAGTAGCCGGGTTAAGTAAGAGAGATAAAAGGTTTTTGCTTATTTCCGAAGTCGTCGGGCTACCAATTTAGCTCTCCAGGGTTGCGATGCTGGTCTGGAATCTGCTGTCCGTTCATTAGGACCCTAGTTCAACACAACCACACAAAGGACAGAGGCGTCGAAAGCAACCAGTTTTTCATTACCCTGCTCGCTGTATGCTGCTATTGAGGTGACCCAGCTGATGGCACCACTCGACGACCGATGTGGCATAAGGTCATTTGTAAATGCGTATTTCATTGTCGTTTGTGAGTTGGCATATTGCCAGGACTCTCAGGCCTAGACAAGCTGGTAATTAGTGTCCTCAACTAAACCCCTTGGCTGAAAAGCCTAACTTCAAGGCATTAGTGGTCGGCGTAAGAGAGCCAGTGTATTTTAGATCAGTGAGGAGTAATCTGCCATACTCCCAGTTCCAACTCCCAGTCGTTGGGACCAGTAGGGTGTAAGTCATAATCCTACCAATTGACTAATCCGTTAGTGGTATAACAGCACCTCTTACAACGGCGCGATACGTTATAAAGGTGCACGAACCGTTAAACTGAGATGAGGTCCAGTCTTGTAGTGAAGGTTAACGAAAACCGAATTGCCGTTTTAACGAGCTATGATACGATGGCGGTGTACTTTACAAACTTGGTCAAATGCAAATGAATTAATCTACGAAATTTTGTTTTCTCACCGATCTGTTTTGGTAGATGTTCAATCCGAAACTTACTGGTTCACAAATGTCGAAATCTAGCACCCATGTTTTGCAAACGCATTCATTTCACGACTAACTTGTGCACAAACGGAGCACAGTGGATTATGCTTGCACCTTCCAACAAGGTCACGTTCTCCTCCAAACATCAAAATGGATCGGCGGAACGTTTGTTCTTATTCTGAATAGTTGACGTGAAAAATTAGTTTCAAGGGCACCTTAGGCTTCACTTCGGTTTGTTGCTCCGTTGGTTATTGTGCCCCAACCTCAACAAAGCAAGTGTAGCAAAAACAAAAAACCGGTTACCATGTGAAGCAAACCCATTATTATGTACTTAGATAGGCCACAATTGACCTAGTTCCAAATTCACCAGATGATTTCAAATGAGTTGGAACATTTGGACCCTGGCTAAAACACAGTGAATCCTGATTTGGATATCGGCACCAGTTTGTTAGAGGAATCTACCCTCTTGGTAGCTTCAAAGTGCGGCTGATTCTCCGTAGAACAAATGAAAAGAAGAGGCGTGAAGGCTGTCATTTATTAGAAGGATAATGTAGAACATGTACCTTCGAAATATAATCTATTCAGCTTCCCTTATGTTGACAGACCTCTATCGCATATTCGCATTATATTTCCCAGTTTCTTACTCAATTTCTTGAAGAATTCTAGTCAGCTTTGCAGCTGCACACGCATTCTTTTTGAGTCCCCAGGATATTTAACCGAAACATCATAGATTTCCCGGAAAATATGCTTTCGTGCATTCTCTCCGTGGATTCGATAACCGACAAACAGCTTTGTTTTTAAAAACAGTTATCAATTCACCGAAAGCGAGTAGAGGTCGGAAGTTCGAAGTGGTTGGACTCACAAGCATCCATGGGTCGAATGAGTCCACACAGGTTTGTTAGTTCTTATATAGCCCACATAAAACCAGTTGAATTTACCTAACAAACAAAAGGATTTAGGGTACAACTGCAGCTAAACCATATGCTATATCAGACAAATCTCAAGGTTTCTTGTCTTAACAGGTTTTGTGTCCCACAGATCATCGGATATAGCGTTGACTTTAGCAAAAGAACCCTTATTAAAGTAAGTCTATGATTTGGGTGAAGGCTGAGAACCACGTGAATACAGTTGTTGAATAACCAACCATCCGGTGGACCTTCGACAAACGGAAATATATCAGTTGGAAGGATGAAGAAGCTTGGAATTTCAGTCTATTTTCAACCAAGCAACACATCATTTTAGAACTAGAAGAATCATTGCGAATAACAGTGTATTGATTGTGGCACCTACAGGACATTTAAAAGACTCCACACTGTTGCTATACGGGATTCTAGTTATCTTGTATTCATAGAGTCTATTCTGCATTCATTTTTTAATTTTTTTTTTAAAATTTTAAAAATTTAAAATTTAATAATTTAATTTTAATTTAATAATTTTACTTTAATAATACTTTAGTAATAATTTTAAAAAAATATTAAATTTAAAAATTTAAATTTTTTTAAAGGCGTTCACAATTTTTTTAAAGTGACCGGCTTCACTTTACATTGTCATTTATTGGTCCATCCAGTTTTCCATTACATATTTAACCAGTGAACCTGTAGGTTGAAGATCTTAGAACATGTGGTCATTGTTAGCTAAAAGTCTTAAACACATACTCAATAAATGTAAAATTTTGATCACCTTAAACTTAGTTAAATTTACTTACCTGATGATCGTTGTGATGATTGCAACAAGCTTTTAGAGAGTTTACCAAAGCAGGCTGAATGATTTGTTTACTACTGCTACATGCTTGTTTAATCAGTGTGACTACCTGAATGATATGTTTACCATTGCTACATGCTTGTTTAATCAGTGTGACTAGATCTTACCGCTGGTTTCTGCAGTTACTTTTTATCCAAAAGATGATTATGTTCGGCTGAAACGATGAAGGACAGCAAACAATTTCCTACGGATTTGATTAATATAGCAAAGTCCTGGATGTGAGTTCAGCCACGACATCTTGGATGAAATGATTTTAATGTACAGACACTTGTAGCGAAATAACCGTTTTCTAGTAAATGTCAACTCTGTATAGTATTGGGTACAGTATTAGACTTTGTTTAAGGCCCGAAAATACTTTGTTCAATTTCTCCTGGACGGCAAGCCAAGGTTTTATTCAGTATATTCCAGTGGCTTCTGGATACAATTCCCAACGCCTTTAACTTAGTAAAGCTGACTTGAGCGATAATTCGGCATACTTTAGAAAGCCTATTTTCTTCATAAAATCGCATGCCACACGTTTGAATTAGGATGTTGGACTGCAGACCTTAGTGCACTGATGAAGTGGATATTACAACCAGACCAGCGGAATCATCGTCTTACTACAATGAGGAGACTTTGGTATCTATGTGGTTATAACTAACCAAAACTGGAGTGACCTAATGACGAGAGGACGGTAGCTCTGAGGCTGAGAAAGACAACTCCTATGGAGATTTATCATGGTTGCTTCGATTAGTGAGAAGTAGAGACATCGTGATTTTGGCAGGCGAAATTATTGTCGTCTTGAACGACGAGGTGAACACTCTGAAGAAGTTAGGCTAAAGTAAGGCTGACCACTTCAACTCAACAAAAATAAAGACCAAATGAACCATAGTGGGAGGTCAATACTAATCCGCCACCAACAACAGAAGCACGGCGTGCAATTTCAACCCTCCAGCACAACAAAAAACTTGGTTTAGACGGTTTGCATCCTCATTCTCAGAGAAAGTGGCGACTCCCTCGTTTCTAAGCTAAAGACCCAACGCCAAAATATTTGGAATGAAGAAAGAATGCAAACATAATGAAGCATCCCGTTTGTGATACCCATATTCAAAAAGGATGCAAGGACTTCGTTAGCAGACCGCTGAAGCATCAGTTTAGTGGCGGTAGCTTTCAAGATACCCTATGGTATTATCCTACGAAGGTTGGTCAGTCATCGAGAGAGTCGAATTCATGAAGAATCAATTGAGGTTCGCCCCAAGTGGGATTACATCGATCGTATATTTGCTCTGAGTCATATTCTGGAAATGTTCTACTCCAGTCGTTTAAACTAACTAAAGGGGAATAGCTTCGTCGTTATCCTGAACAAAACAAACTTACCGCGATGATTTTCCGGTTGAAACGTATGCAAACAAACAGAATCCAGTGTTTATGAACCAGTACAACTACACACGATCATCAACCGTTATCAGTTGAGGGTTTGGAGCTGTGATTTATGCAATGATAGAACATGTGATGGCAACTACGGATTATCTGATTTAATTACATCTGTATTTACGAAAAGATGATGAGTTGTTTTTAACGTTAAGATGGCCAATAAGAAGGTGAATCTCCTCATATAAAACAATGAACTTGAAAAAAATTTGTTTATTCGAGTTATTTAACGCACAGGTATGACTCTGAAGATCTGTCTTGCGTTTTGTCTTTTGGCGCTAAGGGTGCCAGAACTACAATGTGGTAAGCTACCGTACATTTTTACGATGCGCTTAGTATGTCGAATAATGGATGAATATAAGAAATAACAACTCCATTGAGACTTCTGGCTCTTTGAGAAAACGTGCACCAGCTTATTAAATATCCAACGAACAATTTTATCTACTATTTGAAAATCCACTGATTACATTTTGCTAACATATTATGTTAAACACCAGTGAACGGTCGGTTTGTAGAAACAGTGGGCATTTCGAGTGCCAGTGGTTTTGTTTCTCCATACTATTTGAGGTTTGTCGTAGATTAAGACGTATAGAGGTCCTGATAGAAGGCTAAGAAACGAACATTCTGCTACTCTCCTGGGATCCATACAAATCTGCCAACAAGCATCTATGGATCACTAAAGAAATTGTTCAGAAATGGTTACTCAGAGGTCGGAAGTGGTGAGGATAACGCCAGTGCAACTTCTACGAATCCCGAAGCAGTCTATATATGTATATACCACAACACAATAAAACAGAATCATCTGTGCTTATCTACACTTTTGAATTCCACACACGCCTAAATTCACACAAAAATAGCCATAATAAGACTTTGACTTGCCACTCTGTAGTGGCTACCTCACATGTTAATTTCAAAAGCTAATGCGGAAAAATATTCAGTCTAAGCCTTGGATGGAAAGTAGGGTTCAGCTGGTTTACCTCTCACAGCACTTCAAAAGTTGGAAGAAACTACAATGGGCTCAATTAGCTGTAAACCTCGAATGTAGATCAAACATCATATTATGAAATGGTCCAAAGAAATCTATAACTTTGTGAAAGAATTGTTGGATTTCATCTGTAAAATTTGACAGCGTAAAACATATAGTCCTATATTGGGCGGTGGTCATTTGTAGCACATGGTGTTAACTCAATCTCAAACTGAGATATTAAGTCCGGTTAGCTGACAGCTGCTGATATACAGTGTGTGCCTGGTGGCGAACTTGTGTTATGCCAGGGTAACATTTGTACAATTGAGATAGGAATGGCTAATTCACTTAATGATAGTTTAAAAGCCGCAAAGCTGTTTTACAAACAGCATTCTCTAGTTTCAGCCTTATTGGGACTCACCAGCAGCGCGCATCTCAAGAAACTCCGGAGAGTCTCGAACCGGCGACCTCCCGGCTAGTAGTTTAAACGCCTAACTGTTCAGCCGTTCTGGGCTTTTCAGCATAGATTACCCTCACTTACAGGACGAAATCTTCACAAAAACTCAACTCTCCTCAAACTACCAGCATCATTCTCTAGTATCACATAAGTTAAAGCAAACCTCGCTGGGTATTTATTTTTAAGATCACTGGTTTCCATCAACTGATTTAAGGAGTGAGGTGCACCCGCTTTACGATTGGACATATGTTAAAGATACTATCATGGTGGAACTGTCTAGACATATCATTTATAGCGACGTTCGAGTCCAGGACTCATATCATTTCCGTAGCCATTACAATACCCACTTGTAAACTATGACAGGCAGAAAAGTGTACATATACAAACGTGAAAATTAGCACGGAGTTTGACTTGATCAGCCGATTACCCTCGCTTCAAGTCACTTTAAGCCAAGAAGCGCTGTACTGACCAACATCAAAATCAGTTTAGCAAATGGCTGAGGTGAACACATCTACTGGCACTTGCCCGAATTACCTCTCAATCTGCAGGTATTTTCAGACGCTAATTTGAAATCATTAAAGTGTCTCTCAACATTTGCTGGAACCAAATTTTACGTCCACTTTAGGAACAGTATAGCAACTTCAACCAATTATCAGCCGTCCAAAATGCTTTCTGAAGCGCATTCCCCTCCTTCAAAAATTACGCGTTCTTGGTGACGTAATGCATTAATTCGTAGTTGCACCTAACCCTTCGGATGCCTCCGTGCCTTGTGCTGAATGTCGAAGACAGCGGCTAAACAATATTGTGATGAATGCATCGAATGACATTCTGAACACCAAACCCAACTATTGTACTAACACAACAGCAGTTGTGATACTTGGCGTGGCTGACAACTGCCCTCAGACATTCAGTGAAGAATGGACAACTTTCCGGGACTTTGGACCTCTGTCGTGTTTTCTAGAGTACAAGTGGAGCAGAAGCAGCCTGATCCGAGTTAGACCTGCGGTGCAAATGTCACTGCACTCCCAGGTTAAGCCTGAGGCAATCATGCACGTGTGATGCTACTATGGGACTCAGTAATGCACATGGGATGGCTCAGTGCTTAAGGTGCGGACTTACTGGCCAGTATGTCCGTTGTACGAATCGAAATCTGACCTCAGAACTTCTGCTGTTTAGGCTTGGACGCCTCAACCCCAGTGCTTCTTCCGATTGGCGTGGTAACTAGGCTCCAAAGGAGTGTAAAAGCCTAACCGTCCTCATCATCAAACATATTTTTAAAGTCGATCAAATTATGCCACAGATTTACCATCCCACATGACCCAGAATGAAATAAACGTGCACATTATCTGTGAATAGACCCCACGGTATAACCAAACTGGTTAGAACCTGCTAGAAGATAAATTGGCCCAGTCTCTATATATGGAAAAATAATATTTTACTTGATTCTCAGCAAATGCAAATAATAGACAAGGATATGGTGAGTGAAAAATTCCCAAAAAAACATTCCGTTTCACTTCCAGTTTATACAGATATTTATATTTTCCATTCAGATATCATATCACTGAATCAATTAAGTTGGGCCGTGCGTAGGAACCTAGGTCCATGAGTCCGAAGTTGTTAGTATATGCTCTTCGCTTATGAGGAAAAAGCGATACTGATTCAAGGCGATGAATGCAAAAGTTGTACACCATTTGTTATTTGCACTATGTCATGAATCTTATACTGTCCAATTCTGTTCACGTGGGGTCATACATAAATTTGCGGACATAACTCTTAACTTCCACTGAATCACATGTGAGTAGTGTTTTCGTATCCAGGCTAGCACCTATATTGCGTTGCGTAACCCGTTGTATTGCCCGTTAGAATTGAGACCCATGTTTTTAACGGATTTAACATGTGTGATTATCCTACGGCACACTTGTTCAACTCTCTCAAAAAGTATACCTCTCCGAGAGTAGGTGATCAAGAGGAGAAATTTTCAAACGCGAAAATGCAATCATCAGTCAACGCTACAAGCAATATAACAGTAACACATACCGGTTTCCAACTACCAAAATATCAACTTTCGGCAGGAGATGATTTTTTCGTCCATATTGTTCCGAATCCAATCGAGACAATACAACTGATGTTATTCAACTGCTTTCTTGCAATGGGCAGCCAGAGAAACGAATTGTGAATCTTAGGAAAACGCATTGTATTTTGTACTGTGCCGTCAAATTGGGCCGGGGTTTTATGCAGCCAAGGTAACAATCAAAACATAAGTGAAAATAAGTTCCACACAATCTCAATTGCCATATTTGATACCGCTACTTCTTTTTTAAATACTAAAACTTATTTGTTGCCCCCGTTTCATGCGACTAAGTATACGCAGAAAACATGTTGCTTTGGGTCACGACAGACTTATACAAGCGACTACCTGAGGTATCCTCACTCAAAATAGCTTTCGAGCAATCTGTAAAATTACCTGCACAACAAGCGTGAACTGACTGAGCTTCAGCCAAAATAGCATTCAGATATCGCGTGGTAACGGCCACATCACACATAATTACCCCTCATGGATCTGTGAAGAGTAGATTGTCTCGAATGAAAATGTGTGTATATGTAGAAAACTTCGGTTTGCTAAAATAGACCAACATGGCCAATACCATTAAGACGTGTGTAAATTTTCAGCAGTTTTATTCTATGTTCATCGCAGACTTGGAAAAAGTTGTAAACTAACCACTCATGACTGTGACAACACTGAAACCAAATGTCACACTGTAACGCTGAGTCACGGACTGCTTCGCTGCAAGCGACGCCTGACGTCAAGTATCGCTGCCCAGTATAAATATAAATTACGATTTCAAGCGACCTGTGAAAGTCCGAAAGTGCGTCCAAACAATCAACCTTTTTCAGTCACCTAATGTGAATTGTCAGCAAAAGGGCTGAAATCCTGAGTTTTACCTCCTGTGGATGGGAGTATGCGCAATGGTACGCAATCGTAGGGAGCTTATAGTATGTGCATTGGTGCTGGTAGAATTTCACATAGTTGTTGGACTGGAATCTCTAGTTTTCGAGAAAGTTTATTACCATTTCTCTGAGCCCCAGCCTGATTAAATGCGAAAGCAACTCATGATAATGGACCGGAAAAAAACAAATCCAATCACGAACAAGTGCTGCTCATTTCTGATGGGTTTATATTTAAGACTAATAGTAAAACATATTAAAACCTGAGTATCAATGCACAAAAAACTGCTCATACTGATGAGTTTCATATTCTGACATATGTTTCCTGAAAACGCCCGAACCTTGGAAATTGTTCGAGATAACAATAATAATAATAATTAATCAATTATTAATATTAATCTTAATTCAAACATCATGGATAGCAGGCAGTTTAGCTGTTTTAATGAACAGCATAATGTGCAACACGATGTACTCATTGCGACTTTTACTTCCTGACAGTCGACTCTGGCGAATGTGGTGAGTATTTAGAACTTAAATATATTAATTTTGCTATGGCATACAGTAGACCCGTGACGTAAATCTAAAGGTCCATAAACATTTTGTAGCTTTCACCAGTTTGTTGGCTTAGATCCCATTTTATGTACACCAGTGCCTCGCGGACAACTTGAACAAACTGGAAACACTTTGTGAATTTCTGGTGTGTTGGTTTTAGAAAGCGGTGTGTTTTACACAATAATTCGTTTACTTAGAAAGGCAGCGTTTAATATCGCACTGGGTCTCTTATAGTGATCGGTAACGTTCACATTCCTGTGACAGGTCTTCGTTTCTCAAGGTTGATTGGTAGCCACCTAACTCCGGTTAGTTGAAGAATACGTAAGGTCGTTATTCGAAACCTATTCGTTAGTCAACCATCCTATGCCTTTGCATGGGTAGTGAGAACTAAACAGTTTATGCGAAGTCAAATATATGCAGGTTCTTGGCTCCAATTTAGATCTGAGGGAATAAAATAGTCTGGCACATATGCAGTGGTCCGTTTCAAGCCCTCAGCTCGCCTTAATAAGATGCTACGACAATGAGCTCCGACATCATCCATAAATTCCTTTTAATTTCAATGCCCCTTCCAGTGTAACAACATAGAAATGCAACATACAAGTACAGATGGCCATTAGTGCACCCTCGTGGTAGTAACATGACGGCTGTATTAACCATATTGTTAACAGTGGTGTTATCGGTTTAACTTCTACTGAGGCGCTGTAGCTTTCATACTGTGCAGGTACATACTTTTGACGCAGTACTAGGGGGGTCGTTTTCCAGCCAAATTAGCTCGTTCGGTCTGCTGCATGGATGCTCATTAAATCTAAAACATCACGTCTTATGGATCGTAAGTCGTCCCTTGATCGAAAATATAAGATAAAGTTTCCCACATTTCGATGAGAGTTCTTCTAATCGCAAAATTTTGAGCATCCCAGATTTCGATCTCTGCGCCATTTAGATAAAATGGCTTCCAAACAGAATGCTGCTTACTCCAGTGCTGTTTACGTCCTGAAGGAAGTTAATGTTCGATGATCGCTTTGTCTATCTGGTTCCAGGGATTTGATACAAGATGTAAGGGAGACTGTTCAAGAATCAATATTGTGGACTATGGATTGCTCATATTTTGTCACTCCACAGTGATATAGACCGCCAAACAGTCCTGCAGGTTGTAATACTGATAGTCATGAGCAAGCAATGATTGCTTCCTTCAAGCTACTCAGTTTAGCGGGGGGTTTAGCTCGTCTCGACAGTTTATTCACTCCTTTCGGTTAGAAGCACTGGGTCTCTGAAGAACTACTGCTAAGATAACAAAAAAACTTTTTATCACAGTAATATTATTCAGTGGGATGCTTGGTGTTTAGTTGTTCCTTTCCGTTGCAAGCTGATAAAAAGCCAAGTGACATCGAAGCAAGGAGTGTAATTACTAGTCACAACTGCGCTACAGAGTACAAAATAAAGTACAATCGTTCGCGAAAAGCAGCACGTGAATGTCGGCTCACGCAACAGTAGTTTGGCCCAGAAATGCTTTAAGCTGCACGAATAACTACTCAGCTAGCGAGTAGTTGATCTTTTACCCCTGCGATGTTGGAAATCCTCTCAGCAGACGATGCTAAACTTAAGTTGATCAGGACTGAGACAACCACGCAGCAATGTTTTAATTCTGAGTAAACTTAAGACTTCCTTCAGATGGATACGCAAATGCGCACTCGGGCTCTCATCCTGGTGGGAAAGGTTTGACAGAGTTGACAAACTATTCTGCATTGTCAGGTTTTCTCTGAGTGATCTGCATTGACATTCTGTTGAATGGGTGGAAGATTTCAGTAAGATACGGGTCATTTTATGGAGCAGTTGATTCCGTTCACATTTATGCTGCATTTGTGCTGCAGTGAAACGCAGTCGAACTTTTGAAGGGCAGTCCGCAACGCGTCCACAGTTGCACAGCCATAAACAGTCTACCAGCGAGGAAACAGAGTTTAGTTTCTACCTTGGTATTTGCTAAGGTAATGGATTCCAAGGATAATATTGGTCGTGCGTACAGGGATATCGACTGCAATATGGTGCAGACAGGGTAAAAAAACCCTCGTTTTTCAGTGTTAATCCACCTACTGTGGACAATATTATCTACTACGGTAGACTTTTGCTTGGGCGGACAGTTACAGTTCTTCAAACTTCAGTCTATGTATGTGTTGGAAAGTTTCATCCTTACAATGGCTTTGGGAAAATGTTGAAGATAGATCAATTCTATGCCGAATGATTTTCAGGAAGGATTGCGAGACGCATTTATCACTCTGCAGTTATCTCTTCAGACTTATTAAGCACTCAATTAACCGGGCTACCAGTTATGGCAGAGGCAATGCGCTTTTTGATCCACATATATTGTCTGTGCTTTAAGTAAATTTCTCCTGACGTAGTCATTCCGCATAGGACCAGAATATCTGGCTCACTGTGTCCCGCTTTCCATTCTCTGATTCGCGAGCGTTGTTTGCAATTTGACCTTTGCACTGCAAAGCTTCTTTTGGGATAAAGAATCTAATTGCAGAGATTTCCATAACACTGGTGAAAGGGATTACTGATTGCAACACAATTCTTACACTGCTGTTTTCTAAAGTGCGGCTGGCCATAGGAAGGCCTCGCCGTCATTAGTTACTTTATTGCCAAACATGTCCACTACAAAGCATGTTTGAATCAGTCAGCATCACAGGTGTTCCGAAAGGCTATGACTCACGTGAGTTGAATAATAACGGGCTATTATCAGGGAGCACGTCACAACGTTTGGTAGTAACATCGACGCATTTTAAAAAAACGGCGTCAAAGCTGACAGGCTATATATATAATAACTGCTGCATGTCGCTATGCCATTATCAATAACTGTAGCGTCCTTAGCACGGAAATGCTTCCATTAGGCGAACATTTCGGACGACGAGAACCTTCCCGGTAAAGCGTGATAAAAGCCATAGTAACAAACCGAACGGTTGAAACGCATGAGGTTTGTTAAAGTTCACAACGTTCAATGCTGACCATCGGGGGATCCACCAAGAGGGTGAAGCAGATTACAAGCGGAACATTGGTCAAAGTGGTCGATTTGCTAACCGCATGATTTTTTGAGCACATAACCAAACGATCGCATCTCATCGTCTGATGACTGATCAAACAGGGTCCGGATTAGCCATCGTGGAACAATTTACTTTTAAAAAATAATGAGCCTGTGTTTAGTTCAGAAAGGGCTGAAGTACCTAAATCAGCAACCAGCAGATTTCGTGAACATTCTCTGCCAAGAAGTATCAAACGGTTTTCAGCCATTATTATGGTAACCATGAAGATCGTATTTTTGAAGACCGAGTTTTGTCTATTGTTCATGCAGACAGCAGACGCCAACATTGTGACCTGGTCAGGGAGATTTCTCAGGCACTTGAGACCCGTTCAAATCTTTCAGGAAATCTTTTGTACAATCAGGAGCTAAAATAGGACTTGAGCGGAGACCTTTGACACCGAGAAATGAGATGGTGTCCAGCAGAAAATGCGGTATCGGCCACAGTGCTTGACATCATTGTACGGAACTATCACAGACAGGTCCAAATAGCCACATTATAGTGAACAGATCCCACCCAAGAAGATGACAATGAAAATGTTACTTTGAGCGTTACAATGACAAAACAAAAGCAGTAAAATTATGTGTCTTTTAAAAATGACGCAAGAATCCAAGGTGGATAAATGGACCGATTTGGGACTACGTAAAATGACGCAAGAATCCAAAGTGGATAAATGGACCGATTTGGGACTACGTATCGTCGCAATGGAAAACCAAGTTGCTTAATTTTGTTTTCTTGGAAGTGCGAATTCTCTTTGTCGAGAAGGATGTCTTGTCTGTGAAGTGAACATCATAAGATTAAAAGCGAGGTGACAACAAACAAATAAATATCAGCGACTAGATGATATCAGGAGAAATGTTTTTGAAATAGTGAAATTTGTCTAATGGAGGTAGAGCACACAAACAACTAAGAAGTCTGTATGAAATCAAATATTTGCAGGGTTCAGGCGTATCCAGTGGCGTCCATACAAAAGCAAACGACGTAGTATGGTTAATGTTAACGATTTGTGGTATCTGATAATAATAAAACGTCTGCGAATAGAGAAGTCCTGAGACTCGTAAGCAAGGAAACAATATTTAGGTCACTGAAACGAGCGGAGAGGAAACTTCGATGGAAGGCATTGAAATATGTTTGCCAGAAGGTTTGCGTAGATTGGACACGTGCATCCATTAAAACAAAGGTAAAGATCACCTGGTCATGCCGTGATGAGTCTTTTGAACAGCATGATGGGAGCAGTGAAAATTGTGAGGACTATGGCAGACTCAATCTCTTGTTGGAAAGATTTGCTACCCGGACGTATTTCGCAGAATTGAACTTTTGTGTCATTCGACTTTCCTCGTGGATGGTCTACCCAGAACAGTGCAACAAATTGAAAATTAGACGACATACATAAAGAAAATGCCATCTCTTTAGTTAATATTTTGCATACTCTCTAACCAATAAATGTATGCTTTTTAGCCCATTTGTTAATGCGTACATGGGTTAAAGCATATGGCCAAATCATTATTTATGTCATATCTTCATTATTATTGAGCCAAATGTAAATAGTTCATTAATAAAGTGATTTCGACCGATACTTCCTTAATAAGGCCCATTTGGTAAGTTATCAAACATGGATGAATTCTGAAACATATTGTGGCAATTGTAACAAAGATTTTATCGCAATTCCCTTCATACTACATCCGTTGGAGCAGAAATGCACACATAATCGTTACCTCTGTATCCTGCTCATCGTAGTTGTGAATCATTTTATGAATGAGGCGGAAAAAAAGACAGCACAAAATAACTGTATATACTACGGCCATTTGGACAACATTAACAGTGAGATACGCCGATATTTTAGACCTTATATTATTTTTCTAGACTGCGGGTTTTCATATGCAGCTGCATATGTCCATATGGTGATCCTAAATAGTCACGCTTGCTACCTTTAAATAGTGAACAGTCAATCCTTTCTCAAAAACCCCAGACCCATCGAAATCCCCAAAATACAGTGGATGAATATTTTTTTTAAATTTTTCGTTGTCCGTACCTGTGGCCTTCGCTTTAGTCTCTTCACAAAAACCACCAAATGGTTCATAGCCCACTTGTTTGTTGCTGGACCCCAGAAAGGTACTCACAGTTTATGCATTATCCGGTTGTATAAGCACTCCCGATTGAGAGGAACTTTGAATTGGATTGATGGATCAATTGGATACATCAGGCTTTCCTATGTGTAAATTTTCCCTGGGGTCATAATTTATCACCATGGTTGAAGAAGGTGGTCGGATGATGCGGAACCAACTTCTACCCGTGGTACTACTAGGTACCAGGAATTGTCCGGTAGTGACGTCTCAGTTGATTATACCAACAATGCATCTCACGATTGAGCTGAATTATGCAGTCACAGTAGCATTGTCATTTTTCTGGACGATTGTAAACTGACCGAATTTGACTGAATATATGCATAAAAATATACATATACACATACACGTATACATACATATACATACAAACAAAATGAACAAAAAATATAAATAAATCCATGTAACGTCAAAATTGCATTTAAAGACGGGAAGTGAATTTAGGTCAAGGATGAGTCCACCTGGGCTGAATTTTATCACTGAAATCCAACAGCATTCTGCGTGGCACTGTGATCTGAGGCAAAAGTATCAGCATATCACGCTTGACTAATGTTACAAGAAATACTGCTGCGAAGCCGAATGTGAGAAATTTTGTATCCACTAAGCAGACTAGATTGCTGGTACCACTTTTACTGACAGCTTCTGTTGCTCTCCAAATCGAAAGTGATGAATCCAAGATAGAAAAATTGTGCTGCAAAATCTGTTAACGAAACTATGTCTTTCTTGTTGAAATCCAAATGTCTAAGCTTTTACAAATACAACGCTGACAAATTTTAGATCCGCCGAATTGCAGTAAGTGACCTCTAATCATTTGATTACATCGTTCAATTTTTGTTTGTAAAACGAATGTGAATGCAAACTACAAAAATTCCACAAGAATGACATCTAGTTGACAAGAGAGTCTGACCAGTTTCATTTGTATGTGGTGTTGCTTGATCGGGGGAGGGGTCCATCAGCTGACAGAACCGTAACGTTTACTAAGTCTTCTCTCGTGTCCACATTAGGACAAACCAGGCACAGTGCACATATTTTGAACTATTAGAACACGTGCGCATACCATACGATGGTGTAGTTTATTGACACGCTTACATTGCACCTCAGATGTCGCGCGCCCAACTTCCCAAACTGTCAAGGACGTGCAAGTACCAAACTCAATTGGTGTTATTTCCCTGTCTAATGCAAACTATCGATACAAGTGGATGGGGATTGGAGGAGAATTGTTAAAACGACAGGAGTGTATGTGCGGACACGTACAATTTGATGGGAGGAAGCTCTGACAGAATGAAAATCAGTTACCCACCCCAGTTTAAATCGAAAGCACACATACGTTGGTATAAATTGTCAGCAAAGAGTTCCCATCATACTTTGGTACATATTTTTTTAGCAGTTAATGGGTCCGGTCACTGAATTACTTCGGATAAGATATATATCTTATTTAAGCCGATTTTACCGCCTCGTGGCGGCTTCATTTAAATTCCTCAGTACGTTCAAACGATATAAGCAGTTAGAATTATCACTGAATTCTTATCTAGAGAAAACACCCAGTAAGTTTCGACGCTGTTATCCTAGATATTATTTGCTATTCTGTAGTGATTGTCTATGCAATTTTTTCCATTAAAAAGCTGTTTTTTAAAGTCACAACAGATGTCTTATAAGTAAATTTGCGAATATTCAGAAAAAGACGATTTAACCTTCTGTAGCTTCATCCACACAGGAAGTTGGTCATCTTTTCTCTTTAAGCAAGTAACTTCACTGGCACCACATGCTTTGCAATGCCATTTCTGCTACATATCAACCAGGCTTATTTCAATGAGTGCTCTAAAATTGCACAAATAACAAGCGCATCTCCTCGGACAATCAACGCAAGAATTATTCGAAATTTATTACAGTTGCAACAAAGTTTGCTGAATGAAACGCCATTTTATTCATCGGTTTGCTTGGCGAAGTCCACGTGATCAATTAGAAGTGCTATATTGCACAGCAAATACAAACGTGAGGACACTGCTCTCTTTCGCGGATACTGTCTAAAACGGCAATTCTTTTAGTGTAGCCGTGTAAGCACAATTATTATGCGGAGGCAAATAATCGCCAGAAGACCGTGTGGTTCTGTAATTTGTGTTATTTAAATGGGTCACCAAGATGTCTTTTCGGGGCTAACAATAGGACATCAGTATAGGTATAAGCGCATGAGAAAAGATGAGTAGTAACCAAATTATGACAACGGATTTTAACTATTGTAAATGGTCCATTTTATCGTGTATTAGAATGACTGGAAAAACAAAATTTGCAGTTACAATGAAGGCGTCCCCAGAGAGTGATGAAAAGACATCTTAGAGTGATTACACTTGAACTCCCCCCACCACAAAATGGTGTAGAATCTCTCAGACATTTAGTATTGTTCAGCGTAGACTATAAGAGGTAATATTTACAAACTGTAAGGATTTTACCCGAAAGATATATTTTAGCAAAAGGAGTGGTTTAATAGCTTGAAAAATGACATGTTCCGGACCTTGAATTACCCAACTCAAAGTAAATTTCAACATATTCGCGACGAAACGATTTCCCTGGTGAGAGGAAAAAGATATACTCTTCAGCCTTTAAGTAACTGGATACCGTCGCACCTTCTAGATAAAGGCGATATCCACCTGTTTAAAAACGCTCACTGTAGCTAAATCGTTATTAGTTGCTCTGTTGCTTGTACATGAATTACGGAGCTGGTCCATCAAACCATACAGTGTGGTGTTGGGTTAGTTTTCGGCATGATGACCGCTAAAGATAAGCAAGCATACCGGATGTGTCCATACTACATGATCTGGGAGTTCGTAGGGTAAGGTTTTCAACCGCCGTCGTTGATGTTTCTGGCAGACTATCTAAATACATGAACAGCTTTGGTGGTCTATGCAAAAGATTCACGTTCGTGATAGTAGCTAGCTCCTCCTCATTTTATATTGTTTTCCTTTATCTGCTACTTGATTATGGTTAAAAGATTCAATTGAATGAGCAGTTGTTGTTTATGAACTCTATCACGATAAGGTTTCATCTGAGAAAAGAGCTGATGTGATCCGGCCATGGGCCTTCAGGCGGCTGTATTTACCATCCATTCAACTTTTTAATTCACCGCCGCAAAGTATGTTGACCAAAAAGTAAAATTTGAACATTTCATCGCTTGAGACATTCCCAAAATGGAATGAGGAGAAATAGTTGAGCACAAGCGGTCTTTAAAATATTCCCACTACCGAAAATCCTTACATAAAGCAAAGATAAGGATAATGGAAACTTTGGGGCATAATTAAGCTGGACAAAGTAAGTAATCACTGGTTCAGAATGAAACGAATAAGACACATACTTATATTCGCGCAGGGCTCTTTCACTATGCTTGTTACATTCTACTTTTTGGTAGTGTGAGTGCACTTTTAGAATGTCCATTGGATATTTTGTCCTGTGGGCGAAATCAATTCATGCCAAAAAGCCGAAAAACACTGTACAGAAATTTGATTTATACGGTTCATCGTAAGCATTGCACCTCTCATAAAAGCCAGTCTCGAACACGCGGTAGGCAGCTTAGGCAATTAACCTGTCGGCAATGAGTGGCTGATCGGTATTGTGATTAACTCGAATTCAGACAGGATACAGAGCCACTCATCCTTTGGTCATAGAATCCGAAAGATGTGACCAAGTGTTAACTGGCTCTTTGATTGATAGCTTCTCAGATGGAGTTTTTATAGAGTTTCGTAAGTGGCGCTTTGCTGACGGTCCCCAATGAAGATGAAACAACTGTGCAGTTCTTTTCAACATTTCAGCATAGAATGCAATCAGATGTGTACATCCTACGTGATTCAGTTGATGAGTACCGTATCTCACATTGCATCCGGATTAATACCTCCCGTTTAATGAACTATGTTTATGCGCTTGAAATCTGGTTGGAACATATTAGCATCCATCTTCTCAAGCATAACAAATTTCTTCGTGTATGTGATTCTCTCGGTAAGACTGCCGTCAACTGGTGGAGATACAGGCTTTCATATATGTGCTCTTTGCAAAAAACATCGATCTGGTTGTGTTTTAAATATAGATGGTCCAAATTATTTTGGGTATCACTCCACTTCACGGATTATCTGAATCAACAAGCTAACATTTGCAGTTCAGTCATTAAACTCATATAAATACTTTTGTCGTGATAGAGGTGGTGTGCACCTACTCTTTTATTCGACTGGGCTTGAGTACCGATTCCGAGCTGGATTGGTGACTAAGAAACAAACGTACTTACCGGATCGTCAGTGGTTTGAATCCGATTGAGGTACCTCTAGTTCCCTCATCCGGGCTTGGCAACCTGGCAATACCTCAGCCTCTGCAATCATTTCAGATGACGAAGCAGCTATGCACCGATAGTGTGTTACTGCTAAACGGTTTCCTGTTTATTTTTGTTATCAACAAATTGCTCAACAAACATTCCAGTTTGCAATACGTACTCTACAAATTTAGAACCCAAAAAACCGGATGTATTTTTTCACGTTGCTGAGTTCCCTTACATTAGTGTTATACAAAAGTTTACTCTCCGCTTCTGGTTAAAGAAATAGGTTTTAACAAAACCCAAGCATTCACTTTAACGTTTAAAAAACTGAAAATAAACCAGAGCCTGATTGATTTAGAAAAGCCTACAGGTTCTGTCTAGTTTGACATGGATAACTCAACCATCTCAGAACAAATGCAACGGATCCGGCAAAACTTTCCAACAGCTGAAGTAAGACAGTGGTACAAAAGACGCGCTCCCTATACACCACGATACATAAACACAATACAGTCTGATGAAGCAATAGAATTTTCTCAAGAACTACACCGTGTTAGAAAACCTTTATTCATTTAGAGAGTTAAAGCATGTAAAACCTAAATAAATCGCACTGTTTCCAAAACATTCCACGTGAGGTAGTGTGCTAAAAATGACCAAATCAGCCTAAATTAGCATCATTTTCAATGGCTCACTATGAGCGCATGGAAAGGGACATTTGCTAGCCGGCTGCCATGACAAAGTCTAGAGTAGAATACAGCGTTATGAACAACGAACAAGGAGCGAGTGAAATAACATTTACCATCAAACGCCGTGCATACCCAAGTAGCCAGTCCTCAAATAGTAAAGAACAAATCTACAATATTGGTGGAAGTTTGTGAAGTGTGTGTTAGTCCTATCATAAGACGCGAACAGTGCCACAAGCTTTTGATACCTTAACAGAACTGTTCTTAACTGGCAAGAAAACTATAGACATCTGTTGTTTTTATTTTGTCTCACTTGGAAGTCTTTCTTGTACGGCGCCATTAGATTCCGCCGAATTCCTTCTGACGAGCCGTCTAACAAGTAGTGTATGGTAGGCAATAGCCTGAGCTTCAAATGACACGAGCAAAACGCTCGCCTACCCAATGAATGGTGGTTGTGCTAACTGTAGGTATATTTGAATCCTTTACTCCCATTTATTAGCCTGTCACTCAGTTACCCACGGAACATTGTGAGGCTTGATATTACATCCTGAAGTTGCTTAAAGAAGTCTCTGGAACTTCAGTGAATAAAACATTTGGGCCATGGAAAAGGGAATTCGTTGTATGGTTTATGCGGTTGTTTTACTGCTTTTTAGATATAGCTGTTTTGCTCTCAGTTGTGTATTTGTTTGACGGAAATGCGTGCATTTAAAATACCCATTACACTGCCTACTTCAGAGCCTAAACCTAGTGAGTTTCTATCACAAATGGCACTGTTGTTACTGCTTTATGCAATCAGTATTATGAATATGTGGAATGGAGTTCAATCTGGTTTACCTGATGGTCAAAAGATTTATATGGTGATGATTTATTGATGCTGCTGATTTTTAACGCCAAGCAATGATCAAAGACCCGAGGTCTCAATAAGGAGCAAACGAGTTGTCCTGAAAAATGGACCTCAGATCATGTAACTTATTCCACGGCCGCAAACCGCCCATAAGTGGATAGATTTCTAAAAAACAAAGCACGACTACTTAACCTTCTTCCATGATCGGTCGGAGGGTGAATTCATTATGAAGTAGCACCTTTTGTAAGAATTCCTTAGTGTGCTACCCAGATACTACTTGTTCCCCGTGATTTTCTGGATAGGACATATGTGAACATCTATACAGCCCGCTCACAAGGCCTCTGCTATCACACCAACCTACTACGTACTTATGGTCATATCGCCATCCATTTTCAAATGGTTAAGTGCTCGTTTCACCGCAGCCAATTACGCCACCTCACCGAAAATTAGTCCATATTCAGTAGACACAACCAGCCTTTAGGCCTTCGTATAAAGGTTTCAAATAATGGAATACATCAAAATGTATGCCGCTTAAATGTGAAAATTTAGATGATTGCACAGCTAACTGGAAACATTATCAGAATTCACAAGGACCGAGCTCGACTCCAGTAAACGTAACACATAGAGGCAGCCAGTTCTATTAGAGTTGTATACAAGAGGCTAAAAAACAGTGTTTACGAAGAGTGCGCGAATGTATAGATGCATAGAACGGCAATAGAGGGTGGATATCCAATATCAATCATTTCAAAAAGATGACCTTCCAAAATGCATAATCTGCGAGGTAGAAACCACCGTTGCTACGTTTACCAAGGCTGGGTAGGGTTTTGGTGGGATGCTTATGTACTTCTCCTTTTCCAGCTAACCTAGGCAGCGAACAGTTAGACCGTCATCTTTCTGTGTTTTCATGAATTGCGGTAGAGTAAACAGGATTCGGAGGATTACTGTGCAGCAGAGCATACTGCAAAGGCAGTAAGATATGAGACGGAATGCACAATGAGCGTGGAGTCTTCAGAATCAAGGCGAAATAGCCAGCAGATGCAAATGAATGTGTCCATCATTCGTTTGTCCATCTCCTATCCAACATTCCAACAACATTAATATAGATAATTTATATAAACACTTCCTAACGAGTGTTTTTTTTGACTTGAAAAATTAAAAACGTGCAACCTGAAGCATTATTTAGGAAGAACGTTTACTGTATAAAAACACCGTTGGAGCATGGATTCCATATTTAAGTTATTTCCTTTTTAAAATGATGTTGAATAACCCATTCCTATGAAATGGAATATAACGGGCCAGTAAAATTATCAACAGCTACAACAACCCCGTTGACACCAATCCTGCCAAAAGGTAAGTTATTATTGGCTTAACCACAGAATGTTCATTTTTTTCTGCAGAAGGTAAAAAATATGAGTAGTTCAAAAGAGATTCCTTCTTGTCAGTGAAGCCAGTTCATGCTGAAAAGCCAAGAACCACTGTACATATATTTCATTACGAGATTTTAAGGGACTGAAATTATATAAACTACGAAAGACCGCGCGGATATCCAAAAAAACAATTGTATAGCCACGATTTCGGCATTGCAAAAGTAAAAGTTCGTTGTAGATGCATCCCACCTAATTTTTCAGAACTGAAAATTGATCAGTGTCCTCTTCCAATTTGGGATTCTCCATCTTGCATTGCTCAATGAGGCTTATTAATTTGGTAGTTGGTGGCAGGTTATATCCTATGCGGATTCACTAATAACATCATTTTGGTGCATAATCCAACAGCCTCCCTATTACCTCCTTGTGAGATAGATAGGATACCGATCCGCTGTTATTTTTGCCAAATCCAAAATTGCAGCACCTTTTACGTTGCAGAACCCAACGGAAATAAGAATTGCCCATCCGAAAGACAGAGTATATCGCGATTAAATTTTCGTTTTTCTTGGTTTAGTTTGTTTAGTGGTTATTGTTTCAGTACACTTAGACTGTACGAAGTGACTTGCGGAGCTTGTATATAAGATATGTTTGCTAATAAAATTTGTATACGTCAGTTTGAGCTGCAAAGCAAGGCAAAGCAGCGTGGTCATAGAAATTAAGGAAACTAATAATTTATGTCGTTTTTTGGAGTCGACCAGGTATGAAATATTGGCGGTGTAAAAACAGTATAAAAGAACTTTGTCTTGGATTATTAGCCCAATGGTGGTGTATAAAACTGATCTTAGTGGAAAACATAATTTTCCTGTACAGAAACAGTCGTTTCCATTCGTTGGCAGTTGATCAAGTAAATGCCGCGCTTCACCACTGAGTCTAATTGTTTGTAGTCTACCGTACGAGAAGGATTCAGCAATTTTTAAGAGATGTGTTGCACAAGCCTGCGATCACAATTATGGATGTTTTTTATTAAATTTCCTGTAGCTTTCTTAGTGATGTGTTTCTTAAAAGAATTTGTTCTGCCGAACTGGTCGGTAACTGCAAGCATCAAGGCTGTAACAATTTTTTTAATATTCTGGCACGAAAGCATAGGGGCATGTTCCTTATCTTTCTCAACCAAATAGGTTGGCTCTACACTCTTCAAAAGCAGTCCATTACTGGTGTCCGCAAAATTTGTTTTTCTATTAATTATTTAACATTGTCAGATCACGCCCATAAATACGTTTTCATAACAACCGGCCATATGTAATGAATAGCCTCTTGCATCTTTATATAAACACTGACAAGGCCAAGGATACTTACCGTTTTGGTGACTCAAGTAATGTTTCTGTTACAAAACGACCTTTAAAAACTTTCCAAATCCTTCGTTTTGTATTTGCTTTATTAAGGTCATAGTGCTGAGCGTAAAACCGCATCGCCAAGCGATGTCATAAAATTTTTGCTTGCTGTTCTTGTTTTTGTTTTTGCATAACCTGTAAAAAGTGGACGGCTGCATTAAGCGTGGAGTAATTGTTGGCACATGGGAGCTACAAGAGGAAATGCCATACAAAAATATCCCCGATATTCAATACATAAATAGGTAAAGAAATGTAACCGTCATGACCAATTCATTTATTTCCAAAACTGCAGGGATTTATGCTTGCAACTTCTACAGATTTTCAATACTATAGATATAGAGGCTGGCATGTATTGTAGTTTTCAAAGTATTTTTTGCGATTTACATAAACGTCCAAACGTTGATCTTTAGATGGTGAGTCGTCCTTGCTATTTATTGTAAATTAACGCTTGATTGTCTTTTAATGGCTGTGAAGGAACAACGTAGAGTCAGTGAGAATTGTCAGCTCAGTGACAGATAGGCAAGTGATTGTGGCTTCATTGAGCGAAAAAATGTTCGACAAACAATTTGACTCACTTTGATAGAATGTAAGCTAATAGATCCTTTCTTACAGCATGGTTCTGGAGGATGTTTGGTGCCCTAAACTTTTCCTCAAAAACCATGTATGCATAATGTATCGTTATTTCCTAATCAATGAATGTGTTTAAAATTTAGAAAACTAGCGCTGGACCTGACCAATCTAGAAATTTTCTTCACATGGCCCACCGTTCGGTATGCGGAATAACTATAAACGAGTAAAACAGTGCGATGCTTTAGTGGGACAGCTTTTGCAACCACTAAAAGGCAAACATTCACCCATAAAACATACTACTAGAAACCGTTGACACAATATGGTCAATGCTGCCTTTTTAAAACTAACATCAACCTGGTAGCGCAGCTGAAGAGATCAGTATACGTCAAATGAACAGGTAAATGTCATAAGGCATAACACTGTGTACAATTTTCGGGGCTTCACCTTTGTTTGTGTAAGTGTAGAGTTTACAGAACTTTGGATAAGGCCCTGATATAGAAAAAAGAAAATGTGCGTAAATTATAAATAAGTCTATCCAAGTTTTCATCAACTATGTTTCCATTTCTATGTCAAATATTGCGTGAGGTCTTGAACAACGTTGACCAAATTTTCTTTCCAGCTTATGACTTTGTAAAAGTTAAAAGTAAGTAAAATTGTATTCAAGCACGGATTTCGGAGAGAATAAAAATAAATCAATGTTAAGTAAGCCCGCGGACTACTTGCTTTAAGTGCTGTCTCACACAATATTCCGAATTGTGCTGAAGTCGTGCTCGATAAACTTAAGACTTACCTAGTTCAACAGCTTAAATGCTATTTTACTAAAGCCATTGATTTCGAATACCGTTTAACTGCACTTGTAGACTGGCATCGACGTAAGTGTTTTTTTAGGTATTTTTTGTAGTTTGTCTTACAATGCGAGATTTAAATCTAAATGGCTATCTTCTTCATTGCCACCAGTATGATGACTGCGGTCTCTGAGATTGACTGCTTTGGATTTGAGGTGAACATAATAATTCTCACAATTAGTTACTCAAAACCTTTATAACTTGAGTGTTTGTTCGTTATTAAAAACAGCATTTTGGTGAAGCACTATTAATTTTACACCACCACCTGTTGTCATCTAGTGTACCAGAGACACGCTTCATGGGGTAAGCAGATCAATGAAGGAAACTGCATTTGTTTATTACGTTCATTTTGAAAGTTGGCTGCTAGAGTGTGAATTCTGGCAAATTTGAAAATGATAAAAATCAAGACAGATTCTTTTCACTGAAACCAAAATAGACGTGCTTAGAACCTAACTCAACCCATTCCATTTTACTGCCAGCCAAAAAAGCCGCAGTTCAAAGTAAGTCGAAATAGGTAATTTGCAACAAATAATAATCATCACTTGCGGAAATGGAGGTCATGTGACACATTCTCGTTATGTCAGAAGGTGAAATTGACGCAACAGGGTAAAAACATCTTTGGTCACTTATTGAAACGCCATATCATGATGAATACCGCAAGCAGAGACAAAAACCGTTCAACTCCCGAGCTGAATAGTGTTGATTTCCTCATACGTCATTCTGTACAAAAAATTTAATCTCAAGCATTACATGTCCTTATCTGAAAGGAATTGTGCAAGACCTTATAAGTTTACACCGTGTTTAATAGAAATGCCATTTTTTGCACAGTCAAAACATAAGGCTTACTTTATACGCAGCGTTAAAATATCTTACATTTTGTTTTAAAATTTAGACCATCCAAGACCCGTATACCCTATTTTGTTGCTGAATATTTTAAACTTCCACCTAAGTTTCGGCACCAAGCCGAAGTCATACCCATATATAACTTTATAAAAATTTACTCAATCAACTATGTGCACAAATATAAGTCTCGTAAAGATTCGGTTTCATTAATTTTTCCAAAACTTTTATTTAGTTTGCGATAAACCCTGTAAGTAGAACTGCTTAAAACCATGGCATTCACGTATGACTGCAACAAAACTCTTGCTACTAATGTAAGGATATTTGTTACATTTTTTCTTTCTGGTATTTAGTGGTTGAATACTTAGCACAACGTAAGCAACTTCTAAACTTTTAGATAATTTTAAAGGCATATAACATATTTCTGCCTAATAGAAGTTTGTAGTTGTCTGTAATGCTTTTATTTTTGTTCATAAAACATCTTTTCTCTGTAAACTACCTTATTAACCCCAATACGCAGTGAAGGTCAAGATCGAACGTCCAGGTAAGATGGGTTGCTTTTGAGATCAATTTTGACACTGAGTGACTTCACTAACGGTTACTACAGACAAATGGGTTTAATAACCATTTCGTCCAACATTGATTTAACGTGTTCAGCAAAGCGTGCTCTGGATAGAGGTGAGTTGGTTTACGTGAGTCTTCTGAAAAGTGACATGGTTTTACTGTTGGATTCCTACAAATAGTGTGAGATGGTCAGGTTGCTCCTGTAGGCTTCAACTTATATCATTTGCAGTCAAGAAGGCATAGCTTAACATAGTAATCGTTGTAATGAGGCTTCTCTCAGTAAGTTTCCAAAACATTACCCTTTATCGGTTGTTGAATTTTTGGCCACATATAAATCATTCTGTTACAAAAAGATCAGACGTCATCTTTTTTCTTTAATGACCTAAATTGGTATCTGGTGCATATTATCACCAGTTGGTTTTGTATTATAGTTGAACTATTGTAGCAGTAAAGGACTCAATTGTATCTGTGGTACAAACTCATGGATGTGGATACTAAGTGGTATTAAAAACGTAACTAACATTGCACACATTCTGATGTTGCTGGTTTCCATGACACACTTACCCATCTGAGACATCTGAATGCGGAGTGGAAGCTGTGACTGAAGAATAGACGACCCACTGCAACGGCCAGTGAAGTGCATATCAACCGATCGAAACTACTTGGTTATTGATCCTTTTGCTAAACCTGGTAGTTGGACTGCTAACGTTCTAACAAATAAAAGTGATCAAATCATCAGTGCAAGGTGCCTACATGGTTTTCAAACGGTATTTAATAACTCTCAAGTGATTAGTTGTTCCCGAATTAGGTTTGCGTAAGGTGGTTGGTCAGCTTGAAATGCGACTTGTTTTGTGCTTCCCTTTCTATGTATCTCAACATTTCTGATCCCCTGTTTTGATTGAGTCTTCTCTTCCTTAGTGCATAGTTTGGTTTTCTTCTACTTGATGAGTCGATTAAATAACCTTCTAGTTTTAATAGCTTTTTCCTTTGCTCCAGTTGTTCCGTTGGTTGTTGTTAGGTGTTTTGTTTTCCCATGCGATTCATAGCCCCGCAAACGCGTAATTCTTTCGTTTGTAGAAATTCGTAGACCTGGTGCATCTCGAAATATTTGTTGATTGATTTCTCTATGGAGTATACCGCCTTGGCAAACCCTCTACTCTCAGATTCTTTTTCTGTAGCCTGCGCAATTTTCGAAATCCGATTAGTGGTATGGATATGGGGTTGTAAAAATTAAGAAACATATTTTATAACATATCTCAACGTTTCTTTATTCCATGTATTCTTTGACCCGTGGTTTTTAGCTTTCAATTTATACATTTATTTAAACGTGCAATTCCTCTCCTACAGCTTCCCGAGTACCAACCACTGACTGTAAGTTTATTTTTGATAAAACTTTATATAATTTTAACGCAAGAAGTAACCTCTAAATGCATCTGTGAATACATTTAGTGCAGAAAAGTACGATAATTGTAATTTATATCTAAATTTATTTATGTTCGATTCACAGTGGATGAATACGCCGGAGCAGGTAAGTAAACGAGAAGGATTTTCTTGTCACCTCAGTGCATTGAGCATTCTGAAAACAGTTTTAAATTTCAGCTGTCTATTCAATCTACTACCGTAAGTACCCACCTGGTCTACCGTGAATATAATAGCGTATTTCTCACAAGACATACTCACAAGATATTCCACATGAACCCAAACAGCAATACAGCGTAAAAATGAAGGCAGTATCATTTTGTTTGTGAATCCAGGGTGGCTTAAAGTTAGATCCCGTACTAAAGAAATTATTTTAATAAACACTGTTGTATTTTTACGTAGCAAATGATCGATACTACAGGACATGTCTTACCAGCTGCTGCAGTGGGTGTATAATCCGTATACTGCGATAAAGGGAGCGAACCAAAATGGTTATACGTAGGTCAAACCCTCATTTTCTTTAAGTTCAAGTACCCATCGTCATGTGTTCTTTTTTATCATGATAAATTGTTCCTATATAATTTTCATGAAAACCAAGCTGTATGTTAAAGTCAGTGGAGCAACGTTATAGGTCTTTCTAATTTTTTCCATTGCTGTACGCTCATAATTAAACAACCAAACTTTTCATCCCTATTTTCTGGCTACATCTAAACAGTCCTACAGCAGACCCAACAAGGTAACTTCACTAGGCGAATAGTGCCCATACACTATCACTTAATGTGTGATGACTTTGCACATTTTGCATTTTGCTAAAAACAAGGCGCTGTTGGTGCTGCAAATATGCCCATGACTATTGAAGCCAATGTGAAATACAGTCCCTATGATGACCCCGTATTTCTTATTGGTGCAGAAGCATTACTACAAGTTTTTGTTTGAATGAGCGATCATCAGACACATCTTTACAAATGGTACTTCTTTTGTTTAGGTCTTGAGAAGTTATGCGACTGTAAGTTTTGAGCATTTACCTTCTGCATAATAAAAAGCGAAATAAAGCGCCATCTGGTGTATGCTACAGGTAATTAAGATGGTAACGGCTGCATACACCTTCACGTGAAGCACTTTTCACACTATGTTACAGGGTCTTTTCTGACAAAACTGTTATCAAGATAAAGTCAGCGTTTTTTAGTTTTGATGTGTTTTACTTCGTTAATTCAGCTCCTATAACTATTTTGCTAATTCTTTGTACAGTTTAATATCATACAGCGTCCGTATTCTTGATTGAGTTACGCAAACCGTGTGCTTGAACCCAGAGCGCCTTGGGTCAAGCCATCAAATCGGCTTCGATTACACTCAAGTACCCCAAATTGTGTTCTTGTTGCACTTCAAACGGATTCTTTCAAAATCTCTATGTGCACCTAGACATTCATCCTAACTGTGGCAGGTCTACCGGCACACCGTGGTGAAACTAGATAGGTCAGTGAGGCTCCTCTCTACTGTCAGAGACCGTGGTGTTAATTTGGATACAATAAATCGATCTATAATTGCACCGTGGTTACCTGCTGTTGTTGCTATTAGAAAGGAAACAAGGGGGTTTCATGACTGGCACAACAGGACTTCAGAGGACCGGTGAAAAAATTATAATGAGGTGTCAAACGATTTGAAGTGTAGGTGCTCCATTTCTGCAAGAAAGCAGCTTGTGTCCCAAAAGTACTTCAAGATGATTTTTTGGATGTACTTGGGTTACGTACTACTTGGAATATGTATTACAGCGATCTCCCATTAAGTCTTCTTATTTGTGAATGGCTCATCCGCATATGCTTTTGCCGGTGCCATATACATGTATGTATATTTGCTCACTGTATTTTCAGACAAGAAGAAATGCGAAATTGGTGAGTGATTTTGGTGCGTTGTACAAGACTACTCACAGAGTGAATGCCACAGGAAGTAACATTCTGGATATTTTCTCCTATACTTGATACGCTCCTGTCAGAATACCCAGGTTTCGGTAAGCACCACGCATAAATCAACTTTGTCCTACTTTTGTTCTACTCTGTCTTTGAATGCCCGAAGTTGTACTTCACAAAATCAAAAGAGTAAAATACAGCTTGCAATAAGTTAGGAACGACCTCTGACCTGACCCAAATTGACGTTTATTTATGTGCGCATTACGTATCAAACATGTTGCGCATACTCCACCACATCACGTGGGATATTTGAAGCACCATTTTTTTCCAAAAACTCCGTTCAGATATTTCGCCGAACCACCTCACTGAGGGGGCCCTGCTATTTCTCAAAGTGTACTTTCAGGCTGAAATCCTCATTAAACTCAGACCAACTGGTGGTTCTAGAAAAACGCTTAAATGCTCGTCCAGCTAGCTGGTGTCATCTGGTTTATACGAACATCAAGCAATATCACGTATACTGTGCACAAACTACATGTGCCTTGTCAATCACCAGTAGATATCCAATGACTGAACCACTACTGACCACCGGGACAGTAAGTTACGGATACTACCGCTTTGCTGGCAGGTTGTATCGTTCATTGCATGTGAACCACACATGGCAACAGATTGACTCAGGATATCCCTAATGCTACCTAAGCAAGACATAAACCGATGGATTGGGTTAATATATTTTGATGTTGGGAGGAAGTATGAAATTAAACAATTGTTATGCATTTCGTTATACTGAAGTTTTGCAAAGTAGCACTCAGACCCATAAACAGGACTGAATAAACAATGAACTACAGGAATAGAGCATCAACATACTACTTCTGAATAGTGTAAGCTTTGACTTCGATGGGTGTAGGAAATTGACTGAAATCCCCTGTGAAGGCAGTGTTAGGTACAAAACTTAGACCGTATACAAAATTTCTCTTCAGCATGATGTTTGTAAAAAACATTTATCACATTATGGTCCAGTCCTCCTATTTTTGGCAGCTAGAGCTGAAACCAACATACTGTTCCTTTCGTCCGTTTGTATCGCGTATTCAAGCAACGTGGACTTAACCACAACAAAATAACGCATCAAAAATGCTGTTGTATCTAAAATTGTCTCTATCACGACTTTTTTCCATTGTGACCTTCGTCGATCAACGCATATAGCGTGCGCACTGTTCTTCTTGAACTCCACTCATTCTTCCTGCTTTTAGGGGGTCATTTTTTGGGCTGCGGCTTACAATCCCTGGGGAAACGGCCAAATGCAGCTTACATGCTTTATCAACCTAGCTGAAGTAATGAATCCATTATGCACACAAGGTCGGGGTTGCCAAATAAATCATTCATGTTAGTTGATCGCTAAAACTTGTCAGGCTGTCATCAAAATACTGCACAGCAATAAATTGTTCGTAGTTATCGCACTGTTATAGCGAAGAGAATTACATTTTGTAACTGACTGCAGCATATGCTGGCAAACTGACTTTCTGGAGAGACACCATTAGGTGGAAGCTTAATGTGACCAGGAACAAAGTTTCAGGAAGGCTCTATCACTACACGATTAAGACATGGGCGAGGCATGGTACAGACAAGTATGACGCAAACTTACAAACAGCAGGTTTTCTCGTTAGTAATTTTAACATATAGACATTAGTTAACCATACTCTATTTCACTGGTTGGTGGATACAATTGCCCCCATCAGGTAACTTTGGATCTGCACTTCTTTAAGGGCATTTTTGAATCAGATCTCTTCAATACGGTAGGTTAACGCACCAGCCTGAATGAGTAGATGAGGAAACCTCTTGTGGAAAGCTTTTTTACCTAACATCAGGCAAGTTTTATGATATTCAAATAGTCCGGTGAACCTTTTAACCCTGTTGATAACGTATCGTCACCATTCGGATTGAGTTCATCGACATTTTGCCCTAAGTTAAGGAGGAGGTAGACGTTATTTGGGGTTTAACGAGTAACACAAAAGTTTATGTACACACAAGTGAAACAGAATGGCTTCTGATTTTGCTGAGCTCCTTTTCTGGCTGGGAAACACACGGGTGATCTTTGAGCTTGATGACTCCGATTAGTACCATGTGACCTTGGCCGGCTCACTCATGCGGTTAGTCATGTCGTCAGCTTCATTCGCCTGATAATCCGCTGCGTTTGCGTTAACAAGCAATCTGATAAATTTGTCCTCCCCATTCAACTGTGTTCCAGACCAGTGGCGTTATCAATGCTGGTGTAAGTCCTCTGTAAAACGCTGAATAACGTGTGTGCTACAAGTAGTAGTCCTTCTCAAAAAGCCCCCTCAGAACTGTCTATCAACCTCTTTTAGACAGCCTAACGGACTGGGCAAGAAGTGAGTTTATTCTACTACAAAATATCTGCTTGGTTTCTAGGGGTTTAAGCTCGTCTTATTGAACGAAATAACAAGTGCCATGTTGACAGGTCGTCACATTTTGTTTAGCCACTCCGTACTGAACTTTTTTACACATCATCCCTTCAAAGTGTCCGAAATTTGCGTGTGACAAACCTCCGTTCTGAAATATATGCGTAAAACTGTGCCTCGGTTTCTCGAATTCAGCTGCGTACTTTTCCTCTTTCTTCGAAACTAGGAATGTATTATTACATCGAAGATTGTAAGTTTCTATTCCCAATGTGCACTTCGACAATACGGTTGATGGAATTATCCGGATTCCTGCACAACCGCGGGTGTCCTCTTAACGAATTTTCTGTCACGGATTGCGAAACTTTAGACAATCAGTTGAATGCATGACAGATAGACTGAGTCATTCTTTTTACAGTATAAGAAAAACAGTATAAATCTAAAAGAAGTTCCTCAATGTTACGCAGCTGTATAGTTTTTTTAAAAGCATTATTACTAGTTTAATGGCTTATATTCATCCATATTACACAGCGGAAAGAGAAGTTAACCGCCGTAAGTCAATTAATAACATTATTTTGAGATTTTACCTCTCTTATTTCTACGTACCAAAGACGTTGATGCGGTAGATGTGACGGGTTGCTGACAGTTTATTTGTATAACTCGTTCATCACTGCTGGTGTGGCGCCTGGCCATGGCAACAACAGCCAAGATTGAGGTCATAGCAAGTCATTTGAAACAGTAGCCGTGGCAACAAATATGCTGAGTTGGTAATTTTCTCTACTTCAAACTGGTTCACTGAAGACCGAGACTTGACCTTTCGAACTGCGCAAAATAATAGCGAAACACCAGTCAGATCTCACACAAAGCGATCAATAAGCGCTCTTGGAGAGCTCGTGGCTAATTTGCCAACAGATGATATGCCCTGATGCCTGAAACTCATTCTGGAAAGTACAGTAGAGCTATATGTGATAGACATATCCGCCGCCGACAAAATTATCCCTGATTCTGCGAGTGAACCTTTGGATGGCAAACGTTTGCGTGCCCAGACAGTGTGCATCATTCGCGAGTGAATTGGCGAATAAGCGAGATTTGTTACATTGTTTATTCTGCATCCTCCTCTTTGTAATTGGTGATGTAAGATTGGTTACTTGTGCATCTGATGTTTAATCTTTTGCTTCCTGTCAAGCATTAGGATGCGTCCGAATTTCCCATATTTTACGGTCAAAGTATTAAAATAGTTATACTGGCGATCTCACATCTGAAAGGCACGTTTTGCTGACAAAAGAATCATATTTCTTAGAAGCAGGTTGCTTGCAAGCAAACCAGTAGTATATGTTGAAAAATCTACACACTCCATGGCAGCAAATTTTACACATGAGTGTTTTCTGCGTTGGGCATTTTTCCACTGGTATACAGTATTAGGAGCCCCTTTACAGAAACTCCCAACAAATGATTTTCCAAAGTTTATCGTTTTTTGTCAACTGTTTTCCCAAGGTTATTCTCTGAAATAACTTTCCCAAACAAAGCCTACTTGGGCTGGCACACTCAAGTCAACTTTCCTAACTGCAGATTGATAAACTTTAATATTCTTTTCACCACCAAAAAATATTAATCAGCCGCAAAGATAAAACGAAGGGGCATCCTCCAAAAATGTGGATCTATGCTTACGAACAAAACAGCCGTGGTGTCATCTAAGACTCCATTAAAGATCGTTATCAGTCATAAGCTTCAGACGAGTGGATGGCCACAAAACAGGTCATTATTTAGCGTCTCGTGCTATATGAAATGGCAGCTGTTCACATTTCATGAGGTTTTTTCTTGTAAAATGAAGGGTATCTTCAGAGTTACGTTGACACTATATTCAACGAAGGCAATAGACAGAAGTTGAGATTAGCATACACGACTTATTTTGGTCTATATTCAACGAAGGCAATAGACAGAATTTGAGATTAGCATACACGACTTATTTTGGTTATTTTATTTGTCCCAATATTTTGGTTGTTTTTATGCGTGGATGGTTACGGAACTAGCAGAAACCTGATATCGATTTATTTTCGTTTTCTAATGTGATATTCTTATCAGCAGTGGCATGTTAGCATCACAGCATGAACGAAAACACACTGATAACTCTATTTTAATGCTGAGAATGCAAAACTGTCTTTTTCCCAAACCCATTGCCAAAAACAACGTGTGTCAGTCTACAAGCGTTACGTGGATAGTAAGTTACGGAGTGAAAATTTCGTTGCTTTCGTTGCTGTCGAGTATTATTCAGTAATACCTCATAACATTCACAAATTTGTTTGTTCCGTAGAGCGCAGCAGACGTGTTCCGTAAAAACTATTGATCCTGGTCCCTTCAGTAATTGTACACTTGTATGGTGAACCATAATTAAAGGACATTTTGAAACCTTTTCACTTTTTTTAAAAATTATTTGGACATGTTACCGTAGGATGTGAACTGGGGAATGTTCAGATTCAGTCACATCATCTGCATACGCCGGCAGAAATTTCGGTGATGCTTAAGAGTGGACCGTGGTCTAAGTCCACACGGCCAGATGACAAGACTCCGTAAGTGGAACCACACGCATATGTATTACGTGGGTATCTTTTGCACTTCCCTGCGGTGTCTCTGCATTCACTAGCCGTAGCGATCCACCCCCCCCCCCCCCCCCCCCCCCAGGGTTCGTCAGGGATACCTGGTCTCCTTATTTCTGCATTTCGTTCCAACCCAAAACTTAACAAGTTGTATCCCAGTCCTTCCCCTCCGAATTACCAAGTTTGGGAACGTATGGACGAACATCCTACCTGATTTGCAAGCGTAGCCAAGCTTGCAGCACTTCATCGATGCTGCTTCGATTGCCTAGACTTATGCATCAACCTGAACCAATAAAGTAATTATGCGAGGTTTTTGCTTCACACTAAAATGGGTTAAAGTGATACCAAGAAGTCTTTGCAACATCTGTGAATCATATTCTGCTTCTCTGAGGAATATCCGTGTAAACGATCCACTGCTGGTCAATCTTATCCTGGCGTCCAGGCCCACCACGTTTTATCCGGACGTAATACAGTGATGTCAGAACTTCCAGTCGGAACACATACGCACAAAATTTTCCGTTGGCATAATTTCGCAACAACTAAATAAACAGAGATTTTCAGCTTACATTTTATTGCAGTCATCACATCCGCTAGAAATCTAGCGTGTTTTGAGATGTTTTTATTCTGACACCAGCATAGAGTAATAAACCGTGAATCTAGGAAGCTGCAAGAGAGGTAATCGCAGTTCAGCCAGTGTCAAAATTATTGATGATTAGGTACAAACCATTTATACGATTCCTGTCACTAGTACAATGTGAAGATGTGCCAGTGCGTTTCTTCGATATTGGAAACTGCAGAAGCGATTTGATCCGCGCTTCAGGATTGTCATTGACACTAGACCTCCTAAGCTATTCACAGGGAAGTAACTCTTCGGAAAAGGCTTTGTGACCTTTTTCTGTCAAAAGGTCGGTAATGGCTTCTTCATTACTGTTTATAATCCAACTTTACACACACATACTACAAAGTTCATTACCATTGATTGGAATAATTGTGTGCTGTGTGGAGCAGCTTCATCCCTTTGACGTGCAATTTCAGACTGGGTCGTGGGTGAGACAGGAAATGAAGACCACAAAACCTGTGAAAAGATAACTGGTTGATTTGAAAAAGCCTGACTGCAGCCTCTTCTCCACAGCACGAACCGATACGACGGTTTGCATACTTGCCAGCGTGACCTACTATAATGAGTCAGATGCGACGAATTGATATGATGTCAGGGTACTTATACGTGCCAATAGTTTGTTGTGGAAAGTCTAGCTCATGGACTCGCCACTTAGGAAGTCCGAGGTACATCCGGCTTTAGCGAATTAGTCTGTCGGCACACGTGGAACTCCAAAACACAACACACTTGTCTTGGTTGATGTATTTGGTTTGTAAACAACACGGGAAAACGACTATAGAAGACCCGAAAATATTTTCCAATAATTTTTGGGCTTAAAGATCATGCAGCTGGGCTGAGCTCATTGGTGAAAATGCTTTGCGCACTTTGCTGCAGTGTTATGTTAGCCTTATTTTGCCTAATCAGCTGTTGAGGTGACGGACTTTACTGGACTATGATAAGCACGTCAGTCTTACAGGAAACTTCCTTGTGGAGTGACGATCTGATCAGCAAACACCTCGCAAAGTGAGGTCAGCGGACTAATTTTTGTTTAATCAAGTGACATTTTCGATCCAGTGATATGAATATATCTTTAGTTCGCAAATCAGTGGCGTTCGATTGACCCCAGTTGTGTGATATTCCAATTCTCACAGCTAGCTGCCGAGCTGCTTACCTGATTTCGGTTTGGCTGTTGACGAGTAACCCATTTATTTGCTTTCGAGTTGTCGGTTCGTCTCGCTTGCGCTGAATACCCTGGATAATTGTGGCATATACATGGCGTTTTGAAATCCCACGTTTATTGACCATTCGGAATAGTCGGTATACCACTCGCCCCACAGTTATGGTATTAATTTGAATAAACAAATTTGCAAAAATTAGAACGTGTCATTATTTCCAAAGGAATCTTTCGGACACGGAAATAGAAACACTTGAATTCAAATAGCGATTAGGCATAACATTCTACTGGAGTGGAAGCCCGTTCCAATACATTACAGTATTTGAAACATTACAAACAATCTAGAAAGATTTAGAAACCTCCACGTTGTTCATGGGGTGCTCAAAACTGCAATTCCTGCTTAGACGGTTCCACCTTGGACGCAAACCTCAAAACCTCTGTGGAACTTGATATTGTTTAAGAGATAGGAGTTACTCAGTATTTAAGAAGTGGGTGAAACTGTTAAAAGTCAGAGTTGGTAGGCGGTCTAACAACAGCGGCTTGTCAATTACTTGATCGACATCAATGTTTTTTCATTCGGTGCTACCGCCAGGCCTGGGAGAAATATCCCGACACTGCACTATAGTCTTAGACATCTCGGGCTATACTGTAGTTGGTCGTTATATAAATATCAGTCATAATGGTCGATTCGGTAACAAGGAGATATTGCTAATACGTTCACACCATCAGGACACTGTTGAAGCCTCTATTCAACTTTGCGAGTATCTGGTTTCTTTGTTATTGAGGCATCTAGAGCCACATTTGACAGGCATACAACATTCTTCGCGGATTACATCAATTCCGGTGAGAAATATTGTAGCGATATTGGTTCAGAATACTTCAGCAAGAAGAGGCCTTAAAGCTGCATCAGATTGCATTTCAGGAAAAAGAAACTGAAGTTAGCTTGAGGTCAGGTAAGATAGTGAGCGAAAAGCTTTCTTACTCTGCCAATTTTTGAATGAACTTGAACTGGTATTCTAATGTGTCCAGTACGCAAAGTAATCGAAGTGTATCAGTTGACGAAGTCGTGGCAACCAAAAGCGATCAATCCTTTGTGTATATTGTATTCGTGACGAAGTATGTTTAAAAAAACCTGGAACCTGCGCTTATTCCAATTAGGGCCGGTGTGAACCTTAAAAATAGCCAAGGTAAATCCGATGGTTAACTATCATGAATGATTTCATCTTATTTGTGATGCAGCCCGTCAGATTACGACACTTCAACTCCATCAAGGTCTTGTGTAATAAAATTCGTTACTTTCTGGAGACCTGAGCCTAAATGGATTTGGTGGGAGTAAACCACAGAATTTTAAGTACAAAGGTGATGTCTCATTTTTTACGCCATCTACAGCGTTAAGTTACAAGTAAAGGGAGGCAAACCAAAGAGACAGTAGAAGTGCAGAATGCTCCCCACACTGACACTATTAGTGCACATTCAATGGTACACTGCCACCCTTTAGCTACAAAGCGCTAAAATTTTACAGCACCTCAGATGTAAGCGGAAAAATAGATGAGCTGAAAATTAAAATAAGCGTCTGGAGGAACCATTCTATCCGGCAGCTGCGACCAGCTTTACCCTAGGGGTTTTCTAATGCTTCATTTGAAACGAAATTCGAGATATCGCAGTATAGTCTCAATAAAAATACTAACCATAAGTTTCCTGAACATACTGCGACAGCTGAGTCTTGTGTGTTTTTAAGCACACATTATAGATCCCATTAACGGCCTTCAATTGTATTGTGATGGTGTTTTCTGTCTGATACTGAAGCCCCTTGCGAAAGCAAATTCCTTAAAACCACTCGTGGACGCACATGCTAAGTTTATTGTCTTCTGTCTCCTGGTTTGTGCTCCACTGCCATATGTCTACACTGGCACTAAGGAGGGCAGGAAAGAACCACTAGTATACCAAGAACAACCACGGGAGTGCTTGTGCTTGAAAGTGTCCAGTATATTTTATTCTCCCGATCATGTCATTCAGATGCCTACGCAACTCAGCTTGCTGCTGAACACCGAAGAAAATGCCTATATAGTCTGGGCAAAGATACCACCTAAATTTCAAAAAATATTAGCCAAGTATGATGCAGCAAAGGAGGAAGACGTAATGGAAATGTATCGGCACCAAATACTCACTGTTGCAGATGGGGTGTGATTGTCCAGCTTGGCGAAAACTTATTAGTTAGCAGATCAACAACCAAGAAACAATTACCGTCAAAATATGGGTGAATTACCGTTGTTAATTTATGTGGCCCAAATAACCAGTACATAACAAAGGCTCTGACATCCTACTACATAAGAAATTGACTGAACAAGAGGGGATGAATGGCAGAACCTAACACTGGTTAAATGATTAAATTGGAGCTACCCAACACGGTGTGTAAGCCAGTAACGGCATATTTTCAGGAAGAAGGGTTGCTACATGTGCCTGAATGCGGTAAATTTTGCGGTGATGTTAGACTAGTTTAAACGCTACGTCGTTGGGCCTCTCTTTTCAAACGCCATCTGTCCGTTGTTGATCATGATCGTTATTCGTATTTTGATTCTTTCGACATATTTTCTGTCATTGTGAATATAACTAAGATAAAAGCAGATTTATCGGTGACTATCTAGTCAGCAGAACAGGTGTGTATATTTTTCATTGTCAGAAATCTCCACTGTGTATGGGGCTCAAGCTTTCCACTTTTTAAACCTTATACTCTAGTGTCGTACTTTGTCTATGTCCCCATGCAGCATAGCGGTGCACGTGACGCTGACTTCTCTTTCTTTGCCGCGCGTCTTTTCTCAGGTTCACTGCTTGTCTTTCCAACGTTTACTTACTTATTATAGTGACCCTTACTACATGTGTTCCTTCGTCATACTGACGATCATGACACACAGCAGCTTATCCATTTTGTTAATATAAGCCTAACGTTGGTTGAGAGAACTTTTTTTCAATTTCAACTGAGGTCGCTCAAGATGGTATGTATTCGCTCGTTAAATTTGAGCTTCATCATTGTTCATTTCATCATTGCCGAGGTGACAGTAATTGTGTTGCATTCCCACTGTACTCTACGTTGGTACCGCATAAATTTGGTGACATTATCCGCGAGTTTGATTCTGTTATTGGGGCCACATAAGACTATTCGCTTCGGGCCGAAATTCCCGTCCAACGGTGGTTTTTCCAATAGTATTCGCTTATTGCTACAGTACTCAGCGTTATCCAGTTAGCGAGTAGATTCGAATCGTGCTAAACTTAGAACCGATGGAGATTTTATACTTGGAAGACATCTTGGACTAGCGATTGAGAATTCCAAACGATCCTGTTGCAAACACACCAGCATTTACTGAAGAAAACCAGACTGTTGGACCAGAATACTTGTGGACCCAGTGAAACTTGGTTGTACGTCTTCCGTTAATCAGAAATTCAACTCAGTGGCTATTAAACCTAACTTGACGTCATGATAAGTTACCCATTCATTTGCCTACTCCGCCTATCTACTTTTGATCTCTAATTGTTTTGCTCATCTGTAGCTACCACTCACCTAGCCGCAAAGGCCGTCCTGTCCGACACTTGTGTATTAGCATGTGTGTCTGTGGTTGAACCTGTGTGGCTGACCTACTTACCCATGTGCGTTTGTGTCCCTTTTGGTGGGCCTGTCATGACTTGTTCCCTCTTGAATTCCGTGTGATCCCACCGCGAATCAGAATCACGAGCCGGTCATCGGAAGGGACGACCACATCCCACACTACCGAGCGAACATTCTGCCCAACGTTTGTATGGTGTGCGGAAGTTGACACTGCCCTGGGCCGGCCAGTGACATGCTTGTACATATGTTGACGCTACGAACGTGGACAACTTAGGCTTGCATAAATTTGCTTACTCTTGTGTAAATAGTATCGTAAACTTTCTTCCTTTTGATATTCGGGATTTTCGAAACTACGAATCACTCAAAGTCCTGTACCGGGAACCTCAGTAGGGCTTATGGGACCGACCTTTCCTCAAGGTGCTTAAACTAGCGCCCGTTCTATGAGTCATTAAGGAATGGAAATCAACCTTGGCACGGTTGCTGACTTCACCGTATAACCTGCATCCGGTATGGACACACGAACGAAATGGAACGGTGTCCTTTTTGATCAAAATTTCCTATCAGTGAAAGCTGATTTGTTTGTACAAATGACAGGATGCAAAAAGCGCAAGTTACAGAAAGTTAGAGACCGGGTTGCCCATCCAGCATATGTAAATTATGCTGGTTTGAGAAATAGCACCTGCAGGGCTGTGAAAACATTCTCCCCCAGCTGTGCTTTTCAGAATGGAGATTAAATCCTTCGATATGTTGCCTCAGTTCTTTCACGGTGCTACGCTGCAATTTGAATTACATCTGATCAATCGACGGACAATGCTCACGGATTATCATATCCCCTAATTCGCTCTACATGACAGTGGATCACCGTCTGGTACCGCTAAGCTGGACAGCCACCAACGAGCCGTGGGGATTTGCGGAAATCATCACGACAGACACTACCCTTCCAAGCATCATCAGGAGACTTTAAAATCTCTCAATGACATAAATTAATATAAAGGAATTGGGAAGTTATGGCTATATGGATCTAATGGTGCTGATTTCTTACTTTGTCTGTACGTTGCATTTGATTCGAATCGTCACAATTCTACTCCAAACAACTGCAAGAGAATTAAATGGGACATTACGAATGACCAAACGTTGGGCATCTCTATTTTGTATGTGGGTGAGTTTCAGTGGCCATTAGCCTATGCTGACGGGTGGTCGCAATGCGTATCCCGTAGGGAACGTTACATTAATTGTGACAGTGCTGTTACCGACCAGCGTGCGCAGCTGTATTCTCTGCGTACCAACCGAGTCTAGATGACGATACCTGGTGACACCTACGGCTGGTACTCGGTACTGCTGACGGAAATTCGAATGCGGAGGCTATTAATTAGTCACATTCAACAGAATTGGATGTGGCAGCCAGATAGACTAGTATGGATATTGTGCGACTGCGGCATACCAGGGGCCGCGGGCCGTAATCTGTGCGCTGCAGACAGTAATTTAATGCCTATGTCGGTCCTTGGCTTCCTGCTCCGCACACTGCGTCATAATAAAAGTCACGGTAGCTGGAGAGAGCACTTCATGAGGACAAAGGAAGTTCAGTAGAATTTTATTCATGGGGTACTAGTCTAAAAGTTGCACTAGAACCTACGTGAGGAACAAGGGGCGATGACCTACGATGTCCGTATTTCATTGCGTGACATGCCGACCAATCAGGACATGAGGTCGTTTAGTCCGTGAACCGCATATGACACTTCTGTCCAATTGAAGTGATGTTTGGATTTTAAGAGCGGTTGGCCTCAGAAGACCATGTCACGCGGCTGATACCCTGAAATCCGGGTCAGAATGGGTAATGCACATTTCCAGTTGGTCAGCGCAGCAAGCACGAAATGTGCGAGCTATGTGGGGACTGGCTGGGAGGCTCTCTCTTAAATACTCTCTCGGTTCTTTGAAACTGAATCCAAGGAACATCCGGTCTCCGTGGCCAAGGATACCTCAGGGGACACAGGGGAGCGTTATCAGCGGTCGTGGTAGTGATCACATTGCTGACCAACAAAGCCGACGAAGGCCCAACTTAGTGCTAGATTTGAAAAGGTTCGTCAGATTATTGGTGCATCGTTCAGACTGGAATCGTTAGGGCGGTCTTCTCATAAATACAAGGGTTTGCGCAGAAATGGTAGCTCAATCCTGGGGCTCACATGGCCAATGACCGTGTCCCCAAAGTGTTCTTGAATGTTTCTACAGTTCGGTTTCATAGTAGCAAAATCAAGCATTGTTAAGGTGGCACAATAAGACGAATATTTTAATCAAAAACTCCATGCGTTTCAGGCGATATTCGGTTGCCATGTGGCTTAGCCAATTTTTTACTAATGGGTATGCCACCGCGCGATAGACGGTTCTGAAGCTTTGTTCAGTTTTCTAATGGTGACCTGAACATTGCTCCTTTGAGGGAAGAATTAACGCTTGTTCCTTTGGCTCAGTATCCTTATCTTTGTCACCATTTGTTCTTCAAAGTGATTCAAAAGTAACTGCTTGGTGAAAGCGTCTCTGAACAGATTATTTGCCGATAACAGGCAGCGTGGATGGGCTAACTGCCACAGTTGATGAGCTAAGACGCTTGTCACGTAGATCGGGATTCTGTCCGGTTGAAGGAGCCTTCGAACGCGCAGATGCTGTCTGAGCTCATGCCAATCGTAGCTTACTGAAAGAAGAGGCGGTAATCCCTTCAATCACATTGAGATGTTCACAGAGATGGCTTCCAAATATTGTTGAGCACCTTAAACTGTGCCACCATGCGGAGGAGGGTATTTTTGTAAGGCCACGATTTACACTCTTTTTGAGGTATTTTATGCTTATATTGCCCGACTCTAAACAATTTTACCGAGCAGTTCGGAAGACTGGCACAAAGTATAACTCCTCCCTTGCATACCAGTATACAAAACAGTGGGCTGGTCATGCATGCTTGATTAGCGGGCCTTAAACTCTCACATATTAAATACTTCGGTTGCCCCTGACGCTTGCTATGCAATTTTTGGGTATGCAAGGGTAAGTGCTGATGGGTAAACACTGTTTTTTCACGGGCTCATACACAGGATTGAGGATTCACCTAAGTTACTCGGGTCGGTTTTGTTCTTGTTGTTTGGGGCCGCCGTTCTCCCGAAAGGTACAGGCGGAAAAAGGGTGCGGCAGTGGAGTTTATTACGCTTTCCAGCGTGAGGACTTGCGTAGAAGGTGCTCTGGACTGGGGTTTAGATGGAGCGTGGACAATTGTCGGGTAAAAATTATTACACGCAGACACTACCCGAGGCGCATACGGGGGAAAATGCGCCGAATCATTCGTAGAGCGGCGAATGCATTTTGGGCCGATTTCTCATGATGTAGTAAGAGGGGCATGTTTGAAGAAAGCCAAAGCAAGCACACAAACGTGCTTGCGCTAATTCAGGTAGAGCTTGCTGCTGCCAACTTCTTGTTAAGACTGGTGAGGCATTTCCGGACTAATTTTAGGGCCCATTTTGACCGATTACCCGTGGCAACCGGTTCCATCAGCGTTTTGCACCTTCTAAATAACACTACGTCCTGACTTGCAACCGTTATAATGTGTTGCACTTGCTTCAGCCGTGAATACACCAAGGATGGCAAATGACAGCGTAATCCAACCCTGCTAATCCCGACTGGCATTGAGGCAGGGAGATCTGAGCGGCAAAACTCTCATTTTACCATTGTGGACTGGATTAATTTTTGTCTCTTTGACGGAAGGTTTGATATTACCGGCTGTGGATACTTGTTCTCGTGCTTTTAGGTGAGCATTGACTATGCCAGCTTTTGCAGTTTTCCCATAGCCCCTTTTGGCATTGATACGTTTCGGCAATACGCGCCGTACACCAAAAGTAAAATTTGGGGGCAATAGTGCGACTTTGTAGGTGCTGGAAATCACTTGCTATCAAGTGCAGCCAAACCTCATCACCGAAGCTTGTCGAATGTGTTATTCGGTCCAACAATCAGATGGATATTCGGCTCCCCAGGAGCTTACCAATGTGGCACATATTGAGAAAGGGCTATTCGGTTAGTAAAATAGGGGTTGCCGGTTATCGCCGAGCCTTAGATGCACACCCAAAATTCCTCTGAAACCATAGTTCGGAGGAGGAAAAATTTAACACAAAGTTTCAGCATTTGATGACATTAATTCGGTCCCTTAAAATCATTCCATGCGGGCGCAGTTTACCTGCAAGTTGTTTAAACGTACTCCAGGTCCACTATGGGCGCGGAATTTATATTTTAATGGCTGCCAACGGCTTCCCGGCCGCTCACCAGAAGCACACCCAAATTATTTTCGCCGGAACTATAGGGTTTTGAAGGTTGTGACTTTTACGGGGAGCTAGTCCAATCCATTTACACTTATAGGTGATATGTTGCTCAAGGCATTTTGTTTAAGTGGGCGAAATTTCAGGGTCACAGACCATCAACGATTCGCATTTTGCTACCGGTTTACGAGAGATAAAACACGAAATCGCGCTTTACCATATTTTGGCGTTATTTAAGATTAAAATAACATCGCAGAATATCCAATGCAAAGTCCACCCGGGAAAATCGGTCATCAACGTTTGTTTGCTTAATACTCCCCAGATTTGACGAACGAGTTAATTTTGTTCCGCGAACTTCATCACAACGCTTTTTCTTATGGAGGTCAGCTTTCATTAAGTATAACGTCGTCAAAAAACAGGATGAATTGTGCAACGGAGATGCGAGGGTCATCTCTGCAGATGACTGACTTTCCCAGCTATGCACAGCTAGCCCGTGGATAATACAGCGTCAGAAGGTAACCTTCGGTAAATTACCAACACAATGGTATCATTCCTATTAGGAATATGACTCACCATAGGTGGAATACGTCATAAAGCGGTCATCGTGATAACGGTAGTCGTTGTCA
>CM030369.1:196515759-196544594 GCA_003604175.2 Clonorchis sinensis | reverse complement strand
GAGGTGAGTGACAACGGCTACTGTTATCATGATGACCGCTTCATGACGTATTCCACCTCTGGTGAGTAATATTCCCAATAGGAATGATACCATTGTGTTGGTAATTTACCGAAGGTTACCTTCTGACGCTGTATTATCCACGGGCTAGCTGTGCATAGCTGGGAAAGTCAGTCATCTGCAGAGATGACCCTTGCATCTCCGTTGCACAATTCATCCTGTTTTTTGACGACGTTATACTTAATGAAAGCTGACCTCCATAAGAAAAAGCGTTGTGATGAAGTTCGCGGAACAAAATTAACTCGTTCGTCAAATCTGGGGAGTATTAAGCAAACAAACGTTGATGACCGATTTTCCCGGGTGGACTTTGCATTGGATATTCTGCGATGTTATTTTAATCTTAAATAACGCCAAAATATGGTAAAGCGCGATTTCGTGTTTTATCTCTCGTAAACCGGTAGCAAAATGCGAATCGTTGATGGTCTGTGACCCTGAAATTTCGCCCACTTAAACAAAATGCCTTGAGCAACATATCACCTATAAGTGTAAATGGATTGGACTAGCTCCCCGTAAAAGTCACAACCTTCAAAACCCTATAGTTCCGGCGAAAATAATTTGGGTGTGCTTCTAGTGAGTGGCCCTGTTGTCAGTCCGATGAGTTCGCAATCACCTGCGCCCTGAAAAAAACCCTCCGTAATGACTGATTTTTAATTTTCATTTCGGGTTTTCTGACTATCTTGATAAATCACGGCTCAAATATGGTCCGGATAGATAAGTGACGTGGTATTTTGGGGCTCTTATGAAGGAGCAAACCAAACCACTGCACACATTTGAAAGCTTTGGTGGAGAAAACCCACTAGCATTACATATCGAGCTTAAATGGACACAGATGAGTTGAATTTTTGTGTGAGCGCCGTGGTATTGTGGTCGACTTTGAAACCATCCATAGGGGAATGAAAAGATGTTCAGTGGGCATAGTGTCTGTGAATCCTAAGGAGCATCGCCAGGACTTCGAAGAGAGAGCAGTTGGTGGAATGGTTACTCGGCCGCAGACAGCGATAAATGAATTGCTCGACCGCATGCGGTAACCCCACCCCTAAAGTCCATCTCCTATAATTTGGAAGCGCGCACTATCTGGCGGCTGTAAGTTAATCTATTATCCTATCAAACCTTGTGAAGCTAAGGCCTAAGGACCCTCGTTTGTTTCAAAACGTCTGGTCTGTTTATCGGGCCACATCCACCGCCCATTTGTGTCTATGCCTTGTAGTCTCTCAATAATCCCCGACCTAAACCATGGCGACCACTTCTCTTGCAACACCAAACCCGTAACACGTGGCACATTGACCTACGAGGCCGACAAATGGGAGAAGGTGGTGCAACATGTTCCGGTACTCACTAGTGTACAGAAGAAGGAGCCAACTTCTGTGCCAAGCTTCAGATCGCACTTCTCCTTGACGCACTGAGATTACCAAAATATAGTGGATGGTGCTTCTGTCTGCAGCGTAAGCACAAGCGTGCACCGCAAGCACCTGTAAATGAGAAATGTTGGTGACTTCATATACCCGGGCAGAGGATTGTAAAGGCTGCTGACGCAGGGTTTAATACGTACAAGATTTTCTCTAAGTCATCAGGTACCGCGGTGATGTTATGGACCCATATTATCCCGGTTAGCATCTCATATATATCAAGAAAAGTTTAACTTGGGCGAACCGGCCAAAATCAAGAATATACAACAGCCTCCTCGAATGTAATGTAGAAGGCGCACACTATGGCTGCTTCGTCAGGTGAGTGAAACCCGAAGAATGGTAAACGATGGGCGCAACCTCATGGTCACAAATTATTTCCGGCTGCGGGATGTGAGATTGGGGTGCTTTCGGCCGGGTCCATTATGAGCAAGGTGGTAGCCGTTTATCGGGATAGGGCATACCACACAACTTTATGTACAGGAGTGATCCGCCGCATATTTTGCTTCCGCAGTGTATTCTAAGCTACAAATATCTTTAGAACTCAACACAGCAACAGAGCTTCCTGCAACATTCCTCCAGTTCCCCATTGATGGTTATTTACATTTTCTGAAAGCCTGAGATATTGTGTTTCATTAAGCTTTTACGTCGGTAGTAAACAGGTCAGCGGAAGTTGATGTTCAAAGATTGTAATGACAGTGCGTACCGGTTGGGGAATCGTCCGATATTGACCTTCTATTTAGTGAAAACACAAAGCCCTGTGAAGCACGAACCAGAAGGGGTTGGCTAACGCAGCGGGGGAAAAAAAGGAAGGCGGTATCCTGTGTATATCGAAACACAAATGGGGCGCACAGGTTGAGCAAGATCCAAAAATCGTCCACGGTCACTCAAGGGCATGTACAACTGCACTGCTGTTTTTTGTGCTAATTCGTAGAAGCAAACCAAAATTAATTTCACCGAAACTATGCGGTTTTTGAAGTTCAGAAAGTTACGTACTTTTATTCTGCTCCGGCTGCACGTTTAAGCGCTACGTTGCTCATAGCTCTCTGACTACGTGGTTGAAATTTACAGGTCACTGCCCATCACCGATTTGCAGGTAAGATCGTGGTGTATTTTAGCGGTACATTGTGCACTTTAAATAGATGATCCTTCCAGAAGTTTCAGTATGAAGTCCGCTCGGTCGAATACTTGACTAATGTTTGGATCCGTTATATTTGTCAGAAGTAACAAATCGGATAAGCTTGTTCAGTGAACTTTGGCACATCACTGCATGTGGGTAGCTCGCCTTGCGTGCGATGCAATAATCAGAGATAATTTTTATGTATTTTTGCAGCATTGATGTGAATATCCCTCTCCGTGAATGAACCCTATTCTCTGTCATGCGCAGATAACTCATCGTTTTCAGATATCCGCATGTGAATTACCGCCTTCAAGGTGAAGAAAATTTTCCACTTCGGAGCACTACGTCACTAGGATCCATTGGGTAACAAACTGCAATGACGTTTCCGGAGAGCAAGGCCAACCATAATCGGTCATCAGGATAACTGTAGGCGTTGTCGTTTACCTTGCCTCATTAAAGCAACCACTACGGCCATAACTATGTCCGCCGGTGTTTGAGGCCTAAGCTGTGCTTGAAGGGCTAGTCCAACCGTCAGGGAAGACTTTTACTACCATAACTTTGTACGTTGTCGGTCCGCCGTGCCGCGCCCGAAAATTATAAACCCAACATTGCCGTCGCAAGAATTATGCACCGGTAAAGCCGTATTGGCTAGTCACTCTGTCCTGTTCTCCGTATACTACATTTACTCGACGACGAATCTGAAAGGAAGGTGCATATTCGAATTAATCTCGTTTGTTTCTTTTGCATACGTATCCAAATGTCTTGCTGTCAGAAACAAACTTACCGCTTCCTAATTGGTCCCAGGGTGCATTGCGAGGTATTCGTGTGTGCACCGATATTGCACGCAACAAAGTAAAAGCTAAGTGGGAGTGTATAATAGGCGTTCGTAAGATAAAATGGACAGACTTCAAATCTATGATTTAAGTACTCCATACTGAGTCTCTCGCAAAACCAAACTGATTTGCAAATGAGTGTACTTATCAAAATCAGTCCAATTTGGGTTCAAGTAGAACATAAGGTTGACGGAAACTCGGGGATTGCGCCTACCTGATGGGCCCCAAGAAGGGCTAAACCGGTCGTGGGCAGTCGAAGAATATTCAGCAACCTTATGAGTGGTGCATTACGTCTATCCCATACATAGTTAAGCGTGTACCCATAGACGTAACCTTAACAGGGATCTGGCGAGTAGACGGGCGCTTGGTATCATATCTATTAATTCTGTCTACAAAATCCTAACTTCATTGCACTTCTGCTTCCGATGCCGATACACCACAGTTTACTAAAAATAACAGCTTCGTCGTCCCCATCGTAACTTGAAACCGTCTCACTGTTAACCGTGGCAGCTCTCTCACAAACCAGTAGCTTCGGTCTTGAACACCGATTATCAGCCCCGTGCTTGCGTTTGTATATTGGCTCTTGTGAGATTTAGCACCCGGGTTTACTCATAAAATGCTTTCGGGTCTCAAATACACCTACCACCTTGAAAGGCACTCACTGATCCATGAAGATGTCTGCCATCTAACCCACCGTTCATGCCAAAGTATCGCCACCCATCTTAACTCACGCAATCATGCCTAAACTATCCGCGTACGTCAGCGACTGAGACGGTCACCCATTATACAATCAAATTGCCCCTACTGGTGATGATGACCTAAATGGAAACTGCAAGAAGCACCCCATCTCATTGCACTGGGAACGAATATCCTCCGACTCACATCCAAGAACTGCAAGAAGCACCTCATCTCATTGCACCGGGAACGAATATCCTCCGACTCACATCCAAGTAACAAACACTGCCGCGATAACACTTCTCCTGTCTTTATTCTCTGAGGTGTCGATGGACACTGACTACCAGTCATCCATCCCCTCAGTGCACCTTGTCTGTTCATTCCCATTTATCCCACCTGGACAGCCTTTTCTGTCGCTGCCCATTCTAAAAATTCCACAAGAGTTTTCTCTACCATGTCCTTCCTTTTCGCATCCCCTGACCTAGATGAAGTGAAAGAATGCACGGTTGCACCTCATGCCAAGCCTCATAATCCATTTTTACCGTGGATTTTTTTCATTCACCCCTTCACACCCAGTGTTAAGTACACCTCAATCAGCCCTGAGCACACCCAGCTATCATGACTTTATGCACCACCACAAGAACTTTCCAGGTTTCCTTAATGCTGGACTTCAAAGAAGGCGAACTTAACAGCTTCTTAAATGAAACATTTGGCTCGTCAGTGATCTTATCAACGACGTCGGCAATATACAAAAAAGATAAAAAAGAAAGCAGCTTTTTCGAAAGTACATCCGCTGGATTAGGTCTTCCTTGGTCGCACCGTACGTCCCAGGAATTCCTACTATGTATCAATATCTCAAGTATAGAGTACCCAAAATGCTCCCCGTGTAGGTCAACAGAACAAATGCGCTTAGTGTGACGCTTCTGGTGCCGTCTGTTTTGCAAAGCCCCTACTCTTTTTTCTAGGCTGTAAATGCTCCGTGCTGAGGTCATCTCATCGTCCAACAATGCAAAACCACCCGCACCTCACGTTCTTCTTCGACCCCTTGTCTCTTCATGTTTTGAACTACCGAGTTCTCTGGACTAACTCGATCTCCCGTATTAGTTGGCACCTCTTACCCCGCCGCACACAATATTATACAACCATCCGCATCCCCAACCGACATGTTACCACGAAAAGTAGCCCCTAACTAGTAACTTATTCTCCTTGCCGAATCATTGGTCAAAGGCCCACTAACCGAGCTCCTCCTGGCAAAAAATGTCCTAGATGACTGACAGTACGGACTCCTGTCTCAAATGTGCGTCGGTAGCTAACAGCTGCAATTTTCTGGGACATCACAGCAGTCTACGACACTGAGCACTTCACTCTAGTAGTTTACCTGGATATCTAGGTCCATCAGGCCTCCCTGCAACATAAACTCTGTACCGTTGGCATCACTAGGGCCTTAGTTCAGTGATTTGCCTCCTAGCTTCATGACAGTAAGCAAATAACACACCTTTGACACAAACAATCATCTCCACTATTGAGCACTATTGATTTTATTCAAGGAAGTGTCTTAGCCTCATCCCACTTCTCGTATAGCGCTCCTTTCAACTTCGAGACAAAATGCTATGCCTGCTACCGTCCAAAGATTTCTGTCGAGTACTCTCTTCCTTTTATACACAATGCTGTAAACTAGCACTTCAAAGCATCGTGTAAAAGTTGTTCCCCTAGTCCAAATTTCTCACCTTCCGATTGAGCTACCAGCTGTTAGGCCTCGGAACACTACGGCATAGATGGTTTCAGTCAAGCCTAACTCTTACACCGGTTGCCTTATAAAAATGTCATTGTGGCAGGAGCTTTGCAAAACGTTAATACAAGTCCTTGCTATAGACTCCGCAACTCCAGCTCGTAATACCCTACGCCACTGCTTCTTTCCAGATTATTACTCTCTTATCCGGAACGATCTCTCAGAGCAGCTGCGAAAGAACACACATTATCATACTTTTTTGCGGTACGTGAAGAACTCCCTTACTCGTGAATCTGCTGCCGTCGTGTTGAATACCCAATTACCCCTAATCTCCTCTATGAATCGGGCCCAGCGCACACTTGAGTTTGGCGGGGATATTGTTAGTGGGCGAGCAAAAGACCCCGTTATTATATCCTGCCATCCCCTTAACTTACTTCACAAACATGTAGCCTGTTTAATGCCTATTTGACCCAAATTTGCTGTTACTGGCCTGTTTATTTGCCCCAGATAACTTATACTTCGTTCTGCACAAGTCTTCAGCCTGGATTACTTTATCAGCTATGTCTAGTGACAGGTGCTCTATCTTGCTTATCTATAACTAACATACACGAAACCAAAGTCAGCTTTCTTATTACTAGGGCGTATTATACGCTGAAAAATGTAAACAGTCCATCTGATGATGTGCTCCACAGCACACCTCACACTCGAAACATCTCGCGAACCTGGCCGTCCATAAGAAGTTAATGAAAGGGCTACAAGTAGCAATGGTCGAAATTTTCGCCCACGGGGAAAAAAACTTCGTCCACCAAAACTAATAGGCCCGCGCAAACCGGGCTCCCACAGGGCGAAAAAAACCCTTCAAATGAAAAGCAACCCACGAAACCACCAATCGAGGGAGCAGACAAATATGCCTCAGAGGTCCCTTCGGAGCCCTCGACTCAAACCCGACGTGCAGCTATTAAGCCTGCTAACCTCCCTGGTTACACAACTCTCGGCTCCTCACCTTCGGAGGCAGCAGAGACAGTGTTGAAATGCTTGTCCACAAACTGTCTTAGCCTCTTCAACAAACTTTGTGATATTAAACAGTCAGTTTGTCTTGAACAGCCGTCCATTATCGCACTCACAGAGACCTGGCTCACACCAGATGTCTCTGACGCGGAGATCTCAATAGACGGCTACTCTATTTTTCGAGCTGACTCAAAACGAGGGAGAGCTGGTGGGGTTGCTTTATACTTACATGCGGCCCTGCCAATCCCGATTGTCCTCTCTGATACCACTCCTGCACCTTTTTGTGATGCACTGTGGCTTCAAGTCCCGCTGCGCGGGTCCGATTCTCTCCTTCTCGGTGTGGTCTACCGTAGCCCCTCGAGTCCTCCGGAAGATGACCACTTCCTCATACGAACCCTTGGGCAACTCTCCTCCAGCTACCACTTCACTCATCTCCTGCTGGTAGGTGACTTCAACGCTCCAAAGGCCCCCTGGACGGAGCTCCAGTGCGTCGGATCAAGTGGACCCTTTGCAGCGGCGTTGACCGAAGTCGTTCAACAGAGCGCTTGGACTCAACATGTCGTTGCACCCACCAGATACCGCGCGGGCCAACAACCGTCCCTCCTGGATCTGGTCATCACCAACGAAAGACATTTCGTTGATCAGGTGACAATTAACGCTCCACTGGGACATAGCGACCACTGTGTGCTCACCTTTGATTTCATCTGCTATTGGGCCAGAAATCCCGAACCCCAAACGTGGATTCGAAACTTCTGCCGTGCAGACTTTTCGGGAATGCGCATCTTTCTTAACCAAGTTAAACTGGGGCCAGCCTCAGTGGAAGACTTATATAGGACTATTGTCCAGAAAGTTCACGAGGCTGACGCGATGTTCGTCCCAAAAAAACCAGCACGCAGTCGGATGAGCCGTAAACTACCCAAAAGGATCCGGCGTCTTCTGGAAAAGAGGTCACAACTATTTCTCAAAAAGTTGACTACAGGAGACACAGAAGATGAGCTGGCATTTCGTAAAATGCGGAACCGCTGTAAATCGGAAATCCGCCAATGGAACATACGAAAACAAGCCACCATTCTAGACCTCGCCCGGAAGAACAGAAATGTGCTGTTCAAATACATGCGGCATCGCCGAAGAAACAAACCATCCGCGTTCTCCCTGAGGGACAGGAACGGGGAACCCACGAGTGACCCAATAGTGGTATCTGAGTTCTACAGAGATCACTATGCAGGTCTGTATTCAGTCCCAGCGTCCTCGTCACATCCAACGTTGTCAAGGCGTACCTACGAACGGCCTCTAACCGACTTGGTATTCACGGTGGAGGACATTCGTCAACTCCTGCACAAGATCAACCCATTCTGCGCGTTGGGGCCCGACGAAGTCCACCCAAGGATCCTGAAGGAAACGTCGTACACACTGGCAACTCATTTCCATCTGCTGTTTCGTCAGTCGCTTGACGAAGGCCACCTTCCCTCTGTTTGGAAGGAAGCGATTGTCACGCCAATCTACAAAACTGGTGACCGACTATCGCCTGGCAGCTACAGGCCTATAAGCCTCACTAGCGTGCCATGCAAGGTGATGGAACGCATTCTGAAGCGAGCCATTCTAGATCACCTTACTTCCAACAACTTGATTTCTCAAGCTCAACACGGATTTCTCCCAAACCGTTCCTGCGTGACGAACATGCTCGTATTTATGGACAGCTTAACCCAAGCCAAGGACGAGGGACTCATATCGGATGCCATATTTTTCGACTTTTCAAAAGCATTTGATCGAGTCCCACACGTCCCTCTGCTCCACAAACTCGAGTCTTACGGGATTCAAGGGAAAATCCTACACTGGATCAAGGCATTCCTATCAGACAGATCATTCCGAGTGAAAGTAGGCTCGACCTACTCTTCTGCGGCGCCGGTCTCCATTGGAGTTCCTCAGGGCTCCGTTTTGGGACCTTTGCTGTTTCTGATATACGTCAATGACCTTCCAGATGTTCTTTCAAGTCCATGTCTACTTTTTGCGGACGACTTGAAATCGTGGAGTTCCAATGCCAGTGCCCTCCAAATTGATGTAGACGCCGCAAAGCAGTGGTCGTTGGACTGGCACCTTCCTCTGAATGACGAAAAGTGCGTCCATATGTCATTTGGAGGAGACTCAGCGAACTCCTTTGTCATGCATGGTGAGAAAGGACCAGAAGACATCACGAGGATAGATGCCAAAAAAGATTTGGGTATCTGGCTCTCTCCAAACCTGTCCTTCTCACTGCACCTTGAGAAATCGGCTCAGAAGGCATTCGCTGTTCTACGGATGATTCGGCGTACCTTCTCTCGTATTACTCGCACGGACTTCCAAATACTCTATGGGGCCTATGTCAGACCGCTCCTTGAATATGCCAACCCGGTTGTCTACTCAGGACGCACGAAAGACGTAATCCTCATTGAGCGTGTCCAGCGAGCTGCTACGAAAATGGTTGCCGGTCTCAAGTCCATGGACTACGAAACGCGTCTCGTGGTGCTCGACCTCTTTCCCTTGGAGTATCGTCGCCTCCGAGGGGACTTAATTCTTACTTACGCCCTGTTTGAACAAGGCTTGGCCAACAGGTTTTTCACCGTTGACCCAGCAAACACACGGCGGGGACACGGTAAGAAGATTTTTAAGCTCAGAGCGCACACCTTCATTAGGCAAACTTTTTTCTCATTTCGGGTAGTTGCTGCGTGGAATAACCTTCCTGAGACGGTTGTCCACGCTCCCTCTAGAACTCAGTTCAAAACACTATTAGACACTTATTTACGCGAGTCCTCGCGCTGGCAAACATACTGCCCCGCGCTGAGAACTTAAAGAGCAGTGCTACACCCTTTTTTCACTTGTGCCTTTCAGGTGAACGACAGCTGCTGAACGACAAGAACAAAACCGACCCGGGAAACTTGGGCAAAAGCCTCGCTCCTGTGTATCAATCCGTGAATCCGTGAATCTCGGTACATCTCTGCTTGACGTGACAGCTCACACACACTCAGTTGCCGTCTGGCCATAGTGCACTTGTCATGAATATCAACATTCTATTCCCACCGCTCCATCGGTAGCTCCCAATTCACTTGCTTCCTCCGTAACCTGCTTTTACCAGCGGTTGTTTTCTGTTTGTTTGTATAAATTGACGGAGCTGTTTTACTGACCCGGCTTTCTCCTCGACCGGAAAAAAGGTCTGGTAGCTGGAGTTCTTTATAAATGCACAAGTCGCATTTGTAACCGCTTTCAGGTCTGGGTATATGTGCGGGGAATGAAAAACTCGTGTGGTAGTCGGCCCGCCCTGTCACGAAAAAATTCTTAAAGAAATATCCATGGGATATCCTGAAGATACTCTGCGATGCCCGCTGCTTACATCGGTGTGCGAAGCTGTAGCTGATGTCTTCATGATCGGGGTTGTACTGCAACAAAGCCCTCTTAGTCAACTGAACAAAACACAAATCTTCCCACTGCCCCCAGGAGTGGGCACACAAAATGGCAAGTAAATACGTAAAAATATATAAACAATGAGATTCCCAACCCTCTCCTTTAGCATACAAGTCTAGGGCTTTTTCACCGTGCACCACTCGCTGCTTGAAGCTGGCGGCGGTGCTTCGGGGACTGGTGACCATTTTTCTTACAATCAGTTTCCCTCCAAGATTATGGTGTTGTTCAAATCACATAATAACTTCCGGAAAATGTGGTCCACCATCTCAGAAGTTTCGCTCCGTCAATCTTTAGGTGTTTGATTTCCCCTCCTCCCCACCTCTCTGAACACTCACGCCGATTTGTTATGCCCCTAGTGTTATAATAGAATATATCGGCAAGCTCGGACAGTCTTTCATCGCTAGGTTATTAAGTGTAAAGCTATCCATCTCTTGTCTTATTTACTCACTTGTAGTCGTCCCATTAAATGCGTTAAACGTTCGATATTTCTCTAATAATGAAGCATATCGCGTTCGGTCTTGAGTGTTAGCACCAACATCCTCTCTCAAGGAACTTTTACAACTGGCTCCTCTCCAACAGCGACACAAGCGAGCCTATGAACTTTCATTGGACACAGCGATCCTGAGATTCCTGCCATCATTTATCCGTATTGCTAATTCCTTTACTTCATCACCTCTACCTACGCTTTTCTTGACCTTAGCCAAAAGCCCAACAGACCTTGGCCACAAGGCCTAGGCGGTGGTTTTAGATCACAGTTCAAACCGACCAGCTAGATCGTAAAAATCCTGCTACCACACCAGATTGGTCGTTCTTGTCCCTTATTCTCCGCAATTTGAGACTTTGTTATCACGTACCAGGCAGGGTGGCTCTTGTTTTTTCCCCTCGTTTTATTTTTGTCCGCCACCTTCAAATCATAACGATTTGATCTTGTCTCAACTTCAAACGCTCCGCAAAAGAAATAAAAATCTTAATGACTGTGTTTCCCAGCCAATGCTAGTTTAGGTGTAACCAAATCTGCATCGGATAATGCCCACTATTCATACCTGTTCTTTTCCGCGCAATCCCCAGTGCCTATAAATCCCGCCAGTCGAACTTTTAATCTGACTGCAACAATGTGCTCATGCCTGATGGTACGCCGCCCACTAGGTGGACATAAACATCATTATCACCCACTTTCTAAATACGCTTTACTAAGCCGTTCCAAGGACTGCTCATGATAGCTTTCCAACTCCACTTCTACCCTAGCACGCCCAACTGAATGATAACCCTGCCACTCCAAATGCCAGCTAGCTAACCGCCTCGTCACAATAGCTGGATGATAAGACACGTACTTTTCGACGACGACATTGCGAACAGTCTGCTTACGTTTCTGCCCTTTCCATATGGCATCTCATGTGATTACACAAATAGCTGTGAGCTCAGGGGCGCACCATTTAGCTGACGAACTTTCCTTATAATCACATATGGTCACACCAGTTCACGTCTACCGTATGCCGCCACTCCATAAAATCTCAAAGTGAGTGTCCATTATCGTTTTCGAAATTAGGCAGTGTCGCCCCACAACAGTATTTAAAAATTGCAACCACTTTGATACTTGCCACTTCGGACCCCAGTCTAACTTATAACTTAGTACTTTCAAGCAGACATTTTGACCCCCTTTTTTCACTTCAGTCCCTAGTCTAGATAAAACCTTCACACTATCTCGTCTGAGTGTCAGCAAAGAAGCATGCTGCACCATCGTTTGACACAATAGTATCCTTGTTATTTACTAATCTTTCTTTGTCACGATTGCCTCGCCAATCCCCTCTGCTCTAACAACACTAATTGATTCACCCAAGACGTTCATATGCGGGGTTTTTCACAAACTCCAGTACGACTTCAAGACTACGATATCATGTCCACCATAACCAGTCTGATGGCTTGTCCGTAGTTCAACATCTCTCCTTTTTCCCGACAGAGCGTGTAACATTCCCCCACAAGACTGCCTTAGTCCGCGGAATTCGCACCTGAACTCCAAATTTCCGTTCACCATATTGTGTCCCCTGATCTTTCGCTCCATAAACTAACCACTTCTTCCCGCAACACAATCAAGGAATCAGTATACGTGTGAAGACAGAAAATTACTATTTAACTGATGCAGAGTAAACTTAACGTTATGGAAAAGATACCCAAGCTTACTGTCTGCAGCGAATTCCTTGGTTTTATCTGACGAGACGCCTGATGCAGGGATAGGAAAGATTTTTCTTCAAAGGTCACTAACGGCCGTTCCATTTTGACTTTGCGCGAACAGGGACGTCAAAATCATTGTTCTTGCAGTCTTCCAAAATATCTCCAAATACGGTACAGAAGAGATCACTCGGCGAAACTAAATCTCCGCGAATTTTTCCATCATCTCCTAGAAGTCATTAGGTTGTGCCGTTGAAGCCAATAAGATCAGGAACTCTGCGCGCAAAGTAGACTTAAGTAGAACTTTTAGCGAAACTGCGAACGCCTGAGGATTTTTTAAGGTTTAAAATAAACACTATTAAATGCCAAGACTTTATGTAAAAGTTTGTTTGGTTCACACTATGGTTTCAAAGGAATTTCGGGTGTTCACCTGAGAGTTGCCGTTTTCTCTCTCGTACCCGTGGTAGATCGTTGGGTTCACCTGCTTTACGGAGAAAGAGAAACTTTACGTAGTATGACAAACGCTCGTTAGCAGATGCTGCCGAGCTGACGCACTGTCATTAGTGCTCAAACAAGGGCATTTGTATCATATTTCCTGACCTAGAGCGTGTTACTAACAAGCGAAGGATGGTAAAACTTTCGTGGATGCAAGTCAATACCTGGGGGAGAGGAGTACACTGATTGCTTTTGTTATGCACATTGCACATCACTTCGCGTCTCAGAATGGTCACGGATAACAGGAATTTCTTGTTCTTTTACTCTCAAAAACGTTGGGTCCCAGTCGCACACGATGGAGCTTTTTGGGTCCACCCGGCGGTGCTTTAGGACGGTGAGAGAGAAAAACGTCGCACACTTCAAATGCAGGGTAGTGAGAGTTGCGCAGGTAAACAGTTATTTGGTGCTGCCGGGCCTCTCGAACGTTTATACGGGGAATGTGTACCGCACCAAAAAGTTGTTTTACAGGTGTGCCCACGTCCGATGGCAACCAAAGTTAATCGACAAGTTGCGGAACTGCTGGTGCATGGCATGTCAATTCGTTCAAAGTTACTCGATGGGCCAGCATGCACAGCAGAAAGTGTTCCTCCCAAAGTTCTTAGTTAGACCAGTTTACAAGGGTGGTCAGTATTTTATCTATTGGCCTGTTGATGTGTTACACTAACCCGTCCCTTTCTGTTCGTGGCACTTATCCACGGCTCACCACCTTCGAATAAAAGACCAAGTTGGTAGAGTCAGTAAAATTTTTCCGGTATTATATTCTGTTATCTGTTTGGTTTGCTTCGAGCCAGATTTACCTGTTGGATCATCGTTTCGTTTGAGTGTGCTGGATTACTGGCCGATTTTTTCATAAAATGATTTGTCTTGTTCTTTCCAGCTACGCCGATGCCTCGGATTATTCTCTCAATTCGTTTTATTGCCTAGTGCTCTGTTCTGCCACGGTCTACTTGATATAGACCAAAACAAGACCACTGTTTTTCATTCATTGGAGCGCAATACACACTCAGTCAGCGACTCAGTCTAGCGACGCATAATGACTGAAATTATTAATAGTTGGTCTAGCGACGCATAATGACTGAAATTATTGTGTAGCTCTCAAGCTCATTGAGCGGACACCCATAATATGGTGGTGTGCCTCTACGTGACATGGTAGTCCCGTCGTCGCTTAGCCACAGTGCACACGCTCTCCCTACTTCCACTACCACAATGGTTCCGTCTACCTTCTCGGCGACCTATTGTTGAATGAAGCCGACAGCAGTTATTCAAGGACTGCTGACTCACAATCTTGCACTCACCCTCCCTCCTTGATTGCCGTACTGTCCAGCCCACTTAGCGAATCCGAGGTATACTGGCCCCCATCCATCATCCTGGAGGTTCTGTTTCCATCACCCACTGTGTCTGCTGTCCATTACGCTTTCCTACACCCTGAAAAACGGAGTCGCTCTGATGGGATCCCGATAGGAGTCCCATAGACAACGGCAGAAAATAGACAACGATTCTCGTGTAACTCATTCTGTGTCCGTGCACACCAACTAATCGGACGTCTTTGCTCCTTGTTCGTTATCACATCGGCTAACTCCTCACTGCCTAACTTTATGCAAAACCTCTGGCCTCTCGTCTGCTACTCCACTGATGATAAGTGTAAAAACACAAGGGACCAATTTGCCACCAAGTCGGTGCCTCTTGCATGCTGGTCTCTATGCAGAAGCACACTTCTGCCGGCTTCTGCCATGCCTCTTGTAGTACATTGGCATCATAGCGACAAGCTTAGTCGGTCTGTTATCTCGGTCACTCAGCGCAAATTTACTCCAATGGACATTCGTTACTCATTCAACAACTTGCCATCATCCTATAACTTTACAAATGCTTATGTTATTCTGTATTACTGAACTGCAAGCTACCTGATGTATCCCCGCACTTGTCAGGATTCGCTGATCGCATTCCAACTCCTACTCTTTTCAAGCCTACATCTTCGGCGGTAGCAGCCCCAAAAGCACCCGTATGGTCCCAATCCACCCTGCCTGGTCTCCCCATTACATTCACCTGGATTTCAAACTAAACAGACATTATTTGTGACTATGCATCTGCTTTATTCAACCTATGTGGATCATCTTGGCCAGCCCAAACTCCTGCTGCCCACAGAAGCGCACATAGTTTGCACATAACCCCAGGTATGGCGTGCATTTGGGGGCGTTCAGAAACCGAAATAGGTCAATGTGATGCTGGCACGGCGTTGCCATACCCGATCTGTTGTTATATCCACAATCATCCCCTCCATACTCCGGGCCGTCCCATCTAGCTCTTCAGAAACCTTGCTGAAAAAGCGAACCAACCGCTTTCCTGGCCTCAACTGCCTCTGAGACGTGTTCGTTCCAATCTATTGAACCCCCTCGGATTTAGCTATCTCGGTGAAGTTCTGCTCTATCCTCTTCCACAGTTAGATGGATTTCCTAACAGTCTATGTTGTGCTCTATTTTTTAGCACTAACTCACCCTCCAAAGGATTTTACGTCTGACTCCGCTCCAAAATGGATACGAGTGAGTCTATTTGGTCTCAGTTTGTACCGTCATCCTAAGACGCTAGCAAACGTTTAGCTCTGTTGCGAATTTCTCCATCATATAATCCCCGATTCGTCCGGCCCTAAAGTGCAGAACAGGTTGATCTCGTTCAAGAGTTGACTAATGTCTTCCGCGACGAAGACTAAGTCGGTTAGAGGCCGTTCATAGTTACTCCCTGACAAGGTTGGATGTGATGCGCATGCTGGAGCTGAACATAGACATGTATATAGTTCTCTGTAAATCCCAGATACCACCTTTTGGACACTCGTGTGTTCTTTGATTCCTGTCCCTCAAGGAGAACGCGGTTGTCATATTTCTCCGGCGATGTCTCGTGTATTTAAACAGCAAATTTCTATTTCCAGGGCGAGGTGTAAAATAATGGCTTGTGTTTTGTATGTTCCACCGGCGGATTTCTGACTCATTTTGCGAAATTCCTGCTCATCTTCTGCGTCTCCGGTAGGCAACGTTTTGAAAAATAGTTGAAATCACAAAAACTTTCCTGACAACCGTTCGTCCACTGACCATCATTGCGGGTACCCAAAAATGGCATAAGTCTAATTTCACAAACACTGAAATGTAAGCAAGATTATTCTAGTCAAGAGGAAAAACCTGCGGCTGAAAGCTGGAGCTAATCTGCTTGAGATGGCAAAAGGTTTGATACTGGATTGCGAAGAAGGAAAACTCATTCAACCGTTCTTCTAAAGTGAATGAAGGCCATCCGCTCACAAAAACCGAACAACACGTCAACTGGACGGATGTACTACGTGCGGGTTACGGACCAAACGAAGGCGTGCCCCGATGCCAGCCAACCTGGATAGAGCACTTTTTGCTTTTTTTCTTTTCTTTTTTTCCTTTTTTTCTAGATATTCTATCACGACCTCGTGGAACATTCTGTGATTACCCAATAAATACAGCTGAAATAATCTTCCTTTATCTCCGTGATAGACTGTCTGGAGCTGCCGTGCTTTTTCACATTGGGGCGAAGCAGGGTGGCAAGTACCGACACCGAGTTGCACGACGTTTCGGCAGATAACATCGGGCTCGCTAAAACTTTAGGCCCCGTAGGTTTTGGTTCGCGTGCATTAATTGTCGTGATTATTGTTGGCATCGGGTGTATATTCCGTCTGCAAATCAACGGATCTTTGTGGTTACTTTTCCTATTTGTTCAGACTACTCTTTAGTAGCGACCTACACCTGTTTGCCATAGTGCCGCCTCGCCTTCCAGCTGGTGCTTCCAGGGATTTCGCTCACACCTGAAGTCTGTTAACTACCTGGTTTCTAGTGTCAAGATTTGACCGCCAGTTCATCAGCCTAACCTATTTTCGCGTGTCTTTCCCGGCAGAAAACAGGCCGCCCGAAGTTCGGGCCAGAAACGTCCACCAATGGCGGACAAGTGTGCTATCCACTACGCCAATTCTACTTGTCGGGCAGTCTAAAATAATAATGATAGCTTCATTTCCCAAATTTTTGGAAACAGGCCAATTGATGCATGATCGGGTCGTAACAACCTGAACACGACACCCAACAACACAACGGGAGGAAGGTACAACAAACGAGGCATGCTTATTACATGAACTAAAACTGAAAACCACTGCATTTTCTTGGTGCGCTTGGGCGGAGGAGTGAAAGACCAGAGTCACGAAAAGAAAAAATGGAGAGGGAGACTGAAGAATTCAAAGTGGGGACAAATGGCAAGTTTTTTTATTCAAAATTTTGCTTGAAATCGCAACTTAGTAGACTCACTGGTGCCACTGTTGAAGGGAAGTCAGGCTTGGAGGATGGTTTTGACTGGGATATAGTGCCAATGCGTAGGGTCATACGAACACTAAGCGGAATTGAACTTGTAGAGAAGGCAAACGAAAATTGCAGCAACAAACCGGGTAAGTTAAATCCGAGCAAAATGTTCAGCGGGTTACAATGAACTCGTCCCAGAGGCGGTTGCGGGAGGGTGAAAAATTTGTTCATAGTTGCTATTAAGGGTCCCAGTGGGCGGCAGGTGACGGACGATAGTAGGAAGAAAACACTTGCTGGTTAGACTTAGTATCGCAGCGTAGTTGCACGTGAACCAATTGTTCTCAAAGCCAGTGAAACAGTGCCGGTTCAGTGAAGCTGTACACTTACGCACCAATGAAACATGGCCGTGAACTTATTTGGTATCACTTGGAATAACGCTGGATGTTTGTCAGACCGCAAGGCGTTTGCTCTGCCCCTTTGGCCAAAGTTTTCATTACCACCAAGGCCGCAAGCCGTTAGGATGGCAGCTAAATAAAAAAGGTTTGTTGTTGCTCGTACCGCTGAGGTAGAATTTGCTTCAAAACAATGGTCTGCGCTGAAACAATGCATCCTTTATGCGTCCGAAGATCGGAATGTCCTGTGAATATTTCTATTCCTATCGAGGCCCCGTGACATTTATAGAGTGATTCACAGCCTTAATTGGGATGGCCTTAAATCAACAGGAACCGTAGTCTTCTCCCGACAGTGATGCCATAATAGCCATGATCCCCAATTAATGGGTTCACGCGATGGTCAAGTCTCTGTAGTAGAATATCTAGTGTCTGTGCTAACCAAGTCCCTCCGTAATACGTTGACAATCTACTGAAGATGTCAAAATCTGGCGCCTGGACGCCCTGATGGGAGACTATAATCTGAATGCATCGTATAAGTAAGCATCAACAAGTAAGGTTAGACTCGACGTCCACGGTTTAAAGATCGCCCGCATACAACAAAGAAAGTCGCACTCATCTGGTAGGCAAAGGGCCAATGGCACACTCAAGCGGATGTATGATCTGGGCCCAGTGAGCCCAATACGGAGGACAATATTAGGCTAATGATAAAACGCTTCCAAGAGGCTAAGATTCCTGATCACGAGCATGACCTTTTAGTGTTCGTTCCGTAATCCTTCTCACCATGTTTTACGCCAACATATGACGCTCATCATGCTAAAACGCTGCTTTCCGCGAACTCCGACAGCTTCACGTGGAGGGAGAACAAATTCTGCGCAAGCTGCTTTGTGCAGATTCATAATGTATCCATCTTTGCCTGTTTGGCGAATAGTCGCTGAATATTGTGCCTTGTCGAGCCATTCAACTACTTACGTCGTCCTCTGTCCCACCCTTCAGACTTACTGGTTGACCTGCTATTGAAATGAAAAGGGAACATATGAACTTTGGAGAATTTAAAGGTAAAAAAGAAATTGAAAAACAAAAGTGAAGACTCGAAAACGGGAGAAGGAAGTACTGTCTCTCGAACCCTGAGTAGCAAATGATCTTTTTTCACGGATTCACGGATTGATACACAGGATCGAGGCTTTCGTCCAAGTTTCCCGGGTCGTTTTTGTTCTTGTCGTTCAGCGGCTGTCGTTCACACGTGAAAAAGGGGTGCATAACTGCTCTTTGAGTTCTCAGCGCGGGGTAGTGTGCCTGTCAGCGCGAGGACTCGCATTATAAGTGTCTAACAGTGCTTTGAACTAGATTCCAGAGGGAGCGTGGACAAGGGAGGTTGTTCCACGCAGCAACTACCCGAAATGAGAAAAAAGTTTGCCTGGTGACGGTGTGCGCTCTGAGCTCAAAAACCTTCTTACCATGTCCCCGCCGTGTGTTTGCTGGGTCAACGGTGAAAAACCTGTTGGCCAAGCCTTGTTCAAACGGGGCGTAAGTGAGGATTAAGTCCTTTTGAAGGCGACGATACTCTAAGGGAAAGAGGTCAAGCACCATGAGACGCGTTTCACTGTACACGGATTTAAGGCCAGCAACTACCTACGTAGCAGCTCGGTGAACACCCTCAATGAGGGTTTTGCCCTTCGTGCGTCCTGAGTAGACAACCGGGTTGGCATATTCAAGCAGTGGTCTGACATAGGCCCCATAGAGTATTTGGAAGTCCGCGTGAGTAATATGGGAGAAGGTGCGTTGAATCATCCGTAGAAAAGCAAATGCCTTCTGAGCCGATTTCTCAAGGTGCAGTGAGAAGGACATGCCAAACCCTTTTTGGCATCTATCCTCGTGATGTCTTCTGGTCCTTTCTCACCATGTTACCAAAGGAGTTCACTGAATCTCCTCCAAATGACATATGGACGCACTTTTCATCATTGAGATCCTCGAATTATGTAACTTAACATACCTTATGTGTTAAATAGCAACGTCTTGCGGTCGCGTGTGCCATAGCCCTAACGGGACGGCCCAAGGCCACACCGGAACGAACGATTTTATACCATTATTAGCACGAATTTTGAGCGTCTAAGTGTACATCAAGAAGATAATAACACGTAGCCAGATCCGCGGACCACAGAACCACAACGTGTGGGATGGAGAGGTACAAAAGCTTCAATTAGTTCCATCCACATGAATGTGGGTAGATGAACTAGCGACCTATCGAGACCATTACCACTCGACTATCTGTGCGTGCACACACCACTTACGAATATTGGACTCTTTCCTTTAGGACATCATCACCTTCGAAGGGACTTGATAATTGCACCCCGTGTGAACAATGTTTGGACGGCACGTTATTCACCCTTGATCCCCTATAGAAAGTGGGGATTTGGTAGGCAGGTCATCAAGATTAGAGCATGTACTTTTATTGGACAATAGCTTTTCTCATTGTGGATAGTTGGTTTGTGAATTAACCTTGCTTCGATGCTTTCTCACGCTGCATCTAGGATCGTGGTCAGGGCACTTTTGGATGCTTCTCTATGTGAGTCCTCACACCTGTAAGATCACTTTCCAGACCTGGGAACTATTTTACCTTCATATTTTGGATACGTTTAAGCCGCTGGACGGCAAGAACAAACTAGACTTGGGCAGCTTGGCTAGAAGTCTGGAGCCTGTGAATCAATCCCTGAGGACAAGAAAATACGTGAATGCGTGAAAATGGACCTAAGTCTATGGGTGAATTTGCTACCAGCGGTGTAAGACTTTCTGGGTGTGTTTTAGTCCCTTCAGTTGATAGCCCTACCTGGTTTGGAAAGAGGATATTCTAACGACGTTTTTCCTGAGCTGTTTCACATCAAGGTGAAGCGAAATGTAAATGTTGACCTGAACTGAACATATCGTAGACCGGGTAATTTGAGTAGCCAGGTTTTTGGCACTGGAATCCGCATTGTGAGGGTGTAATCTCAACTTATATTGAAATTCCCTGGTTTTGCTTGTTTATGGCTTCTAATTTCTACTGTGGTGGATCAGGGGGACAGTTTAATAATATGTTGACGTATCCAATGAAGGGCTTAACTCTTGGGCCATCCTCTGCCCCTGTAAGCTCAGTTGCTTCATTTCATATTTGCTTTAGTCACTGGATCTTGTTACAGGAAATAACAGTCCGGGTGGTCTGGGCCACTTGTCAAATTACTCCAGACCACCTTCAGGCGCAACGCAGGACGGTGCTCTGTCGAGTATGTTTCGCGGCCAGCCGACGCGCCCAGGCGGCATCTCTGACTACCTTATGTCACAAATGGGAACCATCAATGCTGGAGCCCTCCGACCTTCAGTCATTTCAGGAGTAACGGGCAATGGATCTAGCTGCGCCCCCTCAGTTTTCCCTGGACAGAATGGATTGTTTAAACTGAACGAGCGCCTGCGAGTACCCTCAAAATCAACCGACTCCGAAAGTCCTTTCTTTGGCTTCCAAACTCCAGTGAGTTGTACCATTCGTCTGAAGCCACATTTAAATGCCACGCAACATTTGCGACGGCGTGCATTCTTAGTTTGTTTATCGAGGATTTTTAGGCACTGTAGGACATCGGTAGCTCGTCTTGCATACATCCTTGTTGTTCACATTTTGGTGTGAAGTTTTCAGTTTTTCAATCGCAGTTGCCTAATTGGACATTGGCGCTTTATACGAGAAACTGTAGTATATATTCTGGCCTCGGAGGTTTAACGATTTCCAACTCATTTCGTCGCCTGAACACTGCGGGATTTGACCAAACTAAAATAACTTCCAGAGTATGCGAAGCAGTCAGACAGCTTTGCGTTCAGCGTAAGTCTCCTTTGTTAACACTTACATTTTCTTCGTTTTGCGTTAAACATCCCGATCTTGATAAAAAAACGGGAAAAGTGTGGATGAATAGGTTCAAGAAAGCACTGCTGCTTCCACACCGGACAACATGGATTCCGAAGACCATTCGTACACCGCCAATCTCGGGAGAAAAAGGATGTATACTAGAATGTGACTGGGTACGATGTATGCAAACCTCAGTTTTTGCAAAGTTTTCTCTCGAGTATCCATTAATCAATCTCATGGCTTATGAAATCAAAGGAAGCATCTTATGCTGGATTCGTCTGTGTCAATGGCACCGCATCTGGCTACAATAGCGAGTGGAGTGCCTCAGATTGCGGTGCTTAACCCAACACTGATCAAGATTTTTGTGATTTGGTCCAAAAGTATGGTAGATATAGGCGCCCTAGGAGACAGTGAAGGAGTTCCAATCGGTCATGCACGCATTGTCTCTCTCTATCGATTTTGCCTACCAATCACAGCTGTGTGCCGGGCACCTTATCGCGTTGGAGGAATGGTATCTTACACTGAATTTCTCTTGTTGACGGTTAGCTAATGTCGATGTTCCATTCAAGTTGGAACAGCTTCCGCGGCTCCACTGGCCTCCTCCATTTCTTGGACTCTTGTTCCACCACGCCTCTCTTTGCAGAAACAGATTGCATTTGAGCTATCGTCTGGTCGATCGTCCATCCGAGTTGTACTCTTTGCCAGGAGGGATAGAGCGCCTCGCATCAGGAAGTGATAGCGAGCATTCTGCCATCGATTGATGTATGTGTACATACTCGGAAACACCACAAACAGAGTTCTCGGCGTCGTGTGGCCGTGGTTATCTCAAGTTAGGACCAGTGTCCTCTGCTTGTAATTCATTGCATAGTAGGCTGTGATATGTTTCCCCAGGTAGCGAGATGGCTCGGTGTTTAGAGCGCAAATTTACTGACCGGAGGGTCTGCGGTTCCAACTGAGCCTCTAAATCTCGACTTTCCCTGTCTAGGCTTGGGCAACCTGGGAGTATCCCAGTCCTCGTGCCTCCTGGGTGCATGGCAGCTAAGCACCGCAAGGGTGTTACAGCTGGACGATGATGTTTCCCCAGCCTGATACCCACAAATCAACTGCTAAATAGGGCACTCGTTTCTAGTGTTTGCCAGGATGATTCGGTAGAAATTTTCGCAGAACAGGGACGTGATCTGAACCAGCGTGTGTATTCCAGGACGACCTCAAGCTGCCACCGTGAAGTGGTGGTCGGGCTTGAGTACTGCAATGGTCCTGCGGGCTACACTAGGTGGAACTTCATTCCACAAGGTTCAGCCATGTCACCAAGGCCAAAGGGAAGCAGTCAGACTAAGGCATTGTGACCTCGTACTACGAATAACCGTGCTACGAGGCGGTCTGGGGGTAAAGTTGTAATGTATAATCTGATAAGAGTGTGAAGGCAGTAAGATGCTTCCCCCAGATGAACAGCATTTCCATATTCATGGAAGCAGGGATGCTGCCTTCCCCTGAGGAAGGGCGGGTTAGAAGAGTCGGGTCCTAAAAACCGCACACTTCGATCGCCCAACTGTTGGCCGTGACCGCCAGCGCGTTGTTCAGTAAAGTCGAAATACTTTTAAGACCAAACAGTCTGGCGCTGCCTAAAAGGCACTTGCTGTGCAACGTCACCAGAAGTGAGGCAGTAATGTCTTACTCCCTATGCCCTTGGGTTCGGCCAACCCCATGCAACCAAGGTCGGACTGTTGAGTCATAGGCTCCTGGTAGGGTCCCCAAAGATAACCCTACTGCCCGCTGCCCCCAGGGTCAGACGTTTCAGACAGAGGATAGGAGCAGGGTCCCTGAACAAAACCCTACATCCTCGTACTGTCTTGTAGGTTAGACTTTTGGGTCAAACGGTCTAGAGGGGATATCTCAACCAAAGCTCCTTCCTCGGCCTGGGTAACCGGGAAGTATCATTTGCCCACACAGATTCGTTTACCGATGTCCCTCCACAACCCCTTCTCACCACAACCAAACGTTACTGGGTCATTAGATTGTTAGTTATCTGACAAATGGGTCTTATGCACCCGGCTGCCTACTAACAACAAGCAAAATAACACCTTGCTAAAACCACGAGGTCCTTTCTTCACATGAGCTTTTAATGTCCGTACTCTGTGTCAAATTAACCAACAGGCAATGGTCGCTCTGACCTTATACTCCCTTCAAATGAATGTACCCTGTCTCCGAAATACCAATTGAAGCCCCTATTGTGGTTATGCATCTCAAAACGGCAAGGATTAACTCAGGCCTCTCACATTTCTCCGTGTTTGCGGTGATCCAGAGGCGATGACTGAAATATATGGTGTGAGAGTTTCACTCACTCGGAGAGCTAAACGGGCTTCGCTGGATTGGATTCCAGTGAACAGTCGTCATTGCGCCGTCCAGTTATCCACCTCAATCAAGCTCAATGCCTCTCGACAAGTCAACCGTGGACCCAGTTAGATCACTTGGCCATCACCCACCGGTGGGGAGCCATAATTCAAAACGACCATTCGTTCTGAGGCACGACTTGATTCCGGTCACACCATGTTGCGTACGCGCCTGACAGTTCGTTTCCTTTAAGCCCTCACAAATCTGCAAGAGGCATTCAAATGCACCATCTTCATAGAACTGCCATAGTTCAGCAGTATCGATTTGGGGTGGCTCAGTGGATAGAGCGTGGATTTATTGACAGGAAGGTCCGTGCTTTGAACCCGACGTCTGCCTCTCGAATTCCTCTGTTCAGGCTTGAGCAACTTGGTAGTATCCCAGCCCTAGTACTTCCTTCGGGTGGCATGGCAGTTAGGCACCTAAAGCTTGTTACAGCTGAACGATTATCTTATCTTATATTTTTTCAGTCAACCAACTACTGGTAGCAACCGCGTGGATGAAGCATCGCAATGTGTGAAGTGTGTTATGCTAGGGACGTTATCTGCTATCTGCCTGACTTCTCCTATACGACCAAATGACCACTGGATATCGTTGAGATCGTTATCCATGATTGATTGCAGGAAATCCATACCAGTAGACAACGAGGAGGATTGCGCACGCAAATCCCTCAAACGCCAAATAGTGAAGAGCCCAAGGAAAAGCCGAGAGCTCTGGTGGGCATCCAAAGCTCGGGAGATAGAGCCGGCTTTTGCTACGAGAAACGGGCAGCACGGTATGTATCCCGCTGTGTTCAACGGATGTGCAGGGATGTTTGACCCATCCAACAAAGCCCATTGGTGCGGTATGAAACAAAGAGAAAGTGCCTGCAGAGTGAGCAGTCATTCCTGTCCTTAAAAAGAGTAAGCAGACGCTGCGTGAGAACCACCGTGGCATCAGCTTCGTAGCTGTGGCATTGAAGGTTCTCTCTGGTTCTCTCTGACTGAACACGGAGAGATATTTGTGAAAACCAAGCTGGCTTCCGTCCTGCAAGAGGCTGCATCGATCACATTTTCATCCTCCGACGGATTCCGGAACAAGGACACTGGTTTCAGCAAGCAACAGTGGATGTGTTCCTTGGTTCAACATTTGCCTTTGACACTGTGGAATGTCAGGCACTATTGCAGTGTCTGTGGAGCAAACGTGTCCCCCATAAATTCCTGACCCTCCTTAAGGCGCTGTACGCCAACTCCTCCCGCGTACGTGTGAAGGTCTACGGGAAGCTCTTGACTGAGTTCACCACATCAAATGGAGTCAGGCAAGGCTGTTCTCTTTCACCTTTCCTCTTCAACTTCGTCAGTCATACGGCTACTGAGGACTCACTACCGGCCTCTGATGCCTGTGAGGTCGAAGTGCTCCCAGGACATTTGCTCATAGATACGGAGTACGCAGATGGCATAACTCTTCTTGAATGTACCGCGCTCCTTGCGGAAATGCGAATAAATAAAATAATCTAAATAATCCTACGTAATGGTTTGGCATGCGCTTCACCTGAAAAGTTTGGAATGCTGCTGCAGACTGAGTGGGGTCGAACCTTAGCCTCGTGCCCATTGAAGTGGTAGACAAATTTGTCTGCCTGGGCAACTGTATCAGTCCCAGTGGTCTCGCGAAAGGGGATATTTCCGTCTGGACTGGGAAGGCCAGAGCACCTTTTGTGAACCTGCATCATCTGTGGCGTATGCGGGACATCAGCTTATCCGTTAGTGGTCGAGTGGTGCGCTCCATATTATTATACGGGTCAGAAACCTAGCCACTGCGCACCGAGGATGTCAAAAGGCTCTCACTGTTTATCCATCGATGTCTTCGGAGCATTGTCCGAGTGTGGTGGGAACACCGGACCAATAGTGCTGACGTACGTTGAATGATTTTTGGAAGAAATAACTCGCACACGATGGATGAACTGATCACATTGTATAGGTTGTTCTAGCTTCGTTACGTTCCCCAAATGCAAGTCGACCGACTTCGTCGAAGTGCTGTTTTCGCACAACCACAAGAAGGGTTGAAACGATTCAGCGGAGGTCAAACAATTACTTGGCAGCGAAGTATCAAACCCATTGGCAGCAAACTTAGTTGCGCTGGTCATTATCGTTTCCATGGATAGGGACTCCGAGACGGGACACATCAATGGTCAGAGATGTTGTCAGACGTGATACAGTCACGCTCTCAATGGCGCCCGCGCATCCAAGTTATTGCCTTCAATGCGTAGCTCCCTTCCCAATCTCCCCACTCAAAACTCCACTGACAACCTTGTATTTACTATCTACTACTACTACTTACTATTTATTACCTTGTATTTATTATCAGACTGAACATTCCACGAAGGCGTGCTTCTGGTGAACTGACTTTTCCTGTTTGTGTACCGGTCTCCCGCTATTTTGACCTTATCCGAGCTCTTCATTGTGGACAAGGGGATGGTCGGTTTTGGGTAGAAAGTTTCTGTCTCAGTATCTTTCACTGACCCGGGGCTACAAATCGTTGAAGCCTAATTGCACACGGTAAACAAGCGGTGCTCAGTATTTTGGCCGTTGTGAATTTTTGTCGAAGTACAAGGTTGGACAGCACACAGGCAGTTGCTTGCAGGTATCCAGTCGAACAATAAAGCATGGACTTGAGCACCCAATTCTATCCCCAACACCTGTGCGAGTCGCTGCAGCAGCTTCAGAATCACTCAAAGTCTGTAGACCAGCGTCTAGATAAGGTGCGGTAATCTCAGCAACTGTACTTTTATCCAAATATCGTCAATGCTTCTGACGATCAGCGGAGTCAAAGGCAGCTTCCAGGCCAAGGAAAACAACCAATGTAGGACGGTTGAACGAGTGGCGCTGTTCAAGAACTTGTCTCAAGGTAAACCTATGATCGATGCATCTTCGTCCAGGGCAAAACCTAGCTTGATTTTCACGAGTTTGTCACTCTTAATGATCGGTCAACCTGCGCAAGATAATGCCAGCAGGCATCAGCCAGGCTGCTACTTCAGTGGTTTCCGTATGACATTCCTGAAGCTAAGGACCACTATTGGGGTGCTTCATTCCACTAGTATTCTGTTTTTGTCCCACATCTGCCGCAGTAGAGGCGCCAGAACTTTCACTAGAGCAGATCATTCGGGCTGGATGTTTTGCTGAGCTGGAGGAGTGACATATCACGCTGGATTTCTGTTGCTGACGGCGGACTGGTGTCGATGTTCCATTCGTGCTCTTTGGGTTCTCCTAGAGGTCATGTTGAAGGACGTCAGCTGACCTGCGGTTTAAAGTATTCAGCCGATCTCATAAGACGACGATTTTTTGAACGAATTGCCGTTCCCACTTTTCCGCATATTTCATTGATACCCGCCTTCTTCTAGACAGCTGAAACTGGGCGTGGCTGTTGCCTGCAGCGAAAGCCTTCTGCACCTCCTGGGCCTTCACACTCCACCAGCGTTCGTTGTCATTCTTCAAGCTCTTGATTATCTGGCGTTCGAAGAACTTGTGTGGGCCATGGAGGCCGATAGTTTTGGTTTGGGTTTTCTGGCAGCAATAAGGTCTGATTTCAATGATATCCATTGTTAATTTGATCTAGTGGGATGGCTTGGACAGACAGTTCTAAAAATTGAGAGCATGGCTTCTTTCACTCGCCTCTGTTCAACCTTCAGACAAGTTTTGTCGTGTGCATGATTGTGTTTCCTGTAGCTTTCGCACCAGATCTACTGGATGCTGTTAAGCTACTGAATCTCGTCGAGGTTGGTGAACGGAGTTTCTGTCCTTGGGCACCAGATGAGAAGCGAAGTGTTAACTGGGCCCACATGATGGCATAACCGGAGTCAAGTCAAGTTGGTAATCTTTCACTAAGTCTCTCCTTCGGTAACTGACAGCCACATGACCCAACTGAGTACGCGACTGGCTTGTGGTTGGCGCCCTTCAAGTGACTTGGTGTGAGTGTTTTACTGAAAGTTCGAACTGTCCAGGAACAAACGATGTCCAGCACAACTGGAGAGGTCTCCCATTGAGCACACTGAGCATGGGTTAAAAATCTACTGTCTTACTGTGCTTCTTCCCGGCTGTGCTTCCCGGGGGCGAGATGGCTCAAGTGGTTAGAACGCGAATCTACTGACCGGAAGGTCAGTGGTTCGAATTCGACCTCTGCCTCTCGACTTCCCCTCTAGGCTTGGGCAACCTGGCAGTATCCTAGCCCTCGTGCTTCCTTCAGGCGGCATGGCAGTTAGGCACCGAAAGGGAGCTACATCCGAATGATTTTTTTCCCGGCTTGGTCGTCATATCACTCAGCAGGATGACTATTCGTTCTTACTGACTGAGGCACTCGTGATAGATCTCTAGAAAACCCATCATTCTCAGCTTCAGAACTGCAGTGTGACGGGACTAATGTAGGCATCGTTTGCCGCCTCGACCTGCATTCACAGTAATTGAACCAGACAACCGTAGAGGTCAAAGACGATTGAACCCAGTAGAGTGTTCCAAGCATTGGGACCGAGTGCAACCCGCACACTGTAGACACCACGAGCCATTGCATCAAGATCTGCAGATGCCCAAAGATTGAAATGTAGCTTGATGTGCGCGGCCGAAATGGGGTCGTATGCGTGTTTCTCTCTTGCCTTATTTTGCTGGACGATAATTTAGGCACCCGACGATGGTTAGGGAACTGGCATTGAGGTTTACCGCAGTGCATCATTTGATGGGTGGAATGGGGCGTACCTTGTTTCCAGTGAAAGAATAGCTGTAAAGGCGAAATCAGAGACCAAAGTGGCTCCCTGATATGCAGCAAAACAGAACGTTTGGACTGCTGGACACACTACTTCGAACAGCAATTCAGCTGGCCACCTGATACCTTCAATCCAGGATCCCGGCCTTCAACAGAAAGGTGGACCGAATTTTGGACAACGCATGACTCGCCAGAAGGATGTGAAAGAGATCACGAAGAGTTTGGATGTTGTTGGTGTTGTACGCCTTC